>MU007024.1:0-482689 GCA_010583015.1 Tothia fuscella | reverse complement strand
TCCCTGCCAAGCTTAAAAGGGATTCAGATCTGTTGCTTGTTATTCACCCACCACAGAGCCCTGACCTAAATCCCATAGAGGCTGTTTGGCAGATCATAAAGCAACGTTTGCGTGGTAGAAAGTGGAAGACAGTGGCAGAGTTCAAAGCGGCTATTCAGCGTATATATGATGGTATTACACTGGCACAAATTCGCCGACGAATTGGCGAGATGCCCTGGCGATGCAAGCGAGTGCAGGAGCTCGAGGGTGGAAGAATTAGAAGCAAGTTGTGGTAGATAAATGCAATAATATCGATATGTTCAATGTTCCGTTTTGGGCCTAGCGCCCCTGCGCGCTCAATTCCTGCACACCCTGTGGTGCGAAACTGCACATGCTGTATTTGGGTTTGCAGCACATACCTTATTCAGAAGCAGGTGCAATGATTGATCCTAAAGACACATATGCTTCCACAGGCCATCATTTGTTTTGGCAGCATATATTCGACAGGGCGTGAATTTGAAGAACGATCTCAGATGTTCTAATGAAGATGCCATATACAAGAATACAATTGAATACACGATCGACTTCGTTCGTAACTAAATACGTTGTAGAAAGTAAGTGATGGTAGGCTGGAGGGATGCTGTCAGCTATAAGAGTGGCACAGTGCCCTACCTCATAAAACTACTTGAGACTTTCTTCGGTGACGATTAGTTTCTTCGCTCATCCTCATCTTCCTCCCCACCTCGCCCACCCTGCCTTGGAGGCGGGCTCTGCCTTGGAGGCTGGCCCTGTCTTGGGGGCTGGCCCTGCTTTGGAGGTTGGCTCTGCTTTGGGGGTTGGCCTTGCCTCGGGGCCTGTCCTTGTTGCCATGGATTGGTATTCTGCCAACCACCGCCATTATTTCCGCCATTTTGGTTTCCACCTCCGTTGTTCTGTGGCCTAGGAGCGGGTTGAGAGGGCTGAGCGATCTCATCGGGGGTGCTACCTTGCCATCCACCGTTATCATTAGATGGGACAGCAGCGCCGCCCTGATTGCAGTAAGCTGGTCGGCGGGTAGGATCAGGGCGGTCACACCATGACCGATCGCCAGCAGGACGTGGCGCTGCCTGTGGTTGCGGGTTTGGGCGAGCTGGTTGCGGAGAAGGACGGGCAGGTTGTGGAGTTGGGCGAGCAGGCTGAGGACGGGGGGCTGGCTGTGGGAAAGGACGGGCAGGTTGTGGGCGTGGAGATGGGGACGCGCGGGGGGCTGGCTCCTCCTCGTCATCACAATCGCTGACAGAACATCAATACTGTAAGGAATTGCAAGAAGTTATCATATCTGCCTACCGCTGGAGCAGGTCATCGAGCCATGTACATGGCTTTGCAGCTGCAGCAGGAGCAGCTACTCCATTTTCGACTGGAGCAGGCACCGCAAGGGCTAAACTCCTAAAGAGTTGTTAGCACATTGGTTCGGCAAAGAAGTAAAGTGTAGGGTCATCTTACCCAAGGCCGACGACAGCAACGAGTACTGTGGAGGTAAAACGCATCTTTGCACAATTCAAGATTACTGAAACAGAAAAGACCGACAAATGTAAAGGGCGACTGAGCCAAAAACAGAAAGGGAAAGAGAAGACTTTAAAGAGGTTTCGAAAAGGTCGGTCGGGCCAACGAGATCAACTTAGCACTATGACCCGAATTATTCTCGTAAATGAGCAGCACCACATGGTCATCAATTTTGGTCCATGTGCGTACCTCAATCTCGGCTTTCAATCTAATCGGTGAGTGCTGAACCGCATGCGCAAAGCCAAGAGAGCGCAACGAAAAGTGACAAGTAAAAGGCTTATTTTAGCTTTCACATCACTTTCGACATTCGGTCAATGGTACCAAGAGTATAGTGGATAAGTAAAGGTACACTTCATGAAAGCGTGAGGATCTAATAATGCACAGACGGTGTCCATGTCCGGGCCGTGGTATGTGCCAAATATCACAATTGGAAAGGGCATAACATTCTGAGAGCCGACAGGCGAAAGATTTCGCAAAGATTTGATAATAATAAGAGACATGATGACTTCGTGATGGAGATCAATCTAGGAGAAGTTTACTGCCGAAAGGAGATCCGAGATGTCAAAGTAATTCCTGGTCCGCGAGGTGGATGTCTTGGTGTCATTAATCAATAAATGAGACAGTGCCTGCCCAGCCTAGTGGATTCCGTACAAAGATACCCATGTCGCGACCAGCATATTTTTCCCAATGCCGAAATTGTCGTGTCGTTTGGAGGTGGTAAAGTGGAATACGTACTATGTGATTTGTTATGACGGGTCCTTCAAGCTGTCCGTCGCTTTGGATTAATTAGCGAGGAAGATCTGGGGATTTGACGAGTGCGGACGGACCTTCTAAATGAAAAAGAACGTTTGATTGATAGTTTTTGAACATCTGAGCCACGAGTTCTACATTCATGTTTTGGATGTTGATTTCCTAGATACAATCATGAGTACGCGTTTCGTGTTTATATGCCGTGGACGAACTTGGAGGCTCTTATTTAGAACCATGACGGCCTCATTCAGTTTTTCCTGGAGACGAATATGTTAACTTGACCTGTGTTTGTACGTGATAGTTGGGAAGCTGACCACATTCGTGATGATGCGAGATAGCAGTAAGCTCTGCTGATGTTCGTGTGGACTCTCCTGGTAACTGAAGTTAGACGCGTCCTCGAAAAACAAAAGCACTGATTCATACCATTTCTGCGGCTGCACAGCGTCTTTCCTCTTGTCAGTCACTGGCACAAGCCTCGGAACCTAGTTTAGAATTCGAGTTCAGCTGAATCTGGTCGATTCTTGTCTTCTAAGGAAGTGGTGTGTGGTGGGTAGAATCGCGGTCGAACAAAACAAACTGCTTAACAACCTACTTCAAATTGACCTCAGTATATGCCAAGCTACCAATCGTAAGCTGATTAGTATGATCAAAGTTGTGAAGAGGTGTGCATAAGCTCAACAATAAGAATTTAGATTGGATACTCTAGAATTCTAAAAACCTAAGGTATTTTTCACATTTTATGGTTCGGAATCCCGCCATGAATGCCTTAGCGTGGCACGAGCTGCCCATGAAGATGAGGCCGCCCCTCAATGCTCATGGGCAATGACAAGCTTCCATTTAAAAACCCACTCAACGACCCAACACAACCTTCTGCAGAAAATCCACAGAACATCGAGATTGGAAAAAGATATCAAAAATGGCACCAATAACAACGTCATCCGACGAAAGCAACCATCAAGCCCTCCTCGACCAACTAGACATCTTGGCAATCCCAAAGCCTTTCCGAAACCCAAACTACAAACCCCATCAACGCCGCAACAAAACCCTCAAACAGCTTGTCGCCGACGTATCCAAGAAAGACACCTCCATGATGCAATCACAAGCAGGCAGCGGCTATGCGACACCTCAAGTACCAGGCTCAGAAGCTACGACAACAGGAGGTGCCTTGACCCCAGCAGTAGGAAACGGCAGCACTGGAGGAGGAGAGAGGGCAAATATAGTGCAAGCATCACAGAGATTGGATAGACTGGTCTTGGAGAAGAATCAGCAGGCATCTTTGGGAGTACCAGAGTCGAGGGCAGGTGGTAATCCCATGGCGGTCACATATACGAACATCGAGAGTGCGCCTAGTTTACAGGCCAGTGGTCAAAAGAAGTACTGCGATATCACGGGGCTACCAGCACGGTATACGGATCCGTCAAGCAGGTTACGGTATCACAACAAGGAGATATACGCCCTTATCAAGACGATGGGCTCAAATGCTACAGAGGCGCATTTGGCAGCAAGAGGGGCACAATCCGTGTTGAAATAGGGTCATTTCTTCATTTTTTATGATCGACTGACATTATCTTAGACTCCCAAAATCACTCACAGGCCCCAAGTTGAGGTATCCCGGTTACGATACTGGGAGGCCTTATGAAAAATAGAGTCTTGGGCGAAAGGGGATCGTGGGCCTCTAGCGAGTAATTAATAACATTTCCAAAATTTTACGTGCACTATTTATAGTCGCTTTCTTCGCACGTGAGTACAAGCCGTAATCATGGTATTTCAAAGCCGGCTGTCACAGCATAATTCTTTCGAAATCATGATAGTAGAGCGAGTTTGTCGCTATATGAGAAGTCTTATTCAATTGGCTCAGCAGTCCAATACAACTTCTTGCTTGCAGTATACCAATCGATACATGACAGCGGGTATATGGCGAACAAGAAAAAAGAAGAAGAAATTAGATACACAGGACCTGCTCACGCATATACCATCCCTTGAACATCATCAGAAAATCTCGCAGGAGCAGTCAAAGGCCTTCCCTGATCGGCTGGAGCAGAAGGTTCTCCAGGGATGCAGAAATCGAAATCTTCGCTCGGTGTCGGAGAGCGTCCCACAATACACCTATTCCTCTTTTGCATTTCCTCGCTCATCTCTATCCTACCATGCTCCGCGACGAGATGTTTGCAGAGCGTCTCCACATCACCGAAAATACTTGTGCCTTTACCTTCTGCAGCGCACACAATGCACCCAAAACATGTACTGTCACCAACTTTATGCCCCTTTCTGACGTGGCTCTTCGCCAAGAATACCCAGCGGTACTTGACACCGCTTTCTTGAGCCGTGTAGACACGCGTGTCCACACTGTATGGTTTCTTCTCACCAAAGATAGAACCTTCGAAGTGACAGTGTTTACAACGCCAAACGGACTGGGTGGCGTATATCCCCGCCGGTATTGTTTGGACATGCAAACCCTTTCGCCAGTCTTCCCGACAGGTCCAAGAGCCTTTGCAGAATCCCCAGTAGCTGTTCTCTTTGGAAGGGCGACCAAGCATCGCTGTGGAGGCACTCGAAGCAGTTGATGGCACGCTAATACTGCTCGTACGCTGGCTGTAGATACTACTTCGATTGGAAGCGGCTGATGAGATCGGTCTTCCAGCACTCCACCGCCGAAATGCGTTCGTGGTCTCCGGTATCGACCCGACAGCTAGTGGGGGAAGTGGTGAAGTCGGCGAGATTGTGGAAATGGGCGACATGGCGGGCGACTTGAATGAGTTATTGGATGAAGATCGGTATCTGGAGTGGTGACTTTGCAAGTAATGCTGAGGAGGCAGAGCACCTGCAATCTCCACTGCCGTGGCTGGGCTATTTCCTTCCTCTTCCTCCACAAGGACGGGAATTTTCTCGTCCGAGAAGTCGCTACGAGAAGTCGCAGTAGAGCTACTAGAGTTGGTGGAGACGTGCCGAGAGATTGGAGGGTCTCTTGCCATGGCTGGATGCAAATACTGGGTAGCTGATGCAACAATAGCACGCTTAACATCGGCTGCGGGAAGCTCGTATTCTGTTGGCCGTGCTGTTGGATGAACATTAGGCCTGATTGCTGGACTAAGCCAATCAAGATTAGGAGTGACACTGGCGCGACGAGGTGTCGAGTCTGTGTCCTTTTTGGAAGAACGTCTCATTGAAAGCAGCCTGCTGAACCCACTCAACTTGGCCTCCTCTTCGTCTACCATCTTGACTCCGGGTGGCACGAAATCTGAAGATATACTTTTCGAAGTCTGATGTTTTTGTGTGGGCTCGTGTGACTGCCTTTGTGGGAACATCTGTCCGTTTGGTGCCATTGGAGCCTGCGGACTTGAACTGTGGTCGTCTTGCAGTAGTCGATTCCGGAGTTCATCCAAGCAAGATAACGTATCTCGTCTACTTATCACAGCATCCTCTTGTAGTTTCGTAAGATCCAAAACCGCATTCTCATATTGAACTGCTATTTGAAGACTACGGATTAATTCGGACTGCATCACCACGGCAAGGTGAAGCAGCTTCTCCCGCCCGATCGCTATCATTGTTAACAGAAGAAAACAAGGAGGCTCCTATACTGATACATACCATCACCTGATTTAAACTGTTCTCCGATTTCTTGGAAATATTGCGTATATCGCTCCGAGACTTGCGCCTCACCCGATTCAAGTGCCTCCTGCAACAATTTTTCTTTGATGAACTGTTCTCCTTTCCGTTTCTTCGACCGCTTCCTAATCTGTTTGACCGAGTCTACTCCGCCGTGGAATGCAGATACCACAGCGGAAACGGCTGCTGCGGTGTCTAAATGGTTGCTCATAGTTTGAACACTCAAAGTCGAGATGACAAACTAACAAGCAACAAAACAGACATAAAAAAATTCGGAAGCAAGAGAGAAAGAAGCACGGTCAGGCTTACTAGAAGTAATATAATACGACGCGATAATCGCCAGCACTTATCGCAAAGTCCGCAGCAAAGAGATCCGCACCATGGGGAAGCCGTCGTGGCTTAGACACCGCTGAACAGGTCACGGCAGGCGGAAACTGCCCTGCAGGCTGCATCGCCATGTTGAAGGGGTACAGTACGTACATCAAACCGGCCTCTTAGACTTCGCAGGAGTTACACCCTAGTCGTAAGGCTAGGTATGCGGATGACTTACACCTCCATCTTCGGTTGGACGGACTCGGTGGTAGGTGTTGATGTGGGGCTACCCGTGGATCTTGTGCTAGCTGTTTCCGGTTCCGGCTAGACTTTGGAGTCATACAGATCCTTCAGTTTGAAAGATTGAAGCTCACAAGCACGAGTACACTTTGTGATGTGCTTTTGTGAGTTGTGTGGTTGCACTGTAAGTTGTTGCAAGCGTTCACTTTTTCGTTGCAGAAAGCGGGGAGCCCGAGCAGAGAAGTTTACCTAATCTGATCAATCTGACTACCAGGGCACCTAGAAATCAGCCGGCCAGAATTGAGTTAAGGGGGTAAACATACAGGCACAGCGAGATCAATTTCTCTGGAGTACTATGGGATCTATAAATTATCAAAGTGAAAGTCCAAAGCGAAAGACCTTCCCGAGTCGGAAGCTGGGTGATTAAGCATATCACCAAAGCGGGCACTAGACTAGGATTTTCTTTATCTTTGGTCGGCACCGCGATGATCCTGAGAATGTTTGATCACCACTGTGATCGTGATAGCTTAGACTTATAACTGGGAGAGAAATTAGATCCCAGCGATATGCATTCCAGCGATATGCATCAGTACCTTGCCCATTAGAGTTGTCCTTCTCAGCCTTACCACCTTTCCATATCACACATTCGAGAACAAATTTTCGTCAACGATTACATACAAGACTCAAGCAGTAAGATCATGCTATCACTCTATCATGGCTCAATGTGTCGTGATGTGTGGACAAAAGACGGTAAGATCCTAAACTTCCACGAATCTGACATGCATTCAGTGCAAGGGTATTTCGCTTCACAATTCTAAGAACCCCAGCAAGGCCAACCAAAAATCTAACATCAAATCGCTCGGCGAGCCCATGAAAGCAAAAGAGAGCATAATATGGGTACGCTACGCGTTCAACGCCGGTTCTTCCATGATACAATCCCTCAGAGCAGGCAAATGTTGTGATACGCCTTCAGAGCAGTTTATACCAAATAACCCACGAAAATGAGCATAAGAGCCCACAGTATCCTGTACAGTGACCATAAGAAGTGAAAACATAGGAAAAAGATCGCGTAATCATTCAGACGTTACAATCGTCGCATGAATACTCTTTCTATTCTTCCCCGGCACATCCACCATCTGGACTAGAGTAGGAGTCAGAGGCTTCCGTTGTATGAGCCTCTCCCCATCCTTTACGCCAGTAACCTTAGGCCCCACAAAAGTGCGACGGGCTTTCGTCACACTCATCGATCTGGCAACTCGAACTTGTACCGGTGAGGTATTGTGCCAGTTCGACTCTTCTGCCCCTTCTACCTGCACTTGGCCGGAAGCACGATCCCCTGGTTCGGCAACCTTGCCAATAGTGATCATCTCCCAGCTCGGCTCATCAACAAACGATTCACTCCATGTTTTGTTTTTGACATTATCTGTAGAGAATGGATTGAATGGGCTGACTTCGTTGTGATCGTCCGATGGGGTGTTTGGTGTGGATGGCTCAGATGGCGTGGGTGTGAGAGCTTGCCGCTCACAGTCTTCTAACAATTCATCCCTTTCGGACATTGGTGATAGTTGAGAAAGTGCTTCGCTCATTGCTTTATCTTTTAGGCCGGGAGACAGTGCTGCTGGTGCTGTGTTAGAACGACGCAGTGGCCGGGGACGATGTACGGTTGGGATCCTAGGCTTTGACGCATTATTGGAGGATGATTCTGGTGGGAAGATGAGTAATCTGTACGAAGGTGAAGGCTCTGGAGTTGTAGCTCGGCGTTTTGGCGGTTGTAGTGGTAAATCTAGGGTCTATTTGAGTTAGTCCTTGTTCGTTGGGATGGATTGAGATTCGGTCTTTACCTTCAAAGACTCTCCGGGCACTTGGCTTTTATTATCTGCATTTGCCTGCCTTCGGACTAGCAAGCTCGAGGATGATTTCTTGGTTATTACACCGTTGAACATGACACTATATCGCTCCATCTTGGTTGTCGGAATATCCACATCCAGTACAGGTCCTTTGGAGGGAGGCAGCGGGCTTGTTTCCCCTCTTCTAGTCGTAGGGGCTGTCTGGGACCTCAATAAACCCCATCTAGGGCGTGGACTGCTCTTCTTTGGGCTGTCAGAGCGTACTGGGTTGCCAAAATTGTGCGGTAATGAGTACACAACATTCGGGGCAGCTTCGCCTTGCCATGGTAGAGCATAATTCTCGGTATTCAGATCGAATGGATTAGGAAGGCGTTGCTGCGATATTGTTTGGTACTGTGGTTCTGGACTCGCCCGTGCCGGTGGCCGACGAGCAAATAGCCCACCGAGTGATCTCCACCTGCTGATCTTAGGCTTCGCTACTTCATTCTTTTCTTTCCATTCTCCTTGTATAGCCCTGTTCGAGTATGAAGTCTGCGAACGGGCGGTCGTGCTTATTGGTGTGAGAGTCTCCCGATTTGGTGCGATGAGTAGACCCTGCGGAGGTGATAAAGTCCAGGAATTGTCCAATTGAAACCGTGTGTCATGAGAAGGGCTTCCAATAGCAAGCCCAATATCTGAAGGGTTCGACTCCATACCAGCAGACTTGATATCGGCCGAGTTGGGCGTGAAAGGTCTCCTCACCGGCGTCGGAAATGCAAATGTCTCCTTGCCAGATGTCACGCTAATAGGGGACCCCATGGCCATAAGCTCCCTCCGATCCACAGCTTCATTGGCTGTCTTGGGACGAGCAATATCTCCGGCAGATTCTATAGCAAAGGTAAAGTTACCCACTGTAGTCTTGGCTTGTTGGTTTGTATTGCCCTGCGCTCGGTCTAGGTCAGAAAAATGTGTTTCCCAAACGTCATGTTCAGGCACAGCGGGCCCTTTCGAGTCTTTGCGTAGAGGACGAAGTTGCCTGAAGGACTTGGATCGACTTAGCAGCTTCGCCATATTACTGCTCGCTTGTCTGAGATTCAGCGCGTGTTCCGTCTGCTAATGCCAGATTGAGTCGTGGGAGAGGTACGTGTTTCGAACGAGTGTGATGCAATGCAAGCGTGCAGCAAAGTTTCAATAAAGGAGTGGACGGCTCTCCAGAGAAGCCCAAAAGAATGAAGTGAAAATAATAAAGAAAAGTAAAAAGGGTATATCACGAATGTCTCTACATGGAATAAGAGAGAAGCGAAGAAAGAGGAGGAGGGAACAGCAACAGCTACGAAATCAAAGTTACCAAGATTACAGCAAAACAACCAAACAAGCAGCACGGTTCACGGCATCATGGGCAAGGAGAAGAGCAATTACAAACCACTTGGGAAGATGAAAGGCCCCGCCCAGGTGGATCCACGTTCCAGTTTCTTGCCTGGGGGAACTCGCCATTGGAGCGTATCCCGCAAATGCAGGAAATGAGAGGTGGTTTGTTTTACACCCTGGGGAGTTGAAATTTGCTTAGAGGATCGGGACGGGAAAGGGACGTCTCATCAAACGCCCACCAATCAGATGCGACTTCGCCCTATTCCCTCTTCCAAGTATTCACAAGTCAGAATAATCAGCTCATGTAAATATTTATCAGTGACAGTTCATTTGGTACTACTTAGTATTATTGTTGCAATTTTGACTTAATGGCTCAAAGCAAATTAGGTGACTAAAAGAAGCAAGTTCACGGCAAGCAGAAGCTGCTACTTCCCTACTCTGATCATTGCAGACAACGGCCTTGTTCCTGTAGATCTACATAACCAGTACGAAGTACCAGGCCCCTTGAATGCCCGATACCAATCCAATGCCACCCCTTATCCGGTGGTCCGCTCCGCTGTCAAAACGGGGCTCTAGCGGGAAAAGCGCAAAAGCAAGTTCTAACAACCGCGCGAGCAAACAGCTGCTACAATATCAAAAACCTTGACTACAGAGCGCAACAACATAAGTGATATTATGGGTACTGAGCCCTCCGAGCTTTGCTGTACCTATTGGACTGATCTCGAGTCCCACGTGTGAATAGTATGACCATCCATAGTAAGAGCAATCTGGATTACAATCAAGATTAAGCTCATAGTACACTATTACCATAGTCATGTTCCTAGCAAGCAAAAGTTAGCATATACATGGTAATAGAATCGGCAACAACACTTACCTTGATATAATCAGCCCCCTTCTCCAAAAACTCCGCCCTGGTGACAAAATGCTGTTTCGATCCCGCCTCACCAGCCCATTGCGCAGCACCTCTCCAAGCATCTAATACTGGATCTTTAGCCCTTCGCACCATCAACGGCGCACCCTGAGGTAGTATAGCCATCAATTCTTTTTGCAACCTCTCCTCGAACCCTTCAAACATAGTATTCCCACCCGTCAAGAAGATATCCTTCAGGATATCATCACGGTGAACACTATCCGCCAACCTCTCATTAAGAATACCAGCAGCAATCTCAACGATACCCGCCTGATCCAATCCGGCAATGGAAGGTTCAAATACCACCTCAGGAACGCGTATCCTTTCCACATTAAGGTGTATCTGATGTGCCTCCCTCTGCGACTCCGGATCGTGCGGGTAGGGTCCCCTCTGAAACGCGTGCACAAGACTCTTCGTCCAATCCAACTGCGCTTCTCTAGTACTTTCCTCCGTAAAATCAGGATCATACTGCAGTAACACCTCCTCCAACTTCTTCAGTTGCCCATTCAGGTCCTCTTCTTCCTCATCATCACTCTGATCCCCCACAGCAATGTTACGGTAAATCGTCCAATCGGCATCATCCGCACCAAAGGTATCTTCATCGCCACCTCGCCGCCTCTTCTTGGTGGGGTTATCATCGGCGAGACGGGCAATGTCTTTCATACGCTGCATGCTGGCCTTGGATTTGCGATTGCCGAGATCGGCCTTTAGGCGGTCACGGTCTTTGATCTTTTGGATGACTTCGTTGCGGGCTATCCGTCGCTCTTCGAGCCAGGATTCTAGGTCTGCTTCTCGCTTCACAGTGTCGAGACGTTCGTCTTCCGCCAAACGCACTTTCTCGCGTTCTTTTTCTGCTTTCGCTCGCTGTCTGGCATCGTAGTTTGACTTCATGAGTTTCTGCTGTCGTTTTTGTTTGATACCTTCTTCATCTAGCTGGTCATCTGGTGTATCCAAGAGTGGAAATGTCGGTACTTCAGCCACCTCTTCTTCTTCCGGCTCGCCTAGGTCTTTATTCCTAGCTTTGCGTATAGATTTCTCCATTTCCCTAATCTTCTTTTCGAGTTGACCTTGATCGGCAAAGTCCTCGCTCTCCAATTCACGCTTCGCGTCTTTCTTGTTCATATCAGCTAGTCGAACCTGGAAGTCCTTGTAATATTCCAGACCTTGCTCCTTCTGTATTAATTTATCCAGCCGCATCTTTGCGGCCTGCTCTTGTAGCCGTCGGCCACTCTCTTTGCGCTTCTCCGCAGCGCGAGCGAGTTCTTCCTCTGTCTTTTGCACGACGACTTGTTCTGTGTATGGGCTTTGCACTATGTGGCTGCGCTCTTCCAATCCGGTCCACTCTAGGTAGCTCGATAGTTCTTGTTGATAATCGCGAGACACATAGCAGTGTTCCCGAACCAGATCTTCCGCTTGTGGATCACTCAGTATCTTTCCCGTCTTCCCTGGAAACATTGGATATTTGAGCTTTAGCAGCGAATGTAAGAATTCTGCACTCTGGAAACGCCCCCAATTGAGTCTTGTAGATTGTGAGAGTAGTGCTTTCGAATTGATGACCGGGATGAGATGTGTAGATGTATACGACGAGGACGCAACGAGACCAGTCCGACCACCATTGTACTTGTATGAGAATAGTGAATCAATACCGTACGCCACAGAGGGAGCCTGGTAGCACTCGAACAGAATCTCAGACATAGCTGCATTCACAATATTAGCTTCAGCCAATACTCACTCAACAGATCCTACAGACTCACTCTTCCGCGTATATCCCAAATTGGCAACCGGCTCAGTCATAACAATCGGCCTTCCAATACTTCCATAACCCTTGTCAACTCCCAATTTGACAAAGACATAGTCCAAAACCCCTTCCATAACATCCCAGTTATTGATGATGTTATTGCCAGGTTCGTACACGTTCTTTGACTGTCCTCGCGCCGTACCGTCAGAGTATATATCTGAACCCACGAACATGAAAGAGCGGGCGAGTTTACGGTCGCGGTAGCGGGCCATAAGTGGGGGGAGCGAAATTCGTGGTTTGGAATCGAAAGACCATCCTGCTCGGACGGTGGAGGAACCTATTAATAGCGTTAGTATAAAATACCTGTAGTTGCTGCGCGTGCAGCTGAGGAGAGGTGTGTTACCATTGTCTATTACTATCGCCGTACTGGGATTACTTTTCGCGTACCCCTCCGTATCTATGGGCTTGAACCCTTCGAATGGAGGTTCTCGCAGGGTCCAAATCTTAGTAGGTTCAGGTTTGGGAGAGTTGCGACCGGAATTCGCGATCGGTGGATCAACGAAGGAGACGGGCATGATGGAGTTGGGGATTTGGAGAGGTGTCGCAAGTTGTTGATGGATTGACAGAGTTTATGGCTGCATGGTGTTTTTACTGGGAAGAGAGAAAAGCTCGTGAAGAGCTCATTTGTAGATTTTAGAAGTTGGTTTGGTTGCTACTACCTTAGTATTCATCACCGTTTTACATGCTTCAAGAGCTACAACCTTGCATTTTTAGCGCTTAAGCGAGTTTAGCTTCCATCGTCATACTCCATAATTTATGTTCGCATGTGTTAGGAACTCAAAACAGAAGAAAATGTTGAAATAGCCCTTGCATTTGCATTGATATATTTGCAAACAATATTTGGGTATCTCGAGTTCTCTGAATTACTCCTAGGTTTTAGCAGAGCGGCTCCGTGAAGCTCATTGGCCCCTTTGGTGGCATATACAGCCTTATGCTGATTCCGAACACCGTCGCTCAAATGCATGATAGTCCTACCACCCTTAAATAGTCCGGGCCATTCCCGGCTATCTCAGAATGCCCACATCAGCTTCTGCGCCAGAAGCTTAGCTCCTAGCATATCGTACTCCCTCCTATAAATCCAACTATCATTACCACTGCTGCTCAGCCTTGCGAACACGCTTCCGCCCTTCCACGCCACCAACTGCTGATCCAGTTCCCGCGGCGGCAGTCCTATCATGATTTCCTTGTTGTAGTTAGGCATTCGTTCTCTGAGTCGTGTTTCCAGAAAAGTATTGAATCCGGCGACCTTGGCTCCTCCTCCTACAAGCATAATGCCACCAAAGAAGTCCTTCATTTTCCGTTCATCACCCCGGGTCGCTTCTTTGATACAGAGCATTATTGCCGTATCAAGGGGCATAATTGGGAGGATGCTGTCTCGCTCTTCTGCGGCACGGATGCGCCCGGCGCTGGGATCGGAGATGTGGCCGTTGGTATGCTCTGCCATTCCGGGCGCAGGTGAGTCACGGCCAGGCTGAGGCGTGCCCTCAGGAACGGGTGAGCCCGCTACTGACGAAAGCGGTGTAGACTCTGTGTCATCTTGCGGCAGCCTGTTCAGCAGGCTGTACGGTTTGGGCTTACTTGGGGTCGATGCTGCGAAGACTGCTGGACTAGCGTCTGGGGCCGTGTTCGCGACTGAAGGTGCGTTTTGTGCTGAGTACTGCAGAACAGCTGCTTGTGCGACAGGAATTGGGTCGTTGGGTGAGCCGTCGTATAGATCGTATGAGCGATCGATGACTTTATGCCGCCCAAATAACTTGTTAGAGTGGTCGAATAGCGTTGGTATGAAGTACCCCTATGTTGAGGTCAGTTTCAATGCGTTCCATGTAGGATGTTCGACTCACCATGGGAGCCAACATCGGCTCATCGTACGTCTTGAATGTGTACTTTCTCGTATCCTGACCCGATGCTCGTAAGTGGAAGTCGTAGAGCTGTACCGCAACATCAACCTCGTTCATCGTGCAGAACTTGTGCTTCAGCTCATCTGCCAATAATAAATCATACCGCCTCTTCAGATTGATTTCTTCATAAGGGAAATGGTCGAACAGCATCATCTTGATGAAAGCTTCGGTCACATCTGCACCACCGTATTTGAGGTTCATCCGCGAGTCTTCGATGCACATGCCATCCTCCACGCAGCATAAGGATGTCTTCTGCGCGCCAATATCTACCACGCACGCCATTGAATACCCTGCCCCGAAACTCGCAGCCATACTTTCTTGCATAAAGCATATGCGTTTGAAGCCAAAGTCTCGCATCAGACCGTCCAGTATAGAAGTGACATATTTGCGTTCATAGAGATCCGGAATGATAAAACAGCAGCTGTAGTCCTGCCACTCTTTCTTCTTCTTAAGCCCCAACTCCGACTTAATAGCCTCCTCTATAACGAGAAAGAAGTCATTCAGCAGTAGATTGCTTTGCGAGTAGTCATGCTCATTAAATAATCCATTCCGAAGCGGCCAGAATAGTTTGTATCTCGGCCTCGATTGGTCTGGTATTCGAAGTGCTGCATGTCCAGTGAAATATTCGGGAACCTTTCCTGGAAGTATTTCCGTCCAGTCTATCCGCTGAGGGTCATTATGTTCTGATATGACATCCGGTTGTGTTCTCTTGTTGAAATTGACCACCAACTCCTTCGAATTAGGCATTAGTTTGCGCTTGTTGTTCTTCATGCGTATCTTCAGATTTGACGACTCGGTATTGTACTTGGTAGCGAAGTCTTCCCCAAACCACTCCTCCGGCTTTGCGGACACCTCGTTGTCAATCTTCACACGCTTCGGCTTCGGCTCTCCTCCATTTTCCTCTGATTCGTTATGCCTCCATTTGCGTGCTACCACCATGGGAACCGTCTTCGGTAAGGCTGCATTAGCTAGAGCTATTCGCAGGTTCTGGCTACCAGGGTGTATAACAATGACTTTCGAACCGTGAGGCTCTTGCAGACTACCTGCTGTTTCCATGCCTTCCATATGAGTATCTTCGTCTATAGCATTACTAGGGTCAGCAAGGGGAATGCCATTGCTCTGTGCCAGCGCTCGATCTCTGTCGCGAGCTTCTTTCACCATGCGATTTGTGTTCTCTTCCTGTGTAGTCCGGTAGGCCAGGTATTGGTCGTCGCGTTTGAGGTACTCTCTATGTTTGCAGATTGGTTAGCTTTGCGCAAATAGCTTGAAGAATTCGTATCTCCCGTCTGCACTCACGTGTAATAATTCTTCTGATTAATCATGCCCGCGACTGGCCAGCTTGTGACGTCCATATTGTTGTCCGTCTTCTGGAGGCCTACTGAGCATTAGCTACCCATAGCTTTACCAATAACAATTTCTCGAGAATGCAAGCTCATAATACCTTCGGCGCGGGCCTGCGACCTGCTCCCCTTCTTGCCCACCATTCTCTTTGGTTTGGAGGTAGAAAATCCAGGTTCAAGTTCAGGCTCGGTATCGTCGTCTTGGTCTTGGGGAGAGTTTTCTTGTTCGGCTCTGGAGAGAAGGTGATCAATCTCTCGGAAGAGGATGTGAGTTTGGGAGGTCATTCTTGGAGGTGCAGTGGTGAGCATGCGGATTTAGCTCGGTCCACACAGTCGAGCACAAATCAATCAAAAAGCGCGAAAAAAGAAGAAAGTCGATTTCTCACACAAGGCAAGGCAGAAGAGGGAGGCGTTTGGCGTTTGTTCTCACCGCGAGGCAAAATGAACGAAAGTCCCAACACTCGATTGTGCACAAATCCCTTAACCCCCTCCTCGTACTTGCTGCAAAAGGGACAAAACCGTTCGCTAACTTCCCGTCCACATCTCCTCCCACAATACCAATTTTACATTTCACGCCGCCGGGTCGCCCAATTCGATGCCCATCGCTCTGTAAACCGAATAAGCTTGTACCTGCATAACTCTTCGAATCATTTTCCAAAAGACGAGAAGATATATTCGCGTGCGCAAACGGAAAATCACAATGCCTCAAAGTGAAGAGGCCCAAGCATTTTTTGGAGCAGTATACGCAGCTGTTACAGAGGTTCCATATGGAAAGGTCACAAGCTACGCACACATCGCTCGTCTAGTAGGGAAGCGTACGTCAGGAACCGATTATTTGCAGCTTCTTAAGCAATAATATTGATTTTCACATTGCAGCACAATGTCCCAGACAAGTAGGCGTTTGCTTGAAGCATCTACCTAGCGATACAGCTTTGCGATTCAATGAAGCTACAGTTCCATGGCAGAGAGTGGTAAGCAGTACTCAATTCGATTCGCTATGGTCTTTTGGAGGACCGGCTAGACCCTATGGGCGGACCGAAGGACCTCTACAACCCAAAACCTCATGTTATGCATTTCGTTCTTGGAGAAGCTTGAGAGAGCGCGTCGCTTGATTACCAAGACTTACTGCCGTAGGTCAATGCGAAAGGCGGAATTTCACCACGAGGACCGAATGGAGCCACCAGACAAGCAGCCGCTCTGCGCCGCGAAGGAGTACAAGTCAATCGTGGAGCAATGGGAGAATACTCTATAGATTTCAGTGTTTATGGATGGTAAGGATTCCTTGCAGTCACTGAAGGTATGACCTGTGTCTCATCACGCCAAATCTAGGTTTCCAAACCTCCTCCCCAGTGAAGAAGCAGAAGCCGACGCAGAACGCAGCGATGACGATTCGGAAGAAGCTGCTGAGCAATCAGGATGACTTGACACAGCGTTGAGGTGACTCCCGGATTTGTGACAGAATTTACAGCATCTACCCCGGCAAAGAGCTGTGGCGCAGGCATTCCATCAACTGCCGCATGAAAATGACTTTCTTCTTTCAGCGGATTTCCCTTGCGGCCGCAGATGAGGGGCGAGTCTCAAAATCCGGTACAAATCCTATCGGCGTCGAAAGCGCCGTCTGAGTGACGAAGAGATGTCAGAACCAAAGTGAAGGCACTAGCTTGGCAAGAAGAAAGAGGGTCCGAGTGCCTGCAGCCTCCCGACCACGTCATTCGCGAAGAAGGCTGCGGCCATCTCGACATTGTCGACTAGATCGTGCCGGACAACGTTCTTTGTCCGTTCGCAAATCAATCATCCAGTTTGAAGTCGTCAGGAACAACACGTTTCGCAATGCTTACTTCATGTTGACTGTCACGGCCTTTAAGCTGGTCAGGGCAGTCGGGTCATTTCGGCTCCAACCATGATGGCACGAGGCCGTCTCTTATCTCATCTACGCGCCTTCAGCTTGTGTAGCTATCTGCATTCGGAATCAAGCTACCCCACACATACAGGGACGCGAGCCTTTGTTGATCCGGCAGGCAAAGCTATTGAGTGCAATCCAATCTCCCTCTTTGTTCCAACTCTCAAATAAGGCCCCATCGTAATCATCTATTGCGCCACAACCCTGCACACCTGAATCATACTGGAACCTTCCCATATAACGGCCTGTGACTCCTGCACTCGTGATTCATCACGTACCTTCCACACCTTCATAACCTGCTGCTGCAGTCACCCGTCTACTCGCTATTTACCTTATCTCTTTTACACTACAAACCTGATCTCCTATCAAACAAATCTCTTTAACTTTCCACTTTGTTATCAAATCGTAAACTGTTAACCAGTCAAACAACAGCTATCCGCACAACGCATCGTCAACATCGCCCTCGACCTGTGGCTACCCCTCGGTTGCCCACAGCCAACAGAAACGCACAGAGAGCCTCACTCCCTACCATGGCTGATATCCGAAGCACTTCCGTTGACTACAAGCGTGAGAGCGAGAATAAAGCTAAATGGGCAAGGGGAGAGGCATGGGGTCCAGGTCGATCAAAGGATGCACACGGAGCTCCTGTGCGGATCAAGCCCAAGTATGTTGACTTGTCCCTATCTATCATGAATGCGTCCTAACAATAAATACAGGTTTCCCCGAACCAACCAAGAAGGTGGCGTTCGCAACGCGAAAGACGCACAGCGACACGATATCATAGCGAGCAAAGCATATGCGAGCGGGGACTCCTCCTGCGATGAGGAACCTGTGGAGCCGACTGCCGCTCCCGCGCCCGATGCCGAAATCGCGTACTCCTTCGATGCCGACAAAGGCCCAACCCAGGGCAGCACCGTCCTCACCCAAGCCCTTGCAAAGGCGGTCGAACGTTTCGAAAGCAACATGACCGACAAGCTCGTCAAGGAAGAGTATGAGATCTTGAACAGTGACGGCGAGTTCGTCACTACTTCCAAGAAAGGCGGCAAGCGCACAGTCGTTCGCGAGCCAGAAGAAGAGGATTATGAATTTGTCTAAGTCCTTTTTTTGTGTTGTGCATCGGCGGTGCCACTGCACCTGGCAGGCGCTTTTGGCTTCCAGCTTTTCATTGTTTGGTCTGGCAACGGAGTCTATTGTTGGATCTTGGCGTTTGATCATGGACTGATCTCTATGAGATTATGGTCATCGACGTGGGTATACGATCATGATGGCGGATCGACGGTGTTTGACCTGGCGTTTTTGATTGGTTTAGTCTGACCTTTGAATCGAGGTATTCTCATACCAACACTGCATTGTAATACTCTATACCTGACGGCTGGCGATGAACCTTCTTCTTGCAAGCTGTCGACTTTTGACATTACTATCACTTAGCATTCAAATTTATCACTTGATAAGCCGAAACTATTCCCATGCACTCTACATGCCCTGACTGCTTCATCTTATTACCACTTCTAAACGCCCTTTTTAATCAAAGAACACCAACAGGAAACCCCTCTTTCACTCACTAGGGAACCAGAAACCGTCCCGTTTGCCAGATTCCCATCCACTTCCTGAACCCCACGAATCGACTTTCCCGTTCGAGTCGCCGTCCCGCGCGCCAATCATGCAACCTCGTGTCGATCTCCACCTGCACCTATAATTATGCACCCTGACGTAGCACTGATAAAACACCACAACCAAAGCAAGCAATCATTGGTTCGCTACTAAAAAGAGCATTTGCATTGCAACAATACCAGTATCACGCATAGTGTTTCTGTTCTAACCACCTTGAATCAATCGACGCACACGACTTAAAACAACTGCGATCAGGCGAACTCTATCACTTGGCCCTAACGACGTGATATCAACTGGGAGAAAACAACATGGAAGAAGTACCACGCTCTCCATCCATGCCTGCTGGTATACCGGGGAAGAAACCAAGACCGAGATGGATTTTAAGTATCCAGGCGAAGTTTTGGAGGACGCTGATGGGGATTGGCATGTTCCTACATAAGATGGCGCGGCCGAGGCCGCCCAAGCCAGATGTAAGCGCTATTACTTTCACTCTGCATCTGATTTGTTGACCCCGGGGACTTTGGTTATTCAAGTGAATGAGAGCTAACGGTGTTATAATGTAGTTCACCCGTAAAATCCTCACGACTGTCGCAAAGCAAAAAGGTTTTATTACGCTCCATTTTTACGTTCCGAAGGATTGGCATAATAGGAATCTTGAGAGTAGATATCCTGTTGTTGTAAACTTTCATGGGGGTGCGTATCACACTGTAATCATTGGGTTGGAATACACTAATATGCAACAGGAGGATTCACATTAGGCTCAGCCACAGACGATGCCCGCTGGGCAAAGGTCGTAGTCCAAGAAGTCAACGCCGTAGTGGTATCAGTAGATTACAGACGCGCGCCCGAACACCCCTTCCCCACCGCAGTTGAAGATGGCGTCGACGCTATCGTATACCTCGCCGAGCACGCCAAAGAATTCAACCTCGATCTCGATAAGATTGCCGTATCAGGTTTTTCCTCTGGGGCAAACATGGCCTTTACAGTGCCTCTACGCTTACAAGAAGAACTGGAACAGGAATTAGCAAAGGATGAAGCGAGACGCATGAGCGTTATAGAGGCACGACGACCGGGTTTACAGAAAGCATTTAGCGAAGGCAGGATCCTCGTCAAAGCGTCAAAGACGATAGCTGTAAAGGCCGTGGTGGCGTGGTATCCATCCGTGGATTACACACATACGCGCGAACAGAGACGAGCTACCTGCGCGAGAATAGACCAGCAGCTGCCTGCTGTGTTTACGGATCTTTTCGACGACTCGTATCTGCAACCCCCGACGATGGACATGGCCAATCCGTACCTGAGTCCCGGTGTCGCACCAGACCACATGCTCGCTGGATTACCACAAGAAATCATACTGTTTACTTGCGAGTGGGATATGTTACTCGCGGAGGGCATTGCCTTTAGGGATAAGCTAAGGCGATTGGGCAAGACGGTGCATTACTCTATGGTTCCTAACGCACCACATGGATGGGATAAAGCGCCGAACCCGTTGAAGCAAACTCCTGGGGTTCAGGCACAATATCTCAAGGCATGCGACGAGATGAAGAGATTGCTTGGCGTCAACCACATCAGTGAAGTAGAAGAGTAATTCGTGCAAGTCAACAATGATAACATGAGGTGTTTTGGGGTTTCCAAAGCGATACTAGCGTTTAGCATTTCAAGTATATCTTATCGTAAAGTAGGAGTAGGCATAAGAAAGATCTGTACGATATGGAGAAGGAGAGGCAAGTGTACAATATCAGAAGCTTTCCAATTGCAATAGCCACGTAAAACAGACATGCATTATACAGTAGGACTCCTTCGGTCCAAATGAGTGAATAAACTCATGGCTTTGCCACGTGTATCAAGAAAATCTATGATTTACACAAAAAAAAGAAGAATTGGAGAAACCCCTTCAAAGTCCTCTGGAAAACAGTTCGATAGAATAGTAGTAGAGAAAAACTCAAAGAGAAATGCAGACGAACCTCGCCTGATACCATATGTATGCCTCATCCCGTATCCTGTGCGTCGTTCCGTATGCACCCGATGCCCACGATCGTAACAAGAAACCTGGCCCTTATTCTTATTAGGTACCTGGCAGTGGCTTCCCAAACGCCTCGCTAATAACAATCAAAAACGCCAAACCCGAAAGTTCAAAAGTGAGGAAAAGAGCGCGTCAGACAGGCAAAAAGTGAGCCCAATGACCAGGCATTCGCGCCCTACACTTTTCGCAATCCTCCCTATATCCTACTACAAATTTCTTCTTCTCCATCCCACCATTGGAGATAGTACTGATGGCACCGCTTCTGGCTCGTCCTGTTCGGGTTGGTGTATCTGGAACGGGATCACTCAAAACGGAATCGCTTCTTATTGGCATATCCATGTCCATATTGTCTTCTGCTGAGAAGCTGAGACGTGATAGTTGGCTACTTGTGACGTCTGTTGGCGTATCGATGTAGTCCTCTGATATTGGAGATGGCATCCTGTAATCGTTGGTGAAGATGTGAGGTCTCTGCCTTGGTGGTGCGAGCATAGATTCTGTATTACCTTCTCCAGACCATGTCCCCGCCCGCGAAGGAGGCGGGGCTCCGATGAGGAAATTTGAATGTATTGGTGTGGGTATCCGTCCTCCTGAGAATTGGTCGTGTATGGATGGTGAATTCAATTTTGCTGGCCGTAGCCATGTTTGCGTCTGGTAGGGGGAAGGCGGTGAGGCCGATCCAACTATGCTGACTTCCTCGTCCATGTTCATGCCCATACCCATATCCGCATCCGGCAAATCTGCAGGAGCGGGTAGTGACAAGCACGATGCAGGTGAATTACTTCCCGATGGATCTGTAGCTGAAGGCGAGTCGCAATCTATAGGCAGTTCAAATGCTGGTGAAGGAGGTAGTGGTGCTTGTGGGTGATCTACTCGGAAAGGTAATGTCTGTGCTCGACTGATGAATGGTTTGATATCTCTTCTCGCAAAGGTGAGTTCCGCAGGTGCATTACGTTGTCGCTTTCGGGGGGTCAGCAGTGGTTCATCGGGTATCTGCATGGAATTTTACCTTTTCTAATGGTACTCCCTCCATCATGAAGCTACCCTCATCGTCCTCATCACGTCCCCTCTTCCTGTTTCCTTGTCCAAAAAAATCCATCATGCTGAAACCAATCGTGAAAAGAGGGTGAAGAATTAGAATTTATCGTATTTGCGCCGTTAGGAACCAGCAGGTCAGACGAGCATTATGACTATTAAACTAATATTGCGGCGCTGTTGTAGGATTTCGCTTGGGCTTTTGTGGGGGGTTATCTTTCTTGTACGACAAGGACGAGAACGGCAAAGTGGCAGGTGGACGGTGCGGGCGTGATAAAAGAAGGAATGGAGGAGAAATTGGAAGATGAGGGGCGATTTGATCGAGTGTTTGTGGATGTTCTTGTTCTTGTTCCTGGTCGACACACCGTGTTTGACGCGTTTCAGCTCTTGGTCGTCTGCCCACTTACCTGTCGTGCCTGTGAAGCTGTGATGCTGTGATGTCGTTCCGATCCCTGAATTGTTTAGGGGGCTGCCTCCCTAATTAACAGGAAGGTTAAAGACTCGGGATGATCTTTTTAACGGATAACGCTTGCGGCTAGGAGTAAGCGGAACGTAACCACTGCCACTGGAGACGACTTTAACTGTAATTATGACTGAAGTAGGTAGAGACAATGTCTACACAGATTCGGTTTTACTGTCTATAATAGATATAATATAAGCTACTCAAAAAGGTTAGTAGTGTTGGACCCTCTCCCCTACCCTCGATCGAAGTCTGTTCTGCTTCTGCATCGCTTGTTCCTAGTGAGCACCATGAACTCAGCCACTTCGACAGCATGTCAGATTATGGTATTATTGCTTGCGCAACCATGTGCAGGACAATTAGCTCATCTTCTCCTGAACCCTATAACTTATTCCGACTTTCGATGCGGGAAAATATTCCAGTCCAAAAGCGAGGGGTCCATAAAGCAACAACGTCCCGTTTTTCATAACAAACTAAACGTGTAGCTCTACCTAACATCGGCAAAGCACTTATACACGATTCGTACAAAGACTGGTTGCGTGACTTGCAGGTAAGGAATCAAAGCAAGTAGATCATGACCTACTGATGCGCGCAGGGTGCGAAAAGTAAAATGCGATGAAACGAAACCCCATTGTACGAAATCACTATTGGGGTATTCTCAAAACCCAAGAAGCTGACGTCCACTGAGGTAACAACTGCTCAAATACAGGACGATCATGCGATGGATATTGGCGCCATCGACTGGCAATATCACGGCCCAGTGCTTCTCAAGCATCTTCAAATATGAAGTCGAGATGCAATAAAAGCAAAGAAATCGTAATTCTACCAGCCCTTGCACCGCTCTCCTCCAAAAGATTTGAAACCGACCAAGACGCACGATTTTTCGGACTGTTCATCTCACATTGTGTCCCTCAATCCAATCGTCTCGTGGATTCGACGTTGTGGAGTCAAACAGTTCTCCAAATCGCTCATGAGGAGCTAGCCGTCAAGCATGGTCTGCTTGCCCTTGGGGCGCTTCACGCAAACTCTGATATATGCAAGAGGCAACACCCAGCAGCGCTCCGGAATTACTCGAAAGCGCTATCGGAAGCACAACAGCTAGTGCGGGGTGTTCATGTTGATGAAGATTCTACAAAAGTACTTGTCTGTGCTCTTCTTTTCCACTGCATAGAGACCATACTCGGCTGCCATGCTGCTGCGAAGGCCCATTTGAGTGGTGACCTCAAGCTTTTGTACGAGAAGAAATTGCTCGGGGGCGATCTCAACGACAACATCGCAAGCGCCTATCGGCGTTTTGATTTTGGAGCCATGACCTTCTGGGATCACAGCGCACCATATGAACTGGATCCACGAGTTACCACGCGCTTGAAGTCCATTCAGTTACCAGAGAGTTTTTCGACTCTAAATCACGCCACAAACACTCTGATCGAATTATTCTACTCAATGTTCGTCATAGAAGAACTCCATTTCAATAAGGACCAGCTATGCCCAAGTGGTCTTACAACGTATATTGCCGAGCTGAATTGATGTCGGTCATTACTTCATAATTGGCATACTCGATACTAACAATACAAGAACAAGCAAGCAGGCCATCTGGCAGATTTCCGGCAGAAGTGTACACTGCTTTCCATGTACTATCTTATGGCGTTGATCCACTCAAATCATCCCCGGACCATGCCAGAAACGCATTGGGACGCTTCCCTCCCTGACTTCGTCCACTTGTTAGACCTCGCAGACGAGTTTACGGCGGTAGATCTCAAAACATTCACGAAGGGAGTAGTCTCTTTCGAGCCCGGAATCGTACTACCAGTTTTCGAAACTGCGATGCGCTGCCGCGATCCATCCCAACGTCGACGCGCACTGGCACTCTTGCGCTCTGCGCCTCGTAAAGAGGGTGTATGGGACAGTATGGGAGCGGCAGCCGTTGCAGAGTGTGCGATGAATCTCGAGGAGGACGGTCTTGTGGAACCCGAGCAGGTGGGTGACATCCCTGATCACAAGAGAGTGTATTTCGTGAACCCTGCAGCCGATCTCAACCTACGCGTGGTTCACGTAACCTTCTCTTGCGAGCCGCGTGTCTTGATACTTGAGAATGGACGGATGCAGTATACCTGGTCCACACGAGAACGCGTTATACACTTCTAGCAATATACGGCAGATTGTGAGAACTGAAGAATGGTTTTTAACTGATATTGAATATGCGTCTAAACTGTGTGGATCGAATAATCGCATGACAGACGTTGTGTGGGTATCTCGGGAGGTGAGCAGGATTCAGCTATCACAGCCTCAATGAGCCGCGAATGATCGCCTGCCCTAACATGTAGCGCACCAGGCTGAGCTAAAAAGCACTAGGAACTCAAATTGGCTGTGTCGGCAAGTGACTTAGCAGATAACACCCCAATAAGTTGACTCGACAATGGGTTTAAGTGCTTGAGACCAGCCACGAACCCTAACCAAAGCTTCTTATTGTCTAGCGCAGAAATGCCTATCGTTAGAAAATCCAACCATTGGTTCTATCGCTAATGACGACAGCTATAATCCCAAAGAGAAGAAGAGAGGCTATGCAGCCCAAGATGATTGCGTCTGTTTGCGAATCAGTTGTGGTTGCTTTACGAGATCATTTTGATTTCGTTTCGGACGAACTGACGGAGACAGCAGTAGGCTCTCGGAAGCCAATACATAAAATAAACGAATTTCCTTTCAGCATGCCAATTAGTCTATCCTAAACTGTGTTTTCCAATCATGCTTCCATCATTCATTCTGTACGCCTTCTGGCTTCCCTACTCACTTGCTCTCTACTCCGAATACTTTCCTCCGCCTGTCGAAGGCGTTACCATTGTATCCTCCGAACAAAAGAAGGACATCAAACTGTCCTACAAACAAGTGGGTGCAATCAATACTAGGGAATGGTTTGAAACCGTCTAACCGTGTAGGCCGAAATATGCGCACCCTCGTATAGCGGCTATATCCATCTTCCTGCCTCAACTTTGAAAGACATTGAAGGTGGTACCGATTATGACATGAACATGTTCTTTTGGTATTTTCCGGCTCGCCATTCCCCAAGTACAGCTCCTATCTCCATCTGGATTGGGGGAGGACCAGGGCAATCTGCCATCGAAGGGGCAGTAACACAGAACGGTCCCTGCTATGTCAACCAGGATGGAAATAGTACAACCGAGAATCCCTTTTTGCGGAATAACCATGTCAACATGCTGTACATTGACCAGCCAATAGGCGCCGGGTTTTCATACTCGTCGCTAGTGAATGTTACATACAATCAACTTACCACCGCCGTCACACCAACGGACTTTTCGGATGGCATTCCTATCACGCCAAACTTGACTGTTTTCCCAGGCACGGTATCGAATCCAGACCTTGCGTTTACTGCAAATAACTCAAATATCGCGAGGAAAGCATTGTAGCAATTTACTCAAGCTTGGTTCAATACTTTTCCTCACCTTCCAGAGAATCAAAAAATCAGTCTTTAGACGAACCCAGTAAGCTACATTGTTCCTGTTAATGCATTTCCTTAGCTAACAGTCTGTGTTCAAGTACACTAGTTATTTCGGACCTGCCGCCTTTAGGTTTTAGGATTCGCAAAATAAGAAAATTGAAGCGGAACAGCTAAATGCTCGCCTTTTACAACTTGATACCCTTGGAATCGAGAATGGGTGCATCGATGCTCTATCGCAAACACTCAGCTTCGTCAGTTATCCATATAACAACACGTATGGTCTGCAAATGATCAACGAGACTACCTTTAACGCGCTGGTAGAGAGTGTAACTGATCCTGAGGAAGGATGTATATCGCGAATACGAACTTGCCGCGAACTTGCCAAAATTGGAGATCCCAACTTCAACGCAAATAATCATACAGTCAATGATCATTGTGCTCTAGCCACAGAACAATGTTTTCCTATCCTCGAAATCAGCTCAACGTATGCGAATCGAAATGTGTTTGATATTGCTCAAATTGGCCCGCAAAGCTTTCCAGGCTACCAACATATTGGATTTCTCAACCAGCGCTGGGTCCAACAGAGTCTAGGTGTTCCAATCAACTTCACAGAAAGTGCGAATTTAACAGCGCTGTACTTCGCAGGCACTGCAGACCCATTCCGCCAGGATCAATCCAACATCGAGTATCTGCTGCAGAATAACATTCAAGTAGCGCTTGTCTACGGTGATCGCGATACACGCTGCAATTGGGTTGGTGTAGAGAATGTTAGCCTTACAGTAGACTATCCTGATGCGCAAAATTTTCGCAGTGCTGGATATGCGAATATTCAAACTAACGAGTCGTACGTCGGCGGCGTAGTCCGCCAATACGATGGCTTCTCATTTGCGAGGGTTTTCGATGCTGGCCATATAGTGAGCAGCTCCCAGCCTCAAACGAGTTATGAGATCTTCAATAGCGTCATGTTCCGACAAGATGTTGCTACTGGAAGACGACCCGCAGAATATAACCACCTAGCAAAGGATGAATTCAAGTCCAGAAGTTTTCGTCGCTCTCTTTCAACGAAGAAAACGGCATTGTCTCATTATCAGTCAAAGGGCCCTTCTTCGAGCTGGTCAATCAAGAATGTCTTGCCGCCGTCGCCAGAACCAGTCTGTAATATCTGGGCAGCTGCGGTTACTTGTACTAACAATCAGCTTTCTGCGATTGCGAATCAGACAGCTGAGACACATGACTTTTGGGTGACGCTGCCGAAACCATTACATAATTTCTAATTCGTTTTTGGGTAACTGTGAGGGCATTTTGTTCGGAAGAAGTAGGATGGATGTATATTTAGGTATATATGGGATCATACCATAATAGCATTTGCCCATTGCTTACCATGTGTGCTCTGGATACCCCATCATTTCAGACCGGCGTTGCTTCACAGCCTCCAGATTTGGCAACGAATGTGGTCAAGAATTACCTAGTTTTCGCATCCTGCCGAAACAGGCTAATTATTCTCCACTAGACTGAGCGCAAACAGGATACTCCGTACCGTCAAAACGTGGGGGTGATCTTACCCCACAAATTTCGCATATCGAATTGTTTGTTCCAAAATTTTGAAAGGTGAGTCAGTCGACTTTCTTACAACGGCATTCAACCTCTTTTTCTTCTTTCTATTATTTGAAAATCTGTCGGAATTATGCCAGCTTCTGATCACCAAGAAGACTCTGAGGATGTTCGCGGTATGTTCAACTTTTCCTTGTTTGCTTTGCTTTGGCAACCCCGGCTCTCGAAACTGTCTGTGTCTTGACTATTTAGCGACCCGGAACATAAGGAAAAGTTTATGAGCAAGGTTCAGTGATGGTACCTGACCGTTATGATATTTCTTGCCCTACTTTGTCTTAGCATTGCAATTGCGTGGTAGCAACCAATGTCTGATTGCCCTTTGTACGCCACTCTTCTCAATTCCTTCTCTTTTGTATCATTTGGCAGCTCGTATTGTTTCTTTTGACCCAATTCACTAACATAACCCACTTTAGTCCTCGGATACGATCCTTTAATATCGCCAGCACTTCTATCATCTGAAGTTCCCGCGTCAAAAGCCTCTCTCCAAACCGCCCTTCACGGACGACGAGAATGTGTCAAAATCATACAACAGCGAGATGACAGACTCATGGTCATGGTTGGACCGTGTTCAATCCATGACCCAGCCATAGCACTTGAATACTGCCACCGCCTAAAGGCTGTAGCGGAAAAGCTCCAAGATGATATTCTGATTGTGATGCGTGCCTACCTGGAAAAGCCTAGGACGACAGTGGGATGGAAGGGACTGATCAACGATCCTGATATTGACGAATCTTACCAAATCAACAAGGGCCTACGAGTAAGCAGGAAGTTGTACTGCGATCTCACTGCGACTGGCATGCCGATTGCTAGTGAGATGCTGGATACCATCTCGCCACAATTTTTGGCAGATTTGATCTCGTTGGGTGCTATTGGGGCAAGGACTACAGAATCGCAGCTACATCGGGAACTTGCCAGTGGTTTATCCTTCCCAATTGGCTTCAAGAACGGCACAGACGGTGGTTTGACAGTTGCTGTTGATGCTATTGGAGCTGCAGCGGCGAGACATCACTTCATGGGTGTAACAAAGCAAGGTCTTGCTGCCATTACAAAGACTGCTGGCAATGAAGACTGCTTCGTGATATTGCGTGGAGGCACAAAGGGCACCAATTTCGATGCGGAGAGCGTGAAAGGAGTCAAGGAAGCGCTCAAGAAGAAAGGTCTGCCAGAGGTTATGATGATTGACTGCTCACACGGTACGTTGCTATACAATACGCTACTGTCCAACACAACTCTAACATGTGTACAGGAAACTCCAACAAAGATCACCGGAATCAGCCCAAGGTTGCACAGACCATCGCAGACCAAATCCGAGCTGGTGAGAAAGGCATCGTAGGGGTCATGATCGAATCCAACATCAATGAAGGAAACCAAAAGGTGCCCGCAGAAGGACCATCAGCGTTGAAGAAGGGTGTTAGCATTACGGACGCCTGCATCAATTGGGACACAACCGTCACTACGCTTGAAAATCTTGCTGCCGCTGTTAGAGAACGCAGACAGGGGAAGACTGGCAAAAGCAATGGCACAGCTTGAGCCTTTCTTCGCTCAAACATCGAATGAACACCAGCGTGCGACAGGTGCAACCGCTTTCTTCTACATCTACTTCTTCTATTCTAAAACGAACCAAAAAGCTTTGGGAATCATGAGCGGCGTACTGGCGTCTCGATTGGCAATCTTTTCATAGCATAGAGCCCCTATAATGCCAACTGCTCACGCAATGTAGCCTTTGTCTCTGTTTCCCACATCCGACCTGATTGACGCCCAGCCAGCTAGTATTGTCATATTATGTTTCCTGAATATTATGCCCGCGTCTGGGTCGCTACCGGAACACCACGCTGAAGTGCTCTCTTATGCCCAAGTCTATCCCAAAGCGCCATTCCCAAATATAGTAAAACAATTGGCGAAGCCTCTGTGGTATCCACACTCTATCGATCTTTCATCCTACAAATGCCCGGTCTCTCCCACAATTATCACACAGGTAAACTGTCACTTCTCCTTTGCCCTGCGATCGCCTCTAATGCTTTCGCGATGTACGGGCCCACGACTGGTACATTGCCAATGAAACCCGCGATTGTCATGAAGAAATCCCCAAATAGTACGAATATACCGTACAATTCCACTACAAACCCAATCAAGGGCCATCTCAATAAGATGAGAAGTATCCCTGCTGTGAATGCTGCTGTGCCTTTCCATTTTTGGCGGCGCGCGAAGAAGAGGGCGGTTTTTTGGAGGCCGATTATGAGGGTTAGGCCTGCTAGGAAAAGGATCTATTGTTTTGGTGTTAGGATAGGTTTGTGTTGAGGCTGGAGGGGATGGGGACGGACGTTTCCCATTGCTAGCATTGCTCTATCGAAGAAGAGCATTACGCCTCCTAGTAGAAAGAAGCCTCCTACATTGTTAAATAGCTATTAGCTTGCGACTCTCAGGAATCTTTGATAGAAACCTCAAATTGATCTCATTCCTTCCATAAACATAAGACGAAAAGCGTACCTACCCCCAGAACAGAACGCAACGCCTATCTCTATAAATCCTTAACATCAGCGTCATAGTCCATCATACCACGATATGCCCATGGAAAGAGCGCTTACTCTGCGTATCCGTCAACCACATTGACGGCATTTTGCACCTCTTGTCCCAACACTTTCAAATCTAATTGTTGTAGTTCCGGGATCGTGAGAGTTACGCGACTGTAAATTCGAAGGAATTGAGAGAATCGAAGGAGAGATAACGAAGCAGGAGCGAAGGGATGGGAGAAAATTGTGTCCTCAAATTCCACTACGCACTTGCGATAGGAGCCCTGTAGAAGGTTTGTGCCTAAGGCAGAAATAGGCGCGGCAAGGGGACGAGACGCCACAAGATTTAAGTTTCTTTTTCGCGGACTCCCATCTGTTTTCCATCTACCACGCGAAATAAATGATTACCGATACCTCTCATCGACCTGCACAGCCGGTAGTTCTACAAAGCAGAGAAGCTCGGAATCCAACAGTCAGATCCAAGCTCCAGCTGAAAGCAAGCTTTCATTCGAGTTAGGGCATCATACTCATTATGCAAACACATGGCGTCCTGTCTTACACCCATGAGGCCACGAAAGCAGCATTTCATGAGGGTATACGGAGTATGATGATAGTAGGAATACGTGACTCGAACACGCCATGACAGCAACACCTTGTGTTCGCAACTGATTCTCTTTCATCCCCACAGAGCTTCGGTACCCGTCTAGTGCGAAGAAGAAAGAGGCTGCTTCCTGGCGGTCCAAGATCACGATTAAGCCGGAGCATTTTCTTGAGCTGCATTCGAGAGGGTGTATGTGGGTGGAAAACGCTTGACTTTGTTGGTCGAACATCCGTAGTAACCTTCACTAGAATAGAAGTACTTGCTGGCGTATATCTCTTCCAGAATATGGCTTTACTACTTCAACTGAGCGTCTTTTTTTCGAGTAGTGATCAGATTTGTTGAGGATTCTCTTCGATTTCCCTTCTCGCAACCCAGAGATCCAAAAGGAGTAGCCTTACAGCACCGCCGCCGTACTATTGACCAAAAATGTCAAAAACATACAGCAACGAGGATTCGCTAGTGGTCACCCACCTAACTACTAATTCGTCGGTTGACAGCTTAACCTAAGTGAGCGAACGGGGACTTGTGTTCTCTGCCACCTATGGCCGTATGTGAAAGGCTTGGGTGTTGTGGTGGGCTAAGTAGTGTATGTTCCGCCCACGATCAAACATATCCTTGGCATCTTGACTAACGACACATCTAGACAGCCGTTGAGATGTGCAGATGACGAGTAGACAAACATGCTAAATCCTACTGTGAAAAGGATAGAAAAGGGAGGATAGCTCTGCGGGTGTGCAAATGATAACATAAAATAGTATGCGGCGCTAAGGACAAATGGCGAAGCTCGAGGCTATTTGGATCAAAGTAAGATAGCATACTTTAGTATTACATTTACTCTTCAAGCACATGCCGTGCAGTTTTCGCATTTCCGAGCGGATCTACAATGACCTCGCCTCAATCTAATTCTATTTCCGTCCTCAGCGCCAGATCAAAATGATCAAACGCCATTCCATGCTGCTAAATTTTTTCAAAGACGAAAGAAAATATGGAAACGCTGGTTATGTTCAGACACGCTCAGCGTCTCCCTCTAAAGTAATCATAATTCGTAGGTTGTTCATAATCAGGTGTGCTCTGGTTACTGGGAGGCCCACGGTAACCACCTGAAGCACCCATCGGCGCAGCGTTCTGGACGAGATTGAGTTCTGTCCTCGATTGATTATTGGCAGTCCAGCTTCCGTTGCGGTCTGGGCTCGGACTGATGCCTCGAAGGTGGCTTGAAGGTGTAACGTGATAGCCCGCGGGATAAACGGTTCCAGCTGGAGCGCCTCCGTCAAGAGTGCGATCAGAGTCGCGACTTGAAGATCGAGTGTGCGAATTACCACTCAAGTTTCTCCCGTCGCTCTCACCACTGTAATGGCGGTACGTCGATGGTGTTCCGGAGCGGATAATGTCTTCTGGTCGACCGTACATCTCGCCATCTCCACCGAATTGAGTCTTGAATTCTTCGCGGTTCTTGAAGTGTTCGAAATTCATTTCGTTCTCATTGACAAACTCGAATGGACCACTCGGCTTGGCTTTCTTTCCTGCGGCCCCCTTCTTCATGCTGCTCATGTTATAAGTGTCGGAAAAGCCGGCAAGACTTGTCGTGTCATCGTCATCGAGACGCCCTTGGTACACTTGGCTGAGCATATGTTGCGCTTTGGCGTGGACCATCGGGGTCATGAGGGGCTTGTACAAGGCAGGATGGCCAAATCGAATTCCAGGGTTATTGCTGCGACGAGAAGCCGTGTCGGATGTCACTCCAGCCTCCTTATTGATAAATCCTTTGGTATAGTAGTGGATTTGGTCATCATAGGTTCGCATACAGTACCACTTGAAGCCAGCGAGGACAAAGGGAAGTGGTATCAAGGCCCCAAGCATAGGAATAAGGTTCCCTGGTAGAGCATTGGCCTTTACCAACGCCCCGATGATGACATTGGACAAGAAAGCAGCGAACAGCATACGGTTGAACAGGACTCTCCAAAATTGACCACCGGATTCGGTCTTGGTAACAAAGACATACAAGATCAGGTAGGTCTTGAGGTAGCTGTCAAGCACAAAATAGAACGCAGTGACCGGGAGGACTAATGGTTGCAGTGTAGCAAAGCACAAAGCTACGGTGGAGTAGAATAGGAAATAGTTGTAGTAGCTGGCATAATCGAAAGGTGGTGGAGCGGTCCATTCGATCAGTTGACGGGGTGTTGGGCTCAGGAAACGTCGCGCAAAAGAGCCCCAGGCGAGATTAACAACTTGAGCGAGATCGATTGCGGCACCAAGATTGCGCTGCAAAAGCCATGTGATCCAGAATGGAGAGACACTGCACAGGGCGATCATGACCTTATTCCAAATATTACCATTCCTGATGGCATGTAAAACGTCTTGGTTCTGATTTTTTGCTTGAATGACAGCCGCGACATATCCCCAAAGCGCGCCGAACAGGGAAAAGATGATGAGATTGTTGAAGACGAAGAATGCATAGAGCTTATGCACCACGTGTCTTTCACGTGAGGTCTTGGTTAGATCTCCTGCACGAATTGACAGTCTGCGAAAGATAATGGGCAAAAAGTAGTAGAAAGCGGAGGTGATTGCAGGAGAAGCCACACCTTGTACAACAGCCCACGTTTTCGGATTCGCGTGAAGTTGGATATCAAAGCCGTGCCAAACCTGTCCAAGATTGGATAAATTGGCCACGAACACAGCGAGCAAAGCGTTGCAGGCGGTCCAGAAAACGGTGAGTAAGGCGACATAAAAGTTGTTGGTAATTCGCTTTCCACGTTTTGCTTTCTTACCTAGGCCTAGGTTGTTCCAAATAATATCGTTAGGGCGTGGCGCGAGACGAACTGTGGAGCCTTGAGGATGTTTCTTGCGACCGGCATAAGCAACGCCATGTGCTTCCTCTACGCTCTCATAGCTCGCGAATCCGTACGACATGGCGTTCCTCTGGTCTACGGATCCACGAACTTCTCTGATACGGCCTTCCAAATGCCGAATGCGATTCGTCAGATATTCAATAGCGTCCACTTTTTTCCCTTTGACGTACGACAGGTCTTTCTTCGATGGCTTAGTTGTGGGCCGCTTAGATGGGAGTTTGTCTGGATTCTTTAGATACTTGGCAAGGACCGATTCCAATTCCTTCACATGGTCTTCATGCTCTTCAATCAGGTCCGGTAATTCCTTGACATTCCTGGCAATGGCAGCGCGCGGCAGATCGGTTGTGTTCTTGACCTCGTCAACAATGCGCATTATTCCTTCGTCCGTCCGCATGGTTTTCGGAATCTCGGTGAGCTATAAAAGGTCAATAAGTGTCTTCTCCTAACATTGTAAGTACGCACCATCAGTGTCCTCGCATGTAGACTGTTCTGGTATTCTGCACTCTCAAAATATTCTCTCCGCAAGCGCGTAACAGCTCGGTAATTGATCCAGAGAAAGAAGCAAACAGTGATATCTATAATCCAAGCCCCAATCACTAGGCCCCAGAACCATCTTCCGAGCATGAATTGAGGCGTCATCTTCATCAGTGTGGCGGCGCCCTTGTTGAACTTTTGTTCGTTGCCTCCTAGCCAGTTAATGGGAATCAAGATTCCACACCCGACAACCGTCAATACCAAAAAGATGTTGCGGCACATCTTAGTAAAACGAATGAAGATCGCGGCATCCAACCCAACTTTCTCAACCAGCATCGTCTCTTTTGTTCTGAAAACAGGCCCAATCCACGCCCACGGGCTCTTGCCGAGAGGCGGTGGTGAATGTTTCTCGTCGGCATGTTTTAGTCGTGGAGCGTAGACAATGGCATTGAACGGTCGAACGAAGCAAAATGCGAGTGCTATGATGAGGGTGACGCCAATGGATGTGTATAAGGAGGCGAGAAAGGCGCTTTGTTGTTGCTGTCGATATCAGTATTAATTTGCTTTGAATTTAATCTTCAACTGATGTTATAGGTACCTGTGAACGAAATGGATCTGCTACAAGCCGTAGAAATTGCTCTGTTGCACTGATTGGTGTAGCTGCTGGTGCATTTGCCTCTGCCCGGCTAGAGAGGAGATGAAGCACCCGACTCCCTCCCATATTGAAATCCAGGTAAGCAGAAAAGATCGTGGTATTAGAATTGCCAGATAGGCAGAATTGCGGGCTTCTTGAAGCTGGTGAGGGATGATCTGCGCGGGTGACGAAAAATATGGAGAACGTGATATCGAACTTTTGCTTGTATCACAGAAACAAAGCAAGCATGACGAACGAGAGATCTGGTCAAAATAACTCAAGGCAGTAAAAGACAAGGTAGAAGAATTTAACGAGAGTACAGTATGAGAAGAGACTGATAAAGAGAAGATTTTGTTGGCATTGTTGGTTGATCGCTCGAAACTCGCGGCTCTGCACGGGTTTAACCACACTGACGTTTTTTCTCAGGTCTTGACTCGCGCGCCCCTTGATCCAACCTAATTTTAGCCCTGTCAACCAAGCGCCGTTTAGCGTTTCAAAAGCTTCTTTGATTGCTTTGATTGAACGATTGGGTGAGGGTGTAATGATATAAAACCTTACCGTACCCTCCGCGAACGATTCTAGATCTCAGCGCGCTTATACATTCATTCATTACACCCTTGCTGACTACTTTCCTCATTTGAATAAACACTTCTCATGAAATGCCCAACACGATCCAACATATATCTGACCAATCACATGTGAACATCGCTGTTGTCCCAATGAGAATTCTAGCGGGCCGGAAGAGGCAATATCGTTTGCCACCTTCTCAGTACTACATCGGACCCTGCCGAGAGTAACGCCGCAAAAGTATCCATAATATTCATAAACTGATCTCAACACCTGCAAATTGCGACAATCGTATTATGATATAAGATTGAATCAAACCCATAAAGGAACTCAGACGTTGTTTCTTAAATTCAAGAACAAACTCCGAAACTGGAACAGCTAGCTCACGATCTGATGATGAAAAATCTGGGGAATTAATGAGATTAATACAACTCGTCTACTTCCTCGCTCAAACCTTCTCTTATTCCCTGCCAGATCTGCAGAGTGAGATATCTCGCATATGAGCCACATTCCTGGAGAAATGCTGGGGTTTGGTGACATGTCGGAGAAAGTGACACTTTCAGATCGATTCAAGGATTGAGTATATCTCACAGTTTTGAGAGCTTCGTAAGGAAAAGACAGCGAGATCAGTTTTAGTAGTATTACTATGTAGAGACAGGTTCCGGACCAAAGCTTCCACGAATTTACAGCCCTATCTAGTAGAGTACAGCCTTTCCCTGCTCATAGTCTTCTCTGTGCTACTCGACGTCGGAATATTCTCTTCATATTAGGACTAAAGTTATCCGTCGGCCCTCTACCCACATCTTCCACCGCATATCGTTCTCCAAAATATCCTTTCGAGTGCATCACCATCGTTGCATTATGGGAGAAATAGGAGAATTGATATTGCCCTTACTACCAACTCACACTTACTTCTACCTGATCTGTACATTGACCAACAACATTGATCACTGCATAACCCTGTATTGAATACCAATAAGTAATAGTACCTTCCACACGCTGAAACTTGTCGTCACTGCCATAAGTCTTTCGGCCAAAAACTCTATCTTCACACAGAGTTTTCTCAACCTTGACATCCATGTCCCATTTATACCACACCCAGTGTAGGTTATGACAAACTGTAACACTCGATCAGCTCAATAGATACCTAGGCGCTACGTGTCAGCTGTATTCCAAGAAAGTAGAATGCCTGTACAGAATCTTATATCTGTGCATAGGTCAACTCGATCAATGAATTGTAAGGAAGCATGATCGTAATACTATCCCGATTGGTTGCGTCGATAGCTAGGTCGTTGGATTAGGGAGCTTGGAAAACTTGGTCCACGAGATTCTTTCTCTCTTCTTCTCTGTCCGCTCTTTCAAGAATGGCACCAACTGTCCGGTTTCCGTCTTGAGATTGCTCTATCAAAGAGCGTGATCTAGTTCACAGGGGAGCAGCGCTCTTTCTACCGATGGATGAAGAGCTTGTGGAATAAAGACTCTGACCTGGTGTAATTAGGTAATCTGCACCACTCTTAGCACTTGGTTTCTTTGCTTGTTCCTTTGCAAATCTGGCGACCCATTCTTCCGCTAGCCCGGGTTCATCATAGTTTGCCCATAAATGACGTTCCGCCTTCAAGGGCTCCTCATAATTCTCCATAACATTTCCGAGCTGTGTGACCCAGTCTGCTTCAGTGTAAAGCGAATAATGTGCCTTCGTATATTCCCAATACTCAGGATACCAACCGCCAAATTGCCAATCGACCACTCCGGTTATCCGCCCACGTTGCACAATAATGTTCCGTGGTGCAAGATCTGCATGACAGAAACAAGTGCGATACTTGCGTGAATGACAATGCGTGACCGCTTCCGCGTATACTTTTGTACAGTCATCGAGAGGTATGCCACCACGCAGGAAGGAATGGAATTCGTCTTGTGAATGATAAGGCCCGAAAGGTAAGGACCCGATCCTGCAGTCAACCGCACCTCCGCCCTTTGCAGAAGCCACCAACTCCGGCTGAGGTGGCTGTAAATGCCGAAGCTGTTTGATAAAGCCCTTTCAGTTGGTTGACAACCTCTTCCTTCTGTTCTGGCGACATGCTGTCCCTCCAGGCGGTCTCCAGCGTTTCTCCTCTGATATAATCCATTTCAATGTAAAAGTCGCCGTGGTACCCATAAGCTGTATGTACTTTCGGTATGGGAATGGAGGTAGACTGAGCAACGAATAGCATAGCCTCCAACTCAGAAGCGAGACATGGTCCTTTCAGCACCCTTTTTCTGCTGATCTTTGTGACTCTTTCCCCAAAGCTACCAAAGAGCTTTCTTCCAACAAGAATCCTCACATTGAAATATAAGGTGGTGATCGGTTCAAAGAACGATTTCATGTTAGGATGAGACGAAATGAATTCGAAGGCGATTATTTGAGCAAACGTGAGCTCGACGTACTCCTGTGCTTGCTGACCAGTTCATTGAAACTGGCTGCCAGTGGTTTTTGAGAGTATTGGCTACTTATATAATGCTGAATTGAAGCTTCGAGAGGGGTCTTTCAAGGCGCCAATGTCGAATGATGACTCGATAAAAGAGCGCTTCGGATTGTGGTGTTGTGGTTCCAGTTCCCGCTGCATCCCTTTCTTTGTGCGCAAGCCGTGACAAGCCATTGGATATTTACAGGGATGAAAGGGCATCCGTGTGACCAATAAACGCCACATTCTGCCTTCTTGTATAAATAAACCCAGAATTCTATGGAACACAAATATATTCTTCGATTTCTTGCCCATACTAAGTCATTTAACCATCTTTTTCTCACACAGCACTCAAAATAACATTCGTTGCTCATAGTATGAATATAAACAAAGCTCAAAGTTGCAAGGCTGTCTGGGAGCCTAAGGTACCAAAATCTAACGTTTTTTTTTCATACGACATTCAGTGAAAGTTCGTTTATTGCAATTTTAGAGCTGAACGGGTTTTGGCTTACGTCCTTTCAGGAACCTGAGAACCGAGGTTCTCTTTTTTACGTTCAGTCTGTCGGTGAATATACGACTTGCATGTTGACCTTTGTGGGACTTTGCGCAATCAAGCTTCATAATCAGAGGAGGATAAGAATAACTGTACACTCATTCGAGTACTATCTAACCCGGAAGTGCGTATTCTGTGTGTTTAGATCATTACCCTCCCCCCATTCAAATTCAATCTTTTCTAGAAATATTGTTCAGACGGGTATATCTGGCCATCCACATGGACGACTAACAAGGCTTCCCCTAAAAGTGACGGCTAGAAAGAAAATACCCAGATTCAAAAAGCAAAAAACCACCAAAACGCCTCTTGAAATGTGATTCCAGAACCAGAAAATTGAAATATTTCCGCGATGGTAGATGAGCATAGCCATGCGTCGACAGATTGTCTAACGGGATGCGCAATCTATTTGGGAAACGACAGAAGTGGTGAGCGGTGGTCCACGTAAGAGGAGTGATATTTTCGTCCAAGTGTCGTAAGAGTGGTGCAGAACAGAGCGGGTTCATGTCCGTTAAATTGAATTGATAGTCGTGCTGATAACGTAAGCACTCCCATCATTTGTCCGTCCAATCCTGCGTTGGCGATATCTGCTCGTACTCGACTTCCTCGATCCTCGGACTCGTCAGAGGACTCTTCACACTCTTCCTCCTTGACGTGAATTTTTGGATGAACTTGAAACTGAGTTTATGACTGAGCTGTTGCGATAATGTTCGGGAGCCCTTTTCTTCGTTTGGATCGAGGGGCGGCGATGGTTCTGGTGAGCTGACGGAAGAAGAGCTGGCTTTGCAATTCGCACAATGCTCGCAGCATTGCTCTGTGGTGATGTGTTGGTCGTTCCCGCTTCGCACGTGCGGGCTTGGGGAAACGGGTAGCCCTCTGGGAAAGTTCGGTATTTGTAGTTGGAGGGGTGAAAGACCGGGACTGTTATTTGTGCTCATGATTGCGTTTGGTGGAGACTGGAGAGAAGTGTCCCGGAGAAGGGCAGTTGAAGACTTGATTGATGAAAACCGTGAGCTGAGAAAGGGAACAAACAGACAAGTGCTAGTTAAAGCATAGGGCTACTGACGTAAAAGCCACTTAAGGTACAGTAGAAACCTGGGCAAAGCTTAGCAGTACTTGTAGAAGGAGAATTATCACGCGTAAAAAACCAACAGAAGGAAAGATATGACTTCGCCGCAATGATCCTCCCGATGTCAGAAGGAATACAACCGATCAACAGTTGGTGGCACATACTAAGAGATTAGTTCCCGAACACATGCACTTCCATCTGCAGGTATCCTAGCTGGAGGTAAGGATATACAACCTCGACATGGTGTGGGTGTTGGACAGAAGTCGCAGGATTGGTGGAGGGCGTCCAACAAGCGCTTGTCTGCGTGTCTCATGGAAAGAACCCTGGTTAAAGTGGGCGTCAAATTGTCAAGGAAAGTAAGATCGGCTTTTCTTGCTCGCAGGTCAGCCGATTTTGTAAGCAATACGATAAAGGTGTTCATATCCCACTGTTGGGTACGACGAGATGTCTATTTGTGACGTATGACCCTAGGAATACAAATGTATCACTTTGTGATAATCAGGAAAGGTGGTCAAACATTGATATGAGGTTCCATGAGTTTGGGAAGACGGGAAGCCCCGTCTTAGCGCTTGCAACGGTTAACGGTCAGCAATCTCGAGCTCTCAGCTTTGAGTGGTGGGAGAGATACCCAAAGAAGTTTAAGCGCCCTTGGCATAAGGCTGTCATACGTAAACAACTCCGGAGCAGCATGGAAAAAACATTGCGAGTTCCCTACGCATACACCAGACTATTCCATGGAAAGATGAAAGCATAACTAAATGATGAAGATTCGCCGAATAACGAGTGCTCTAAACCCCATTTTTAGCCACTTGGCCTAGCCAGATAGTCCTCTGTAAGACTGCAAAAAAGGTTCAGCTACTCAAACCACGGGAAATAGTAGCGCCAGAGAAGAGTTGGACCAGAAAGATGGATCAAGAGATCTCAAAGGTCTGAAGGATTTTTTCCACACTCTAAGATTATTGTGTGTCAGTCAATTTCGATGACCTCCACCTCCTGGGGCGACTCGTCCTCGCTGCTGTCCGACTCGGAACCGGATTCTGATTCCGTACCCTCCATACTAGATCCCACGGAGCTCTCACGATCAGGAAGGGGTGCGTCAGGCGCTGCATTCGGATCTACTCCACTTTCTTCCGCCACCAATTCGATCCGACGCCTAAGCACACCGATTTGGAATTCAGGATACCTCTCAAACTCACGATTGAGACTCCTAGGCTTTCCCGCCGCAAGTTGGATCAAATGTTGTGCGAAGGTATCGATCAAGAGCCGCCGCATGCGGTTCTCAGCCTTCGTCTCGCTGGACGGCTCGCCAAAAACATGTCGAAAGATCCTAAGAAGTGATAAAGCCGGCATGTCTTGCATACTGGGTAGACGTTTTCGTAAGAGATTGAACTTCCTTGTAACAAGACTTGCCTTTAATTGAGCGGGAACAGTCAGCGCTTATCTTGACAAGAAAAAAAGCAGGATCTCTCAGCCTGTTCATGTTGCATTGAATTGAGAGCCTTGCCTGCTCTGCTAGTAGGATGGCGGTACATCGCCAACTTATAGGAAGATCAGGAAGGCTCAAAAATCGAATGAATAGAGGCCATAATTACATGCAGCATTTCGTGAAAATTGTCATCTTCTATTGGCTCTCGTAGGATGACCATTTTCATGAAGCGCGAATTGGTACGAGAGTACCTTGTTTTACTTACTAAGTCCCAGAGAAGCATTTGACGGGCGAGTGCAAATACCTCGCCGCAACGCGCGATTTCCTTTCCGTAGTCGTCGTCGGTATCGACCCCTGATAATGAATCATCTTCTTCCGCAAGTGGCGGGTTATAATCGCCTTCCTTTAAGTACTCGTAGACTGGAATGAAATCGTCCTCGGAAATAGCACGCCATCGGGAGCCAGATATGACAGTTCCGTAGATTTCGTCTTCTCGTGCGTCGTCAATGAAGTAGCTATTACACATTAGACGCCCGATTGGAACATCGAACGGGATGTTGTCTGGTCCGACAAGTATGGTGACTTCTTCGTCATTGTTTCTATAGACCTCATCAGTATATAGCTTGGTCACTGCCTTGATTTCTTACCCTGCGTCCTCGTCTTGTTCCTGCTTTGCAGGTTGAAATGCAAGGGCATTTTGGCGGGCAATGCGAGCAGAGTCTCCAGTATGCAAATGTGCGAGTGGTCCAAGAATCTTTATGTAGCGTGAACTTATGGAGTTTTCAGTGCGACTGATCCCACTGGGTCTTTTTTGATTGCACGCCTCAGTAATTTTTGCCCAAGTTGATGTGGTCATGCTTCCCTCTTTGAGCTCAAGCAGTTCAGCGTCCTCTTTGATGGAGAATCGAATGCCTGCGGTTTTCGATCCCGATGGGGAGCTCACCGGATCATCATGATCTTCTTGGTTGCAGCCTGGCCCTTGAACAGCGGATTTAGTATCTTTATTCTCTGCGTAGTCCACTCCGATGATACTCGGCTTACTCTTTGAAAACGCTAGGGCATTCTTCCTGGCTGCTCCAGCAAATTCGTCGCCGTAGAACAGTGCCGACGGATTAAAGACCCTGTTGTATCGATTCGACACGGATGAAATACTACGCGATTTTGACAGCCTTGCGTTGAACATACTGGTTACTTCTTGCCACTCGCCTTTTGGAACAAGGTTTTCTCTGATGTTGATTAATTCGGCGTCTTCACGAACAGAGTATGGGGTGCCATGCGCATTAGATGTTGACAGGCTAGGTTTACTCTCTCGCTCAATTGCTTGACTTTCAAGGGGCCCTCGATCTAGGAACTCCATTGCTGTGACACGGTGAGAGGCATCGTGTAGACCGGGCGCTAGATACTTTCGATAACGCGCGGAGATGCTACCAGAGGCACGGTTCGCCCTGGGAAATCTGGAATGGTAAGCGTGGGAAATTTTCTGCCATCCTGCCTCTTGTGGCTTTTTTTCTTTTAAATCTATAAGCTCAGCATCTTCTTCAAGTGTCCAAAGCGTATAGTTTCCGCTTGCACGGTCTGCATCTAGGTCGGTATCATTGTTTAGAGCGTCTGGTTCGAGCACAGACACTGCATCGAATTTACTCTTGAGGTTGTCCAAGTATGCAAGTGCCTTAGCCCGACAGTCTTTCGCGCCTGGAAATGCCGCGAACTCACTCAGAGAGTTATTGTATCGAGAGGCAAGTCCTTGATCAGAGTGCACATATGGCGCAGAATTGCGATTGAACAGTTGTGTAAGCTGACGGCCTTGAGGTGCTGGCTTGACCCTTTCACGGAGTCGTATCAGCTCGGCATCTTCTGCAACAGTCCAACAGTGCCCTGCAGCATCGGAAGGACCCCTGAAAGCCTTCTCTTTTTGCGTGTTATTCTCGGTAGATCGCGTATGGGCAAGAAATGCAAGGGCTAGTGTACGGGCTGATGATGGTGACGTCGAGTTTGCCGTGGTGGGACCCAAGATCCTGCGATATCTTGAGTTGAGAGCTTTCTGAGTGCGTGTATTGTTTTTGAACTTCGCAACGAAAAGTTCATGGATCCTGGATCCTTTTATCAAGGGCATGGTCTTTTCTTTCAGTCGGATGAGCTCCGCGTCTTCTTCCACAGTCCACGCGGAGGTGTTCCATTCTTCGATAGCTTCGTCAATTTCCGTATCGTCAGTTTTCCCGCCATTGAAGTTGGGGACTGAGCCTTTCGAGAGATAGTCTCTGGGCCGAAGAAGCTGGGCTCTGTCCAACAAAATTACAGCGCTGGAACGTGCAGCCTGCGCGGTGGCTTGAGCTGCGCCGGGCATGAGCGTGCTTGCATACCTAGACTGGATAGCCGAAGAAGAACGATGGCCATCGCTGAAATTTGCGTTGAATGCAGCCGCCAAACTCGCTCCGAACGGCGTGGGCTTGGTTCTCTCACACAACCGGATCACCTCTGCGTCTTCTTCTGTACTCCAAAGCACAGCCGGATCAGCCGTGGGTAGAGCCACAGTCTTATTGGCTGGACTACTTTCAGCCTCTATATCATGGCCCTCATCGTCATCGCCTCCTAATACATATGCTAATGCACGTGCTCGATAGTCAATCGCAGATTTTGATCTCTGCAAACTTCCAGGATATAGGAACTTGGTGTAACGATGGTTAACGGATGCCCTGCAGCGTTGAGCTTGGGGAAACTTTGCGTTGAGCTCTTTAGCGACATGCGATATAGAAAGCGTTGGGACGACATCTTCCTTCAACCGAAGAAGCTCCGCGTCTTGCGCTGCTGTCCAGGGAGCTTCGATTTCGGTGAATGAGGACGAGTAGCGCCGAGGTGAGAACATGTCTTCTGAACCGGACTCTGAGTCCATCAAAGTGTCATTGCTAGCACTCGGCATTCCAAGATCTCGTACCAGTGATGTTGGGATAATTGGACGACGCGGAAAGAACTTTGAAGTAATCAGGTCGTTACTATCGGACGCCTCTGATGAAGTAAAAGAGTCGAAGTCAGCAGAGCTGGGTCTGTTTCTTTTCTTTGCAGCCCATGTATCGACTTCAATGCTTGCCGATCGTTGCCGTTTCCCAAGGCTGTCATTTTCCAAGCACTCTTCAATAGGTGCGACACCCATGTCCAAAATATGAACCACATCCAAATGACGAGCACGATACTCCCAATAAGACCAATGAGGCTTTTCAATTGCGGCTTCAAGAGCAAGCCTTAGGTCAGCATCGTTGATAACTGACACAATTGCCATGGCTGCATCATGGTCGAAAGGCTCAAGATCTTTAAGCTTGACCCAATGACTGAGTTTCCATGTGAGTAAGTCTCTGCTCACACTCGAAGGTAAGCACTATCACTCACAATGAGTCCTTGTGCAGCGCAAGTACTGGTATTTCGTTGGTACTCGTGTCGTGGTACTTTGAAAGATTGGGGATCGTATCCCTAGACACAACAACCACTGGCCAAAGATCGCCCCCGATATTGTAATAGTAATAATCACCAGGCTTGATGGTAGTCATCGCTAAACTGCCAGATTGAGCACTCGATGTGTCTTGACGTGGTGGAATTCCATCGAAGCTCCAGTGGCTTTGGAACAGATTCCTACCACCTGAAAAGCTTGACATGATATAGCTGTAACAGACTGTTTGTTATGAGGGCGTTCGACTTCTTATCAGATCAAGAAGGGTTTTCGATCTCCGGGTAAGCCAGTATTGATGGCGGATGGTACTGTTGGAACGGACAGTCCGAAAAGCGAAGGCAATAGGGATGCGGGCTTCTGTCGGTTGGGTCAGTCGAACAGGAGGTCAAGGAAATAATGCTAGTATGTGCTTTCGCGATGGTAGGGAGCGGGCTCTTGCTCAGAAAATAACTTCTGGGACAGATCAGATGACCAGATCGGGTTTCGGCGATATACTTGGATGTACCATTGGAGGAGCGGATAGAGGTAGTTTTCTTTTGTGGTTGAAAGATCGTTTCGGCGAGGATGACAGTTGATGATAGTATTGTCTGGGTAGAAACGTTTACTGTAGAGTAGGCAATCTCTTCGACCCACATAATGATTAGCATTTCATGAGAGACAAAATCATGACTCCGGTCTTGATTTCTAAATTAATGCGAAGGACTTACCCTGCAGCAGAAACAGCTAACTCAGTGACACACGCAAGATTGGGAGCAAGACTAATGTTCGAGATGGGAGCCTTTGAAAGACTTCAATAGGCTTTCAAGAAGTGTGGGTAATAAATATTATCTAAGAACTAGAAAATTGATTGCTGAGCGTAGAAAGTAGCGTGGTGAGCGAAATGCTTGAAGATATGGTTGAGAACGCAAGACATTAGACTTCACCACATGATGTTATATACCTCAAGAATGGGAGGGTGAGTGCCTTGCAAGAAAGGTACTGCCCCGCTGCCTTCCTAATTAGTCCTGCCTGTCCTGGCACATCACCAATGCTGTCCCAGCAGACGCGAATTTGCTTGTACCTCCGTAGGCCAGATTCAATGAACTTGCCATTGCATCACACTGAGGCCTTACACATTAAGTTTTTTTTACTTTATCATGATTCAACGAAAGCCCCGAGCCTGCAGACTGTCGTGGAAGGAAGAGTAGGTCATGTTTCTGAATGTGAGGCGCTTCCGCCATTACAGGGACTTTGCTCTTCATTGGAAATGTTCAGGCTCTAAAAAGCAAATCAGCTGTACGAAAGCTCCAAGGTCGATCCCGCCCCCAGAGGTTTAAATTGTGAATAGCTCGTATTGAGGTGTGAGGAAGTGGAATGGCAGACAGGTCGAAGTTGAGATAATATACACTAGCGCGCGTATTTAACGGTTACGGAAGCGCAACAGCATCCCTGCATCCAAAGTTCAGAACATCTGGCTTCGCTTTCTGTGGAATTCAAACTTCGAACTCGATATCACACGCTCTTTACGGATAGATCAACAGATTACAAAACGCCACTCACAATCCTCGGGACCTCCCAGCAGCTTCCACGAGAATCTACTTGCGAATTATACTCCAAAACCCAGAACCTACAATAAAAGACAAACACCATAAAACCGCAGCAATGTTGGGGGCATTAGGCGGTATGCAACCGCGCCAACTGGCCGCACAAGTCCTAAACTTCGCGCTCGTCCTCAGCACAGCTTTCATGTTATGGAAAGGCCTCAGTGTTATCGCAGATTCACCCTCACCAATCGTGGTGGTACTTTCAGGCAGTATGGAACCAGCGTTTGAGCGCGGAGATTTGCTGTTCTTATGGAATCGAGGGCTGGATACACAGATTGGAGAGATTGTGGTGTACAATGTGCGCGGAAAGGACATTCCAATTGTGCATAGAGTTGTCAGGAGATTTGGGGGAGGGTAAGCTCTTACATTTCATTTTCAGCCTTGGGAAGTGAATACGAGATTGGTGTTTGGAGACTGATGCTTGTGTACAGAAAAACACCACTACAGCTTCTCACGAAGGGAGATAACAACGCCGCCGATGACACCGAACTATACGCTGTTGGACAGAGCTATCTCAACCGAAAGGAGGATGTGATTGGTAGCGTGGTGGGTTATGTGCCCATGGTTGGATATGTCACAATCCTTCTGAGCGAGTATCCATGGCTGAAGACTGCCATGCTTGGTTTGATGGGCTTGACCGTCGTATTACAGCGAGAATGAGCTGAAGCATTTTGAACATAGCATTGAAAGGCGTTATGGTTGGTGGAAAATGGCGCATTGCTCAGGACGTCGAATATGGTAGTGATTTAGAGAGAAATGTTTATTGTCTGTTCGGGGCTAAGGATTATAAGCACAGTGTCTATAGAATCGTCCTCCACCAGCGCTCTTCTATATCAAGACTTCTCTATTCAGCACCCATTCTGATCAGCGATTTAAAGCTATCCTTCTCCGTACTTTGGAACACTGGTGTGGAAGCTCCTCAACTTGCCGCAGATCATCAAGCCTTGCTTTTGAGCTTGAGGTGTAATCTTGAATCTCTACTCTCAGAATTTCAAGCGGAATCCAGCTAAAAGTGCCCACGATGTTGTAAAGTCAAAAAAAATAAAAATGGGAGCAGTCTTGATGCTCTCTGGCTGTGTTGGTAGTAGAATGATCGAAAGTGGCTAATAATGCTGAATTAAATACTCTCATTAAAGCTACGGTATCCCAACCAACCAAAAAAGTATACACTGATTGCTGGAGCCGGGATTTGCACCCGGGACTCTGCCTTTCTCATTTTGGGTAATGGGAGGGCAGCGGCTTAGTCTTCTTGCCTACTCCAGCTGCACTACACAGGTTATTGTTGAAGTCCTTGTCCGGATCTGAAGGTATATCCATCATCACGCTCATGAACATGAAACAAAATCCAAATCATCAAACGCAAAAAGCATGGCTTGATTGCTGTTGTCGGGATTCGAACTCGAGTCTCTGCCGTTCACACTTGGGATCATGTGAGGGCAGTAGCTTAAGCCTCTAGCAGACTCCAGCTGGGCTAAGCAGGCTGTTGTTGAGGCTATCATCCCAATCTGATGGTATAACCTTCTGTTGCGCTTGTGAATGGTTGTTCACGGGGGAGGGTCTGCTTGTAGGTTTGCTTGGAAGAATATTATCGGCCAGCTGAAAGGGGACGTGTGAAGGGTGGCTTTGAATGTGAGATTATGTGATTTGGTACAAGAGAATTGTGGTTAGGGATGGGGAGCGTTTTGGGTTGCAGCAGCATGACTCCCCTTGGGCAATCTGGAGATGAGACGAAATGGCAGGAGTGACGATTAAGCTGAATGGATTTTGTATGTCTAATATGAGATAATGAAAAATTACATCTGCATCAATCTAGGATGGAAATGAGATATTTGAAATCATGAAGTACTGAAAAAACGCCAAAGAGAATTGTGATAGTACGAAAATCAACAGGAGATGTCCTAAAAAAATATCATTCCTCCTGGCAGCAATGAAGTTGCAGAGGTCGCTTTTCAAAGATCACAATTGCAGAAATTCGTTATTGGGAACACTCGCAAGAGTTCCAGTAAGCCTAATGTCATAGCTGATCAATCGCGAAGCTTCACGGCAATGAGCATTTGGAAGCAAAAGAGCGCCATTGCGTTGCATCTGAAAGGACGGATGAAGAGCGATCCAAAGAAGAAACCTTTTTTTCATTAGACATGAGGTCACGATTCAATCACATTGCCAAGGCTAGACCGCAATGATGTTGGGAAGTAACGATGGGACTGTGTTCAAGGAGTGAAGTTTGTGGGTCGAAGTTAGTAGTACTTGCACGAGGTGATCAGTCGCTTGGAGGCAGGAGCGACACAACAAACTCCAGCAAGCTCTCAAATTCAAATCGCTAATATACATGAAAGTCCAGCCAGATACCATCCGTTCCGGCCACACCATCATAATAAGTTGAAGCAATTACCCAGCACCTGAAGATCATCGAAGCTTGCAAGGGCCGACGTAGGTCTTGTCACCATCGTGCGTTTTCGTCAGTCTGCACCTCCGAGTATCCGTCAAAGCAAAGCATGAAATCCCACCCATTTAAAAGAATCAGAAAATTTGGAGCAAACAATCGACTGGTGATAAAGAGTATACTCAACCAATCGGAGATGAACATAGTAACAGTGCAGACTATGAGTGGTTGGTGAGATGCACGAAAGATGATTTGAATCTACTCGGACTCCTCGGCGTCCTCAGCTGGAGACTACTCTGCGTTAGCAATTGTTCAAGTGGTGAAGAGTTTGAGTGATTACATACAGCATTGTAGACAGCCTTCTCGCGCTCATAACGTTCCTTATCAGCCTTTGCTTTGGCGTCATAAGGCTCCTTGTCCTTGTCGGTCAACTCCTTCCACTTCTCACCGAGCATTTTGCCGACTTCGCCTGCGGATTGTGAGCAAATTGAATTCATGTGAGAGTTAAAGATGAGAGAACCTACCAAACTTGATACCTGGATTGTCCTCGCGGACCTTATCGCGGTTGTCGTTGGCAAAGAACATATAAGCTGAGAGACCACGCTTGGGTGCGTTGGGGTCTGGAAATGTTAGATCAGATGGAGACGGTTATAGCAAGAAAATGACACGTACCCTTCTTGCGCTTCGTGGTGGTGTTCTTAGCCTTTCTGGATTTGGTTTCCTTAGGCATGTTGGCTGTTGGGTGCTAAGTTAGATCAGATCAATGAATGAAAGTTGATATTTTGAAGATGATTAATAATCTCAAACAAGGGCGAAGATTTGAAGAATGATGCTAAAGAGCGCGTTGCGAGAAATGGATGGCAGTTTGTTGTTAACAATATCTGACCAGGGAGTTTTGCAAGGCTGTTACCAAAGCAGTTCTCCAGAGCCTTTTGTGATTGTGACAGGTGAAGTTCAACAGCTCGCGCAACGCGTCTCTGGTGATCAGATTGATGTGAATTGAGCAGCAGTGTACTTACTGAGTTGACGCGATTGTGATTAATCTAAGTGTGAGTTACGCGACTGTTGTGGTTGTTAGTCCTGTTGATGGAGTTACAAGGCCGAGCAGAGCGACGACGACACGAAGCGGACGTGAAAGTGAAGTCAGGAAAACAACAAAGTGATGCGATACAGAGAACCAGTAGACGCGCGCAATTGCAGGAAAAAAAAACGCGTAAGTAAATGGTGGTGTTGATTGGGAGAGTAGATCCGGAGTCACAACGGGCTTTGTCAGAGGGGAGAAGTACACTCACATTTTTCGTTAACAAAACGCTCTCCTACTATGAAGGTTTTGGGTGAGAGAGAGTAGTAGGAGGAGGGCGGCGGTCAGAGGGGGATTTTGGCTGCGGGCAGAGCTTTGTCCTTGCTCTGACGGAGTGCTGAATACCGGGCTAACCTGAAAAGGTTAAATCGAGATATAGCTCAAAACATACTGCGGGTCGCCAACATTTCAACTGGGCATGATCCCTCTTACGGAAAACTCGAAGTGAATAAATGAATTGTCTTCTAGTTATGTTCCTCTGCTTGCTCTTTGGAGTAAACATTCCACTATCCGTCATCTGAGAAGGTCTTTCGCCATTGTATTGCGACCATAACTGTCGCCTGATTCTGCCTCGCTCCCGGGCAGCCCATGCGGGCCCCATTCCTCGCTGGGTGCGTGCGATGATTTGCAAGGAACGAGCAACTGGGCATGTAGATGATGCAACAGGAGTCTTACAACCTTCTGGCAAAGACTGGACTCACAACAAATCAGGAAACACCAAGTCTTGCTTTAAAAGTCTTCGGCTTCAAGAGCATGGCGAAAATCGTGGAAAAGGGGCAAGTGTACTTTGCGACCTGCGACTGGCTTGTTATGGTGCAGCACGACCCTCGGGCTTGAGCGCTTTATTTGGTACTCGTTTGGACTGCAGCTATTGCCGCACATTCGATACTGATGACTTGTACCTTTGCGGCTGCTGAGCTGACGCGGATTGCCCTTCTTCAATCGAATCGAGATTAAAGATACCTGGGGAGGTTTGCTTTATTATTCATGCCAGCTTTCGATACTCACGTGACCAAGCTTAGAGGTCTGATAGAACAACCTCAAGGTGGAGCCGAGCTAGAGGAAGGGTTGAGGAGCAGATCTGGATATGGGTTTTAATGTCGTGCATCGTGCACTCTCATCAAATCTTTGAATACTGGAGTTGTTTGCTCTTACTGGGGACCAAGAACCGTAAAGATGAAATGAAGAAGCATTTAAAGACGAAAAATACCATCACGGCTTTTGGCGATATCATGTTTTGTACGTGAGTTTATGGTCGCCACGTCTCCCAGCAAAGGTCACTGTGGGCAATGCCTAAATTGGAGAGTCTATGCACGTCCTAAGTGGTGCTCTAATTTGGCACGAGACGATTGTACCGAGTAAAGAACGCCAAAGATTTATCCCTAGATTGGAGGCAATCCAATGTTCGTCCAGTTCTGCTCAAACGGGCAATGTTGCAATTCATCTGCCTTGGATTGCAAAGAATATTACTCTATCTCTTTCCCTCACGCTAACTACAATCAATGATACTCCTACAAGATGACCATTACATCCGCATCCGTCGACCACTAATAATGAGCACGGAGATATCCGTATCCACAACACTACGACCGCACCTCGTCGGCATAAGCTAAGTTGTTTCACGCTCTTCATCTCTCCATTATTGGAAGCTGTTTCCATGGAATTGCCGAATTCGCATTTATCGCCTACCACTCCCCATTAGTGGTACCTGTCTCTGGATGGAGATTCCATTTACCAGCACTCCCGTAGAACAGTTGTTCCTGGATGACAGCCAACCTCACTGCCTGCTTTTAGCTCTCCTTTCGTGGTTATCTTGCACAACAACCAAATGTACCACCCACAATTGCTTCCAGCAGAGAACATATTTGTAGCTAGCCACCAAGCTTCCAACTCACAAATGCCTCTTTCGTACTGGTTGTTTCTGAATTACGACCCCAACTCTTGGCAGAGTATGTTCTCCCCCTCTGTAGTTGTAACACTCATCAGCTATAATCACTTTTCTCGCGGCAGTTGTGTTTGAAAGACAATCAAGCTCACGGCACGCTATCGCTGCTCTCGTTGTAGACATGTCGGAAACAACCAAGCTCACACCTACCATAACCTCGTTTCTCGTAGCTAAGTCTGGAAGCGGAAACATCATTCATTTGCAGTCGGGATCGGAAAGCAGTGGGGATCCGATCTTGTAGTCGACATGCTGGTAATGCCCTCTCTCTTTAACCTAACGAGCTCCATTACTCATCTAAGCACCTTCGCAACGCATTCTTATGCAGACCGCCCGATACCTGCTGCTGTAATAATAGGCATTCTAGCGACGATTGTTTTTGCCAAACGAGAAGGTCGGTTGCTGCCATTGCTTGTTGAGCTGTAGTTGGTTCCGGAAAACGTTTTCGATCCACCGTTTGATCGGTATCTAACGGTTGGGACCCATCCAGGAATTCGGTGGACAGAACGATTGATACATATACTTCTGGATAATGCTAAAACTTCGCCAGCAATGCCAGTCTCTGTAAGACCAGTGTACTCCATTGCTTCCATAGACTCTGTGGTAGTGGTGGTCTCTAAAACCCGATTGGAATCAACTGCTGTAATTGATTCTACAGTGATGGTTGATTTGGTAGAACGCGCGGGTTCTGTTGCTGCCAGTCTTTGATGAGAAAATATCGTTCGGTAACTCAACGAGAATCTGTTCTGCTAATAGCGATGTAGTAATAGTTGACTTCATTGGCTCGTTAGTTTGTTGTTTCTGAAAAACAATAGAAATCCGCTGCTGTACTTGGACTTCCAGAGGTAGTTGTTTTTGCGGACCGACCAGATTCTGATGGTGCTATTATTACTCTGAAATAGCTGCTCGAGTAAAGCGAGAGATGTCCGCTCCTATGAGTGGCACTAAATTTCCTTTAACCAGGTGAAACTCGAACATGTCCGGGATCCTTGAGACCTACAAAACTTTCCAAGAGTGTTAAAGTAATTTTTCTTGTACTCACAGCTTCTGGCCCTATTTCGCACTAGTAATCCGCGGAGCTCGTAATATGTTGAATCTCTCGTCTGATTGTTCTAGCTTAAGACCTCCAACGTTTATCCAACTTTCGATTCGTAAGACGAAGTAGCGTTACTTGATTATGTAGAGCAGGGCGATCTGGCTGCTCTTACTGGCTCTCTAGCACTGGCTGTTTCTGAAGAACAATTGGGATCCGCGCTTGAGATTAGTCCTCCAACAGAGGCCGTCTCCAAAGACCGAGTGATATTCCTTCACGAAAATCAACTTTACAAGCAATTCCGTTCCCACCACATCGAGAGGTTATATCCCTTCTAGCCCTTTTCAACACTTTTTGATATCATTCTTCGCGTTTGTTCTCGATTTTCATATCCGGGTGTCATTTTGATATTCAACGGTCCTATCCTCAATACCAGCAGCCTCGCTACAAAGCTGTTTCATTCGTTTCTTGTGGGTGAAGGATTACGCTCCACGATTCCGAATATCGATAACATCGAAATGAACGCGTTCTGGTGCCATTGTTCAAATGTTATGGCATAGCATTTCAGCACCGTCCTCATCGTGCACGAAAGACATATCTAAATCCTTGCACACCTCAGCCAGCTCTTAACGCGAATGATTTCATTCCAGAAAGCATAATTTTGGAGACCAGAAAAAGATAAAGTAATCGGTCTGCGTAGCCTACGCACATCCTAAATCCCCGTAGCACGTGGTCGCTCAGGTCGGCAAATAGATTGCGTCGGAGCGGCTGTACAAAGGTAGTGACTTCCACAAAGAGCGCACAACCATCGACTTTCCTGAAGTGCTCCTTCTCCACACAAGAGGAACAGAGCATCCGAACTCTCGATCACCTCAAACGCGTCATTGTTGACATCGCAAACTTCATCAAGTGGTCGAAACCAGGTGTACGTCCCAGTAGACGACAACTGCCACTCCTTAACCATGGACACCACAGCGCATATTCTTGGAGACGTCCATTCTTGAAATCCAAAGTCACTTGCCTAAAAAACTCCAATATTATAAGGAATCCCGCTAGTATCCCACCACACCATTGCCGGGAGCCATAAACTGCAGAAGTGAAGTAGAAGAAGCCATTGAACTGCACGTAGCGTTTCCACGGCTTCCGGACAAACGTGCCTTAAACATTGCCGGGAGCCGTAAAATCAAGATTTCAAGATAAAACGGACCGAGTTGAATAAGAAAATCACCACAGCTCCCGGCAGTGTTTGGCCTAAGTAACGTCAGCGATCAAGAAAATCTTATCTGAAATTATTTGCAGAACAAGGAGCAATTGGGATATACCAATCATATCATTGGAATTGGGAATCATTTGGTATTTAGCAAGTGGAAAGAGCTACCCTAATCAGCTCAATCAGGATATCATTCCTCCTCCCCAACCTCATCATTCTCAATCACAGCATCCTCATCATACACCTCCTCATCCGCACTATCAACCTCTTCTACCTCTTTAATAGCAGGCGGTGGCATCATCCCGCCCTGCGTCTTCAGCATCTGGATCTTCGCCTGTGTCATTTCAAAGACGTATTGACCTAAATGCTCTACACCCTTGATGGTTGTGCCCGTGACGTTATCGTCATCCACCATCCTTGAAGTATTGTTGTACATCTCACCAGTGACGACTTCCAATTTCGTTGGACGTTCAAATAAGAGAGCAAAGGCATCTTGGACTTCAAAGCACGATTCAAAGACATCCTTCCGGCCGAGGATGTATAAGCCGAGTCGGGAGCGGGAAAGGGCCACTGTAAGGCGGCGAAGATCGCGGAGGTATCCAGGACGAAGAGTACGTGTGAGGGAAAGAATCACGTCTACGCAAAGTCAGTCGAAGAATCTTATAAAAAGGAAGTTGGGCAACTTACAATTATTCTGCTCGCCCTGGTAGCGATCAATAGTAGTCACAATCCTCGGTAGCCCAAACAATCGATTCCCCTTGCACCTATGTCCAAGAACATCCCTAATCAGAGCCTTCTGCCCAGCATAACTGGCCAGAATGCTAATCTTACTGGCTGGATACCCCAGCAGACGCATATACATGAAGATGGCAACAGCATACTCTGCTTCTCCCAAGTTCTGGATGAAATGAGGTGTAGGTTCCGATTCGCCTTTGCCCTTGTAATCAGGGACATCAATAAATTGGTATTCGTACCTGAAACCGGCGTTTGCATGCTGGAATTGTGGAGAGGAGAGGACTGATGGGAGACAAGTGAGTTGCGGGTACCGCCATTTGTAAAGCTCGGCGATGCTAGGGCGAGCGCGACCTTGTTGATCTAGGGTAATAGAAGGTACCCCCAACCTCACAAGACGTAAAAAGAGACTCTGCTCGAGATTGGCGTACTGACGAAAGGCGAGGTTTTGGATGATGGGTGAGTTTTGTAGGTGGTCGCCAACAAGGACCACCCGTTGTAACGGGAGATTACCGTCCTGTGATTTCTGGAGAGCAAGAGGGATGAAGTTTTCGATTTCGGTGATTTGCGCCGATTCTTCCATGATAACATTGTCATAGTGGAACCCCAGGTCGGCAATTTCTTGTCGTCGCATTGCGGCGTGAGTTGCTGTCATTGCGATGATACGGGCTTCCTTGGTAAGGAGATAATTCGCCTTGTCCTTTTCTCGCCGAAGCACCTCAAAAGGGCGGATATCAGCTAGCTCGGTGAAGATCTTCTCGATGTGCCTGTAGCAACCTTGGACAGTGTCCAGAAGTTCCTCTTTGGACAGGTCAGGGGGGAATAACTCTTTTGGCGCGTTGGAGAAGTACGTGAAGAAGGGAAAATTCTCAACGACTTGCTCCTTGCTAGTGTCTTCATTCCGCACACTATCCCAGTATTTTGTCCAGACCGGCTTGATATAAACCTGATTAAAGTAATCTGCCGTCTCACACGAACTCCCATGAGCACCAGGCGCGCCAATACTCGCAGCGAGCCTGTGAACCTCTGCAAGATACCCTTGACCTCGTTCTAGAAATGAGTCGACTCTTCCATATTTGCTGTAGCTGACATCGGTTTCCAATTCTTCTTCACCGTGACCAAGTCGGAGTAGATGACGCTCATCAATATCCAAAGCTATGATTTTCTGAAACAGTTGATTAAGTGCCTGATTGCTGTGTGCAACAAGTAAGGTGCGTTGGTTCGGGAAGTTGTGATAGATATTATTGATGATCTGGGTGGCTACATCTGTTTTGCCTGTCCCAGGGGGTCCAACAATAACGGTCAGGCCTGGTTGAGTCCCTGAATTGATCGCTTCGATTTGTGTGGGAGTGAAGCGGATAGCATTAAGCTTGGGAGCGTCCATGGGGTATGGTCCCATATTGGGTGGTTTATACGTAGTTACACGAACAGACTCAACAGCGGACTGCTGCTCACCATCTTGTTCACGTCGTCGTTTCTTGGACGGGCGTGCTTCCGGCTCAGTGACTTCGCTTGTCATTGTCTCCAAGACGTACGGGGGCGGAAAACTTCCATTCATATCCTCGCTGGGCTCAACAGTCTTGCCCGGCAAACTCTCAATAAGATGTTGCCAATCTAGAAATGTGTCCTTAAAGTCAATCGACTTGAGACGATTCGATAGTCGCTTATATGTAGCTCCAGCTGGGTCATCATAACCTAGAAAAACACCTTGCAACCATGATGGTGCCGGTACGTCCGAAAGAGTGAGACGCTTTATCGATTCAAGTATGGATTTGAAGTTGTTCTCACGTCCCTTCCTCCGAACTATCAAGTTAATGGACTCGTAGATGTCAGGCTTCTTGTTCGATATCCGCTGGCGGTCCTCCTCGTACGCGGTAGGATCAATATGAAGAATCAATCTACGCGAGCGTGGTCTTCGGCCTTCATCCTCTCCTCCACGTGGTTCCCGAACAGGTCTGCCATTCTCATCTTGCAATTGAACCACTTCCGCAGTTCGTAAATGACGCAGTCCAATACGATCAGCTGAGCCAGGATTTGAATGGCCATTACTGAAGCCAAGGCTTTCATCAAACGGATGGACTGCGGCTAGGAAAACAACATCGCCAGTTCTGAGCGACTCCCACTCCCTTCGAACATTATAATTGAGGCGATGTACGTCGAGTGTCACTTCTGCGCGAACCTGCGACGGTACAAGCTCGCCAACCTTTGGATTACCAACATCGATTATGGCGGGTTTCGGAATCTCAAGAGCCATGCGAGAGGCTCCGTCAAATCGAGTAATACCATTTACAGAACGTGGTTTGAGCCGCTTAATCACTTCTTCAATATCCTTTCTGATAGCGTAGAACGACTCGCAGCGGTGTAGGATGAACGATCTCCACAGAAAATCTCCCATGGTAAGATATTGTAGATTAATTTTCGGGATCGCGAGCGGTCTCGAGCCATTATACTCTTCGTTTCGCAGAAATGTCGTCTCGAACAGCGTACGCTCGGTCGGTATAATTGTTAACTCACGAACAGATTCTTGGAAAGTCGGTCGCCTCTCGTGTGCAAATGTCAGCACCTCCAAGAAGAAAGATCGATCTCGTACCAAATCAGAGGTAGGGTAGTCTGTTCGAAAATTGAGCAACCCGCAGAGCTTGATAAGCTCGGGATCCTTTAAAACTCCCAGCAGCCCCTGAAGATCTTCCCTCTGGCTTAAAGACGCGTAGTTGGAAAGGGCAAGTATTTTCAACTTGTCGTCAAAGTTCTTCAGTGCGACCCTTTGGAGTTTTGCTAGGGTCGCGTGATGCTCTTCACGATATTCCATTAATGAAAGCTGTTGTCCAGTCTGATCGTCAATGGGAAAGCAAGTGTAATGTCGGAGGAGGTTGTGTAGGTCGCGAAGGAGACCATTCTCTTCATCGCCATAGACAGGAGACAGTCTGATGGCTGAAAGTAGGTGAAGGTCCTGAAGGAGCGAATTGACGTATCGTCTCGTTGGTAATTGACTCTGCAGGTCAATTAGAAGCTCTAAAAATCTCTCACAATAGAGCAGATTGTCCTTCCCGGCATCTCCTCCTGCTACGCTGTATATTCTGTTCAAGAAATCGAGTGTCAGAGTATACAGCCATGACCTCTCAAAACGTAGCCTTGCTTGAGGTGGCTCATCTGCGCCATCATACCGCTTCCCAGCCGATCTCCACATCTTCCGCAGCATGACGTGACTATTGAATTTGGCCTCTCGCGCCGCATCACTATGCAGGTTATGCCATATAGAGATTGACACGAGTGGTGCGCATTCTTTCCTGACGAGGCCATTGTCCAAGGACTGATATGCGCTGATAATGAATGAGATGAGGTGGGTTCGAACCTTGAGGGACAAGGTGAGGTCGACACTCATGGAGAGGATGCGGCGGAAGAAGGAGGAGAACTCTGCTGGCTTTTCTACGAAATGAGTCCATGCAGCCAGGTTTTCGCGGCGTTTAACATTGACTATGACTGCGAGCAGGAGAACGTGGTAATTTGACGAGGAATCCGAGTATCCGGGCCATAAGTATCTACCATTATTAGCAAAGACCTTACCTTTTGAAAACTGATATATGAATATACCTCTCCAGAACCTGCAAGGTCTCCAATATCAACAGCGAAGTATAAGCAAAACCCTCTTTTTCTAAATGATCCCACAGATCTTCCTTGACCACCTTGGGCTGCACTTTTGGCGCCTTCTTTTTGGTCAACCAGATCTTTCTTGCAATCTCAGCATAGTGATTGTCGCCTTGAAGATCCGCAATTGTTGGTCGCTGCGAGGCAGACGAATCTCCTTTAGCTGCGAAAACGGGTACGGTACCATTCCGGTGAGGAGTCGCACCGTCTTCCATAGCTTCAGGTTTGCTTTGAAGGAGAAGATTAGAAAGATTTATCGATTCATTCTGGTTTGCGACTACGGTTTACTTCAGACGCGCTTTCAACTTTCGAGAACTTTTTGATAGAAATCAGGCAGCCTATCCTAAACCTCAGGCACCAAAACTTTACCCTCAACTCGAGCTTCCGACTCCACCAGCGCCAATCTCAAGATAATAGCAGCATAATGGCAACGACAAGAGTCAATCCACCTAATCCTGAGGTTCAGGAGAGACTAGTGGTGCCTTCGCGGCAACCACGGTCTGATTACCCCGTAAGCAACACCAATTGACCCTCTTATACGCCGACTAATCTTCTCCGCAGCTCATCGACAATGATCCGTATGCCGGCCCTCCAGCTTCTTCTATACCCTCAATGGCTACTAATTACCCATAACACAGTCATTTCAAACGAGTCGTTCGATATATGCGAGGGGAAGATTATGCATGGGGTGCTTTCCTAGCTACCATCCCACCAGTCGGTATCTCACTTATGGAGAAATTTTCACCCTCGTACGTCGGTCGAGGTGGTTTCGCTCCTATTCTGCGATTGAACGTTGGGATTGGTCTTGTTGGGGGTTTCATACTAGCATTTCAAAAGAGTTCATGTGAGATGTTACTTCACAGCATCTGGGAAGACAGGAGGGCTAATATTCGAGCCAGACCGATTCTACGGCATCACAGAAAATCAGCGCGAAGTTGAGATGGATATGCGGGAAATGGTGGATAGGGCGAAGAGGGGTGAGCCTTTATACGGCAAGAGCTCTTTGACAGAAGAGGCGCAACAGATGGCCGCGAGGAACTCGAGACATTCGGCAATTTTCCTTCACATTATGCCCTTTGCCAATTTTGTCAATCATAAACACGTGGGTTTGGTCTTTTCGCATACTGGATTTTAACTGACATTGTGGTAGCACGGTGTGGACACTGCAAAATATTACCAACAAGCCGAGCGAGAGCTAGAGGCGGAGCGGATAGCTAGAGAGGGATGAGAACCCATGGAAGAAGTCACGACACAACTTTGTTTTCTCCCACAGACAGATTCAAACAAGCCGGGCAGAATTGTAAATACGCAAACCAACAGGAGTTTGAGGAATTAACAATGCACTTCAATCAAATCAATTTTATGAAAGGTATCTATGCATGGGATATCAACGGTCTAATCAGAAACCCTCCAGTTCTCCCACAGCCTTCAATATCCGGAAGTGCACACACAGGCTCTCGACATACTAATTCAAAGCACTATCACCAATGCTTAGCTCGACCAACGGACTCATGGCTTTCTCGCCGTCCACCTCTCTAAATTTGGTAAGCAACCAACAAGAAGCATACATATTGACCCTGCAGCACTAATTAGCAGATGTCATCTCATGCACAAGCGCAAGTAAGCCTTACCGATCGATACACCTCCCGGCAATTCTCTCACCCACGCACTTGCCAGTGAAACCCTCCTCTTCAAAAATTGCAAGATACCACGGCTTCAAACCTGCACTCCTCAACAGTACTCGTCCCTTCGCGGCCAACGACCTATTAATAGCTCTGATCTGCTTCCTCGCTTCCTCACTCTCGGGGTCAAACCAATCCATACTGTCCATAACGACAGCGATAGTCAACGTCCCAGGACTAATCCTTTCAATAACCTCCATAATCTCATCCGTATGAATTCTTAACCCATCAAACGCATTCTCAGCGTGCAGTTTTGTATGACTTGTCGGTTTCAGGTAATCGGGATGACATCGTTGTGTGTATTCTCCTTGCAGGCAAAGAAGGTAGTAATGGTTATCATCGCGTAGGAGGGTTTCATTGACAACGGGCTCGAGAGTATTGACCACGTATTCCCATATTGCGTGGCCGTAGTTGCGGGAGTAAGGGCTGACCGGTTTACCTGCGTCTGCTTGGTGAACGTAGTCTGCTTCAATGACATCTCGCTGTTGTTTTGGTACTCCAAGGGCCTTCCAGAGCCATTTCTCCGAGCTTACAACGGTCCAGGATAGCAGTCTCGAAAGGATCACTCGGCGTAAACTCCTCTTCCAGATGTCGCGTTGTTCGGCAAGAGTTTGAGCGTTGCACATTCTTCTGACTTCATCTTGGAGACCGAGAAGTTTGAATAGTCGTGCTGTCAGGGTGAGAGCGTGACGGGAACCACCGGAATAATAGAGGCCGATTCCTTTGCGACCGAAGACGGCATCGCCGTTGAGTAGCCAGTGCTGGAATGCGTGGCTCGAGAGGTGGGGAGACAGCTTCTCGACTAGGAGCTTGCGGAAGTTAGGATGTTTTCCTGTGCCGAAGAGCGACCACACATCAGAGTAGGGAAGTGCAGTGAAGGCAGCAAGTTTGAGTTCCAGCAGGTGGTTTTGCGATGGATTGAGATCGACGGCGTGGATACGTTTTGGTCGCTCTAACGCATAGCTGAGGATATTGTCACCTGCGCTCGTGATCGCAAGAATGACATCGTTGGAATTTATTTTCAGAGTGCGAGCATCGATTCGGCTATCTTCCCAGGTGAAGGCGTAGATGTACTCGTCCTTGAATTGACGATGTTTCTGGAGCTTCTCATCATAAAAGATTCGCCAGTGGTGGTTCTGATACCAAAAACATGGTAATGGTAATTTGCCTGCAAGGTTAACAATGGCAGATTCATAAGCCTTGGACCGAGCCTCAAAAGACTCAACCCGTCGAAGTTGGTTCTGGTTTTGTGTTTGCAAATCCAAAGCGGCGAGGAAAGGGGATTCAGTGGCGGCGGCATCCATCTCAGCGAGGGTATTCTCCATCTCTGGCTTATCTTTCGAGCATCCAATCCAGATGTAGTATGGGATTCGAACACCGAGGATCGAGTTACGAGCATTGACAGCGAGTTTGGTTCCAAAGCGGTACTCGAGGTAATCACGTCTTGCTCCTTCGAGGTTTACGCGGTCAACATCGAACCATGTTCGCCAGAATGTTCGGGACCAGAAGTTGCAGTGGCGGTCGGTGACCCCGCCAGTGTAGTTGCGGCTTCGGTAGTCAACTCGACTTTGCACGTAGAAATCGCAGACGCCTATTATGCCATTGACAGATAGGAGCGAGGAGAGCGAGTCAATGACTGGGTAAAACTCGGGGATCATGGACAGGGCATAACTCATTGTTATCAGATCCACACCAGGTTTGATGTTGTTGCTTCCTGGTGAGTAAAAGGATGTTCGTCGTCTAGGGACAACTGCTTTTTCATCAAGGAGAAGATTTTCAGCTTCGGCTTCATGCTCTGCTAGGTTGAAGTAACGTGCATCTTGACAGACAACTTTGACGTTGTTCCATCCCAAGCGAGCAAACCTGGCTTTGGCTATATCGCAGAGGGAGGGGGAGAGATCCACGAGGTAGACTGCACGGAAGAACTCATTGACTGGGACGTATGCGGCCATTTGCTCAATGTTCCAGCCAGTACCTCCGCCAATCTGGTTGCCTTTAGTGCTTATATTCCCCAGATAAGGAACATGCTCACATCAATCCACACTGGTTTTGGAGTCAGATCTTCTTGGATAAGCTGAGCAGCCACGAGGCCAAGCATGTCCTCTCTTCCATGCAATAATCTCCCACGAGTGGAGTCGTACACCGCAGCCTGAGCCTTGTAGAAACTCTCCAACGCATCTTGTTGGTTCCCAGTATTGTCACCCGAGTGTGGTTTCAGAAAGCAAGCATAGAAGAATTTGGAATACGAAAGCACAATTTCTGGCAGGTTCATAGACTTCGGCGCTTCAACAAAGGCAAAGATGAAGATGAGTGTAAGGAATATAGCCACGAACCCTCCGACGAGGACTACTCGCGCGTAAGGGTCGTGAGCGAATGGGACGAAACTTAAGAGAGAAGACATCTCTGATATTCTTTTGTAAAGATTGGTTCGAAGAACTGACAACCCGAGAATCCAAGAGGATCCGTGGATACAAATACCAGCGTATCTCTACTCAACCCTGCCGACAATCGGCGGGGCATGAGAGCGTTGCTCACAAGACAAGAGCATCTTTAATTGTGCATCAGCAGTTATAACCATGGCTCATTGTTAAGCGTTACTAGAGTATGGCCTATCAGGGTCCTCGCAACGCCCACAGGTCAACCGAGCATGGTGTAGTAGTTCTCCCAACGCTGGCTCGGCCCTTTTGCGATGTCTCTAATCGCCAAAGAGTACGCGCCGTTGGAGCAGAGTGTGGGTATGCATGGCATATTTGGAGTCAGGACGAAGATTGGCCAGCCTATATCTGATATGGTGGACCTGTCAATGTGCGTACTTCTGGCATGTGTTGTTGTTTTGAGGTTGAGGTTTTTAAAGGGTATCCAATCAGAAGGCGAGATGCGCGCATGCTTTAGATGTTCTAGATTTACCTTCCCTGAGACAGAAATTTCGTACAGAGGGCTTTAATTATATCAAAATACTTCTTGGAGTTCGCTCCGATCTGTTTTCGTATTTATGTAGAGGGCACTGGTGTGTTTTGAGCTATTGGTGCTCTTCGATTTTGCTACAGACGCCCTGGATATCAACGCTATAGTAGTCCAAACAAAGAATCGACGAAGCCTTATGCTACCGTCTGTGGTCTCCAGACAAATCCGAGAGGAATGGATCGGAGTATAGAATTGTAAGTGCTCTTGTTCACTCTTTTGACTTAATTCCTCATTTTCACAAGAGACTCATGTTAGCCTAAAGGGTCAACTTCACAGTGGAATAATTCACTGTAGACTGTTAGACGGAAAATGCTCCGCTGTAGAAGATGAGGACGCAAAATTTTGCGAAGCACTATAAAACATGTTTTTGACAAAATGTTGTCATGAAAAGATGAGCGCAGCCTTGCTATATGCGAAGCAGAACTCATTCTTTGGGGGATTACTCGTCATCGTCCTCGTCGTCTTCATCTAGATCCTCGACTTCCGCAGAAATCTCATCTTGCTTTGGAGCAGTCTTCTTGGGAACAGCGACTTTCTCAACAGGTTCATCATCATCATCAGAAACCTCGTCAACCTCTTCTTCCTCGAGATCGGACTGATCCTCTTCCTCATCATTCTCCGCGGTGACAGCTTCATTTCCCGTCTTCAAGCGTTTACTTCGACTTGCTGTCGCGGCCGCTTCATACGCAGATTAGCAAACGAGTCATTAAACGTGCTTAGGTAGGTACATAATGAGGCGAGAAGCGACTTGAGCTGATGATCATTCCTGCGCATGGAGCTGACAACCCAGGCAGTATTGGGTAATCTCGACAGATATACTCAAGTTATCATAGTAAAGAGGGTACACTTACGCTTCACTACTTCGGCAGTTTCTCCTTGATCGTCGTCCTCGCTTTCATAGACTTCGGAATCCGCTGCAGAATCATACCTGAGCCAATATTGGTAAGTGTGACCACGTAGTGCGTGATATTCTCTGTGTGCGCGGTAGACAGAAATACATGATCAACAGGTCGCGTGAGAATGAATAGCGAGCAACCACAACATCGTCCAGAGCCGAGAAGGCTGCCAAGACATCGAAGAAATCTTTTCACATAGCTAGTGAAAAGCAAGACAGCAAGCTCAAAGAGTTTCCATATCAACATAAGATAAACACAATAGCAATTGAACATAAGGGAGCGCAGACAAAATGATCATTTATTGAAGCGCAAATGACGTAGAACTTACTCTTCCTCACTTTCTTCATTATCCTCGGGAAGGCTGACAAGCTCTTCCTCCTCTTCGGCGTCCTGTTTTCTCTTTCGGGTAGACATTAGATTTGGGGGATACTGAAATGTGGAATTAAAGAAATTGAAAGGCTGGGGGGAGGGGGAAGACAAGTCGGGAGCTGGAGAAAGATGGGGGCGGGAGCTCTGTACCTTGGAAAATGCACTGGCCAACAGATGCAGATGGTACCAGACGGCAAGGGGATCGGTGCCTGAGATGGATTGGGCCGAATGCTTGATGGCTTGGCCGGTGACGTCTGGGCTTACACTACCACTCACTATTGAACATAATTCAAGTTTGAAAATATGCCTCGCGAAATACAAGTGAAATGTCTGTATTACACACCTCACAAAATCAAGGTACTCCAAGCACACGGTGCCAAAGGTAGCGACGTTTGGTTACAGAACCCAGTTTCTCTCGAAAATCGATTGAGTCCCAGTCTAGGACAGGTTGTGGGAAGAACATTTTGACCACGCTGAAATAATCGAGAGTACTTATATACTCTGTTACAAAGCGTAGTTGATGCTCAAAGGTGTAAGTATAGTCCTCTGACTTCACATAACCCGATGTTCTGTTATACTAGGATTCTAGCCATAGTCTATTGGCCTTTCAGAGAGCATGGGAGAGTACGTGGCTGGCTTCTTTCAACTGTGCACTTCTATACTATCGTGCTCAATATCAATAGCTCCAAAGGAGAAACATTTCGGCGTAGTGTTAAACGAAGCGGGCCGACTAGAGTATGAAACGGAAACCAGCTACCACACCTATTCGATTTTGACTGAGCAATATATTGGTAGCTTTCAATATGCCATAGTGTAAATTAGATTTGAGGTATGTATTAAAGAATTATTTATGCGGAAAGACCAATTGACCTTGCCATGTGAATAAACTTTAGTGCTCATATATATACACATGTATAGGTGCTGAGAAGACTCTTCGGAAATGTGACGGGAACACTGATCATAACGCCCCAGGGTATGTCGGGTATATCGCCAAAACCAACGCCGCCGTATATGTAGTCAAGCTGATATCGCAATCAATCTCCGTCCCAGTCTATACTTTTGCTCTACCATAGCTCCTTCTTGACTGTCAGTAGCAAGCCTGGGCTCGCACCTTTGGTACTGATTTTAAGACTCGATCACGAGCCCATATATCAACAGTCCAAACCATTCATTAGCGCAAGAACAGTCAAGCCTTTTCTCCGTGGCAGCACAAAAGGAGGTCTACTCATCCAGGTATGCAGGTCAGATTCTTGATTACAGGCAACCCATAAAATCTTAAAATGTATTCAGCACCCGGCATATATGGCTGTGTAAAATTAGTGTGGAAAGAAACAGCAGAGCGGATCAGGGACATACCATTCGCATATAGCGCATAAGTATCAGCGTTCAGCACCGCACGTGCTGAGGTTAGTGATCTTGCAGCGGAATATCCATATGCATAGTCCTCCGTGCCTGGGCTGAACACAGCCGGTGCATGTGTAAACTCATGCAAAGTTGTGGTAGTCATATCCTGATCGTGACAAGTCCGGGACAGAACAGGGAGATACTGGAAATAGATCGGACAATTGACCACGATATTGTCCACTGGAGACGTGTATGCTAAAGTGTTGCCATCGCAAGCACCATACACATCGGTACAATACGAGGTCGTCGCGCCAGAGCTAGAGCTGCTGCACTCGTTCGCCACGGCTCTAAACCGTGCAGCAACTGTACCTCGGACAGACGCTGCAGTCGTCATGAAATACTCCTGGAACCTAGACTCTCGGTTAGGGATGTGCAGTCGTTATGCGCATAATACTACTGACTTTGAAGCTGAACCCGTAGATGCTTGCCCGGCTGCCACAGTGGCCAACTGCTGGCAATTTGCGAGTGCTTGGCGAGTGTTTGATCCTTCTACGCCCGAACAGTCGCTTTGTAGCTTTGTACGCTTATCGAGTGGTTGGATAGTTCTCTTGATCTTCGCAGCCTGAGCTCCATCGACCTTGACTTCGAGCTCGTTGCTGTTGAAAATCAAGGCCTCATTACTGAGAGTTGTGGATCCATGGGGGGCGTAGGGAATAGCTCCGAAGCTTGAAACTGTGAAAGTTCCCCCAACTGACAGATCATGAACCGTAGCGACGTCTAAAGTGACTTCGAGAGTTTGACCCGCAGAAATGTGCGTGAACGCACTTTCTGTTAGGTTCGAAGTCTTTACCCGTTTTCGGATGCCGAGGAATGGTACTCGCCCAGCTGTGGATATGTCAGACTCGGGAACGTGCACAAATGGTTGAAGGTTCATAAAATTTCTCTTTGACGCAAGATGTATTTCTTCATGATCAGGACGGGCTCAGTGTATACTATGAGCTGTCGTAGTGTCGGTCACAAGAGAGGCCACAGTGACCTGCTTCAACAAGCGTATCCATGTCCGCCCTACAGGGGTACTAGACAGGGTGCAAGGGACTCCAAATAGGTATTGGAGTATCGAGTGCAGCAGACGTTGAGAAGTAGTTGGAATATGTTGAAAATGGAAGAAGTATGAAATGCATCAGAACGAGAATCAGAACAGTCGAGTAGACCTGTGGTCCAGAAAAGCAGCGCATGGAATGGATATAGTATGGAGAGAACTTACCACTTGACGACACAGACACCTTCTCTACTGCGCCCGAATCGAGGAAAGTGCCTTTGTTGAAGAGGTTGAGATCTTTCGAGCCCCTGTTCGTGATAGTCGCTTTAAGGATAGTGTTTCCGACAGAGGAGAGCACAACGTCTAAAATGTCTGTCCGTTTGTCGAGAGAGATAGCTGTGGATTTTACGGCCACTACGAAGCAGGTTAAAGGCAACAATGGCGACAGAAACAGCTTCATTATCGAGGTTTTGAGTAAGAGACAGTGAAAGAGACGAGTGATCTGTAGGATACCTCAACAAGATGAAAGCAACACCAGAAGCTGCAAGGCTGGAATAATTAATTTGGGAGGAGCGGCTCGGATATTAAAGTGGCCATTCTAATAAGTCTTTATCCTGGAAGAGGCCTTGAAGAGACATGATTCGGGGGAGAACAAAAAGGAGCAGGTAGTAAGTAATCATTTCAAGAGAAAAAAGGCGACCATAACAACCTAGGGAAGCCATAGCTGGCGAAGATCGTGCGTCGCAGTATCAAATTCCTTAGCGTGTTGGCGTAGTAGTAAGATACATGGCCTGCTGTGAACAAGGATGCTTGATACCCTTCGCATGCAGTTCAAAAGGAAGGAAGCTAAAATGTTAGCACTCATGACCGAAAAGCCAGCCACGCTCTATGATATCGCATATCAGCTAATCCCACAGGTTTGAGTCCACCGAAATGACGGGGCTTGACGCGATTCGAGCTGAGAATATCAATCCCCAAATTCTGAGCCACGAGGTATCTGGAAACAGACCGTAATCCACCCTCATACGAGATTTGACTACATTGATGTCGTTGCTAAAAAACACCAATGCTGAAGCTAAAAGCCTGTAAACCAACGGCAACATGTGCCGTCCAGACCGTCGTAATCCACAGGGGCATACCCTAGGAGAAGAGCAAAAGTGTGGATGGAAATGACACTACGTGGGCAATACGTTTTAGGAGGACCCTGGTCCTACAGATCCAAGGCCATCGCGTTATGTTTCTCGGTAAGATTATTGTGGTCGTATATCGATACTGCGATTTCCTGGTTCATAGCGAGAAGCGGACCAAGAACTTAAATGTGGGATGTGAACGGTCCTAGATGCAGGATGGAGTGCTGGATCTGAGTAGGCCGATGAAAAGAGGACCGGAGAAAGGGCTTGTTTGTGAATAAGCGTTCAGTGGTTGTCGAGGGTTCCTGGACTGTGAGCTCAAATAGGGAGGAGGTTCGTGTTGGTTTGGCATAACCTTCTCAAGCACAGACCATCAAGGAGACGCCCCAGTGCGCACTTCCCCAACTACACAGCGCTGGTTACCGAGTGACTGTTTTTCCCATACAAAGTCGAGTGCGCGTGGTATCATGCTCGCCTTAGGAGCACCTCTTATCGTTCTTTAATATATTTGCCTTGGCATGAAACCAAGTCTGCCAGGTACGGAACATTCGACTCGCGTTAATGCTCTTGGACGACACCGGAGTAGCAACGCGTCAAGGGCCTCCAGATCAAACAGGTATGTTCAGCTCTCTACACAACACGTTTTCTGTTCCAGAGCACTTCATTATTCAATTTCTATGTTGTCCACTTCCTTTGCTTTTGTAGCTTGTTCTTCTGCTCATGCAAGCACTTTCTTCGCCCCATCAATCGTTGGCCGCCTATGAAGCGTCCCACAACCTCATAAAGTTATTACTTGCAGTTTTTTTTATAAAAACTATTTCATATAAGAATCAACTGTCTTCAGGGTCACCATCTAGTCCCCCAACGCGGGAGATCTTGGCTGGTTGATGATGAATTCTATTGCAGGGTGGTCTAATTTTACCCCTGGTTTCTATAGCTCAATACTGCTTTTCTGACCGTTACCGTACCTTGTAGGATCGTCACCACCGGACAACCTTCCCAATGGGACCAATCGCACCTTTAGACTAAGCCTGTGCCCCTGGCGCGGAAACATGCGCAATGCTATTTATTCTATCATCTCTGCCATCATCATCGTTGTCTTCTTTCTGAAGAGCAACTCCAGTATAGCCAGTTCAGCGCGGAATATGGCATCTTCTTCGCATCTGCAGGTTATAGATCCGCATCCACTTAGTTCTACCCTCCAACTCAGCATTGCAGAAAAGTCACCAGCAACATCGCCACCGACAATCCTAGTTACTGCCACCAATCTGCATTCGCAGACGTCTTTGACCCTGCTGACCTGGGACTCACCATTCGATGATAAGGCTCTATTGTTAGGTGTATTTCGACTTGTTGATTTAAGCAATAATGAGGCTGTTCCATCTCCAAACTTGAGGATCAATAGAGCTTTGCCTCCCCCACGCGATGCATTTCTAGAGATCAGACCGCGTCAAGCTATCACCAAAGAAATTGTCCTCGATAACCCAGCAATGAAGATGCAGAGAGGCAAAGATTACAGCGTCCAAGGAAAAGGGCAATGGAAAGCTGTTTGGCATGCCAGCGTGACCGACGTAGGAGATGACAATCTGAAAAAGATGGGCGGTGGTACAGGGGTCTCGACTTGGGCCTTTGAGACCGAAGTTGTGAGAATCAAGACATAAATAAGCACATAGACATGCTCCCCAGAATACTTAACGTTGTAATATTAGTAATGAAACCAATACATGCTTATGTTTCACGAGTTCATGTGAGCTATCATTTCGGATTATAAAGTGCTCTTGATCATGAAAGGCCGTCACGAGTTGCTTACCAGAACCACATCACTTGCGGTGTGTCGCGTTTGACGCACTCAGTTAGTGCGCAGTTCTTTGTTATGCATAACGAAGTGGAACGATCACAGAAGATACATGCACGAATTTTGAGGCGGCCGATTCTCTCATTAGCTAGCTCAATCTCACCAACAACCTTCTTCGATCAAGCGGTACCGCGTACCACTCTGCCTCCTCGTCAATCGCAAATCCTCCTCGTTACTCAAGGCCAAGCTTTCCACGACAAGGACAAAAGAAAGGTGTCAAAAGAGTGTGTGGCGCGCATCGCGGCACCAACAAACCGGAGATATCCCTCGTCCATCATAAAATCCCTTTCAATAGCAAGCATAACAAAAACAATGAAAAGGAGAGACGCGCGCACGCACGCGTTTTTCGGTGGTTTTTGTTTGTGTCTGTTTCAACCAACGACAAAGAGTTTGCCCGAGCAGTTCCTCTATCCGCCGTTCAACGAAGGAGAGTACATGCCTTGAAGGACAAAACTTTGGTAGGTAAAAAGGACTTCTTTCTGACCGGTGTTCAATTTGCGGTGTCCGGTAAGCAATTAAAACGCCCTTGGGTACAATACGAGATCCCGTGTGATGAGTAAATTACAAGAGAGGTGAGATGCTGTAAGTTATGCAACCATGAATGTGAGGACGACCTCAGGCGAGAAGAGAAAAGAGGGGTTGGAGTTGAGAGTTGTGGAATCAATCGCAAAACGCCTGTGCTCGCGGTTCCGGATTTACGAATCCAACCTGCTGTCGGTGACATTCTGGTGCAGTGGTTGGCGGGAACTACGGTTTCTGGTCCAATCTAGTAATGTGTACTCCGAGAATCTGTGTTGCTGATGAATCTGTGGGTACTGAGCAATCTCATATCTAAATGGTACGCGGGGAACCCTTTTGGAGCTCCACGATATCATCCATGTGGTTGCACATTGCCACAAACAAATCAAAGAACAGTTTGCCTCCATTCTCCATCTCCATCTGCATGGTGCCGCTGCGCTTGAACGTCTTCCGGCTGCGGATGATAAGAGCTAGGTAATGAGCGCGAAGGCGCGAGTCGTTGTCGGGCGTGTTCTCATAGGCGTACCGAGCACTGCGCAAGATCACACCGACCTCGATTCCGCTCTGCAGCCCTTGCTTGCGCAGAGAAAGCCGCTTGAGCTCTTCGAGGCCATAACGGTCTGCTGCACAGTATACGGCCGTGTCTCTCAAGATGACGTCTCCCACGCCCGAGTGAAAGATTGTCGCCTCGACGCCGCCGCGGCCGCCGAGTTTTGGGCTATCCACTGCACCCTCGAGAGTCCAGGTATTGCGACGCTTGTCTTGCAACAAGCGCGGGGAATAATCACCTTTGTAAAGATACTCGAGAATGGCAGAGAATACTTCAGGTTCCTCGTCTGGCAGATTGATGCGTCGAGCGTTTGCCTCAAAGAACTGGTCTTGCAACGCCGCGTAGAAGAACGGGGAGTAGCTAAGAACGTCTTGATGGGCAGCGAATAGTCGTTGATCTTGTCCTACCACAATTGTGATAATGGCTGAAGTGAGATTCGGAGAGGCACTATAGGAGTTGGAAGAATTAGTCCTGTATGTTCTAAAATCCAGTATATACATTTTTTATAGAATATGACACACCTCTCAGTCTTTGGACTATCCAGGCGCTCGAGCATCTTCTGCTTCACATCGTCACGGAACGACCTCTTCGATGGCTTTGTGATCTTGCCCGCGCGGTCCTTTGAAGCAAAGGAGCGTTTGAACATCTTGACGCGAAGAGGAAGTTGGCGAAGTGAGCGAGCGAACGTGGTTGCTAAAGGAAGCGTAGCAAAGTTAATTTGACGCAATTGGCATGGAGGAGCTCCGGAAGCCTCTAGGTGTGATCGCTGTCATCCAAGTTAGATTTCGTACTGGGACGATTTCTGGTCTGGATGCTTAGCGGTCTCCTTAAAGACTTGACGAGAATCTGCACTACAAAGTGAGACTCGGGCTGTAATTCGGCGGCTCTGAACGAAAGTGTGGGCGTGAAGAGTCAACATTGCGGGGGGACGGCCTTGACTTTATATTTGATGAGCTTGGACAATTTAGTGAGGCTGTGCCTGCACTGGCGCTGCTGTGGTATACGCTGATTCGTCCAGTTAACGGTGTACAAACAGGGTTTGGGATAACTTTGTTGCCAGGCAACTCAATTGCGTCCTCACCGTCGAGGCATCAACTCTAGGACGATGGAGAGCGATTGAACACTGCTTTATGACCGGTCCGAACCTTGGACAACCCTACTTAGAACCAAACGCACAGCCAGCGTGGAAATGGTCGGGACGTGGACGTGTCAAAGTCTTGATTTTTCGATACCATCCCAGTGCCTTGAATTCCGGCACTGGTTTGGAATACTCATGTTGAATCTCCAATTTTTAACTTCAAACTCTTGCTCCATAGCGTCAGCTCGAGTCGCACAGTCCAAAATTGAACTTAGGACAGTTGGGTTCTAGTCACTATCTGGTTGATCAGCTTGCGCAATTCAACTTGCCAACCGGATAATGGATACGCCCGAAAGCATCCGCCTTCTGATCTTTTGAAGTCAAGATAGCCCCTTCGTTTTCTTCCTAGTCAGTATTTTGCTCAAACATCATGCGAAGATGAAGTTGGGAGCTTTTCGCTGCGGCTGGGCGGAGAGAGAGATAGAGTCTCAGCTCGCGCCATAAACACTTAAATTTCTACCTACGATAATTAAGTTATCGAGAAGATCAAAGCCATTCTCCCCTTCTGGGCAAGTTGAAATATCGCTCGTACTCGGGGAACTAGATATGATCTTCAATCATTACGACATCAGAAAGCTAAGTACAGTCTTTATTACCACTTTCCACCACAGAAACGAATCTCAAGTTACGTATTCAATATATCGGTTGACGAGGTTACTGCCCAGGGTACGACTTCGGTCATATGTCTTTATCGAGAAGCAGTCAATTCCACGAGCCTGGTAACCTTAGCCTGTAGCGCTGACGAATGTTTACTCAACCTCTTCATCTTTGCACGACATCCACTCACGATGTTATCCTCCATCAGCATACTCTGCTCCCTTTTCTTTGCGACATCCTGTGCTTCACTAAGCATCCCTCTCCCATTCTCCCACGCTCCAAATTTCAAGCTTGTTGTGAAAGTAACAGGATCCGACCTCTCTCCGAGCATTCAGAATTGGGAGTTGACTTCCTACCAGATCACTCCCTGTCAGGATTATGCAGTCCTGCAAGCGGCATCTGAGAACGACGGAGGCCGCCCATTTTACGCCAACGGAACCGCCTCAGAAATTCGTTGTCGTCAACCAAACATCCTGACTGATGGAGGCACGCCGCCCTTTCCTTACGGTTTAATAGTCCCCCCTCTGGACGAAACAAATAGTCTTGGAAGGGCGTGCTGCTCAATTCGCTTGCGGTGCTGGTACTAGTCAAATCGGCATTTCCACATTCCCAGACCCAGAGCCAAAGTTGGTCAGCTATGCGTATGGTGCAGGGCAGTTTTATGTATGCAATGCTACGTTATTATATGGGCCTGCGATCCAGCTTTTCGTTCGCGACCTGGAATCGACTACACCGCTTGGCTGTGCAGAAGTCAGTCTTATTCCGCAGTGCATTCTCGACGGGCCATCTCATCCTTTTGGTGCCAAAGTTAGGTGCTACCAAAATACTTCGCAGACTTTGTGAGATAGGCGACGAATTCTTCCCCCAGTCTTTGTCTAATATTTGAGGGATTTGATACAATCAAATGAACATCGAGATTCTAGCACTACCGGACCTTTGTTATAATATAGCTACAGGCCTGTTTGCGAAGTAGATCATACAACCGAGGGTTTTAGTCCACTGTTTGCTCCCGAATAGATGCAAAAAAGACTCTTATAAGATAGCCATACGGTTCATTACGTTCTGATTGGCTTCTAAATATTACCAGTCTCGCGCGTAAATCGGCGGCCCGCGTCAGACTTAGCTGAGGCGTCTTTCTTTCGTCATAAGTAATTTGGGAAGACGAAAAGATAAAGTTGGAGTTCTGAACGTAAGGCTGAACCACAGCCCGTCCACAATAAACTGCCACAGCTGCAATATCAAGCACTAAAACAACCACCCATGAGTGGCAGCAAGTACGCTTCAAGGTTCAATGCCGGGATGTCGCGGGTGATGAGTATCTCATCAATGTTGAGCTTTGATCAGTTCCTGCGTTATATGCTCTTGTTCTACGGAAACACTTCCAGGTTTCATACAGGGATATTGGCGATTTTGGCTCGACCATCAGATTATCAGGACGGCACAATTTTTTTAATCTCATTATATCATCTGATCATAATGTTTGATGGTCCGCTTCTATAGTCTCGATAGTATTAATGACAGACAGCTGCTCGAATTCCCCTTACACAGGCGCTTCAATACTCATATCAAACAAACACTTCAGGTTTTAGACTTTTCCGTGTAGCAAAGCACGAACGCCCTTAATACAAAACTTATCACAATAAATAACGTTATTATAAGTGGCCATAGAATGTAAACAGGAATTTGAGTCCCAGGTTGAACTTTGCTAAGAGCACCATCTCGCCCAAGAAGTTACGATCATGTCTTCCGGCACAGCAACGACATTCATGACTGCGGTCAACCTGTTCCAATTTGCTGCTCAAGAACAGAAACTGCCATCCGGTTTGGTCGAGCGTGACAATGCGACAGGAAGCACCACCAGTACACCTCTAACCTTCCGACAATCATCAACGAGAAAACAGCGCCCATCCTCACCGAGAACTCTCACATCATCACGGAACAGAACTTACACAGCACCATCTTTATACGCAGCATTTGAAAGATCCCTCTTAGACGACGCACAAGCTGAGACTCACTCTCGCGCCATTTCAAGTCCTGAGACTCTATCATTCACAGAGTCGTTTATGCCAAATCGCGCCCTCCCTACACAGATATCAAAATGCCACGCACACATGCAGCAACCAAAAACTCCTATAAGCGATGGATGCATACTTCCAGGCCCAGCACGATCCGCCAATCCCTTCGAGACCGGCTCAGTTCGAGCCTCCACCGCATCCGGGTGCCCTGCATGGTACTGCCGACACGATCAGCTAGTTATATTCGATGGGATTCAGACGCATCCGAAATCGGGAGTGAAGACTTTCCTTTGCCGAACATCCAAAGGACTTGAGGTTGCTAGAAAGCACTGCCCCAAAGAGCGTGTGTATGTGAATCTCACCTGCGGACATTGCAAGGATATGTTGGGCAAGAGCAAATGGATATTCGAGGCAAGGGTTCGTCAGCTGAGTGTTTGTGTGAAGTGCCGCGAAAGGTGTCTACGAGAGGAAGAAACGATGATGAAAACAACACGCCGGCAGAATGATGTGGAGATGAAAGATCGGAGAGATTCATTCCTTACTGACTCCTCGATTCCAAACGTGGAGATTGACACGATTTCCTCAGAGTTAAGGAAAGTACACTCAGACTCTCACATACGCAACAGTGGAAACGTTGGCAATAATGGGGAGCTTCATGCTCAGAATCCACTTCGATCGCAAGTCTCACACAAAGAAATCCACAAGTCTCAATCCGACCAGTACCTTCGACGGCCATAAGCTATTTATGCTCTTTGGCGCCGGCCTTTCTTTTCGCACAAGACTCGCGTCTTTACAACTCCTTCGGCACATATCTTTTAGCCATACCGAGAGTGAACGTTTGCATATCCTTAGATCTACAAAAAAACGCGCTACCGGAGATTGTTGTTCTTTTCGTGGCTTGGATACACAGCTTGTAGCATTAGCATTCCTGAACCTCACCGAACCTCACCGTCACCTATCATATTTTTCGCTTCACAAGACCTTTGAAGAAATCAAAACTATTGCTGTCGCTTTGCAGCTGCCATATCTTGCCTGTGTCTCGATCGTCCCAGCCAAGCTCTTCCGCAATTAGTAATCCCCAATCTCGGGTTATACCTTTGATACGAGCTTTCACGCCATCTTGGGCTTCCAGAGTAACGATTTGATCACTAATTATATATCATTTAGCTTCAGATAATGACTGTGACAAGCGGCTATACTGACGTGTGCAACCAACTTCGGTAGTACTCTGCTTCAAGGTCCCTACTCCATCCCTCTCGACAAAATTTGTTGTATATCGATTCAAAACAGGTAAGGATGCGAGCTAACAATTTCTCCTGCTGGAATGGTTCAAGCCCTTTCTCTGTGGCCAAAGCGTTCAGACTCGTCGTGGGTGCGGCATTTGCGACGTTCAGACCAATCCCTGTGACGAGAGTATAATCGCTCCCAGCGTATGACGAGTTGACCAGAATACCTCCAATCTTGATATAGGCTTTGCCGTCACCTTTCGGATCCAAGGCGTAGATGTCATTAGGCCACTTCAACCTCACGGGTAGCTTTGCGTATCCCGGGGCATATGTTTGCACGCCACGAATAACTGCTAGTGCGGCAAGATATTGGATGAAGATGACTGGTGCAGTCTGAGTTAGCTGCATGGAGTGTTTGATGACTGTACTAAACATGAGAGACCCTGGAGGGGATACCCAAACGTTGGAGCCTCTGCCACGACCAGCTACCTGGGTGGTTGCTGTGACAGTAAATCCAATATCAACGTGCTTAAGGAGGTCTGGATTTCTAGACACGATAAGCAAATTCCTTCTTATGGTCCCGCTAATACATACTTTTCGAGCATTGTACTTGTACTTGTAACGACTTCTCCATACATCAGATGCTTGCCAAACCAGCCCTCCGTTCCGTTCGTCGTTCGTATATAGTGTGTAAGGTTGGCGAAAAAGGCATGATGATTAAAATATGGGGTTTCTTTGCTTGACGGCAGCTCTTTTTCGTGTGTAACAAGTCGTTTGATAACTTTATCATAATCGAGAATACTGTCATTTGCACCGTCGACGTCAGTCGTATCTCCATTGGAAGTGGGCAGGACAGATGCAATAGCAGATTTCAAGGCTCCCATGGACCAAGTGGAAGTTTTCTCCAGATGAAATGTATCATTCTCTCCTTTGATATATTCTTCGTTGTCATCGCCTTTTGTGATGATCTCGGCCCAGGATGCAACCAATTCTGCAGTCTCCATCGGAGTGAGGGAAGAAAGATGAAGACGAGAGAGGGATGGTACCGATTGTTCAGTCTGATTTACTTGCAAACCAAGTTTCAGCAGGCATGCTTTGAGAAAGTCTATTCGGAGATTGTCATCTTGCTCCAAAACCTCTACGACTTTCGCAAATTCTGGTCCTTTACCTTGAGGATTGAGGTTTGCGGCAGCGAATCTGGATAGATTAGTGTATGCCTTGTGTGACTTATGTAGAAACGCTTACTCGGGATGAGGACTCGTTAGTATGGCATTACCTTCGCCAACTTTACAATATACAACAGCAGCAGCTTCTGCTCCGCTTTTAACATGAACTTTCTCAGAGTAGCTCGCCAATATCTCAACTCCACGATCTCGATATTTCTCAGCATCTACAAACACACCTCCGCCATTGAAGTATGACCAAAAAGAGTCGGGAGTATTGCCACCAGAAATTGCAAAGGCGGATTTGTTGACTTTAATTTCCGCAGCTCGGGCACCATTCTCGCTGTGGTATACAAATCCTGGGAAGGCAAGGCCACGGCAGGTTCCTGGGAAGAATCCCAACTCTCTGTCTCCTACAACCTCCATCTTTTGATCGCCAACCATGAATTCACATCGTTTGCAGGCATAGTAGCCCCCAGCGCATAGTCCTAGAAAAGCACCACCAAGGTGAACATATTGCATGATCTTTCTATTCCCTGCACCGTTCAGAGTTCTGCAATAGGGTAGATCAGCGCCCCCGGGGAATACAAGCAGCGCGCAAGTGCTACTCCATGGTTCTTTGATAATGGCGTCCCCATTGACAGGTATAACGGCATAATTTGGGGATAAAAGTCGTCTCAAAGAGTAGAGACAATGTCGTACTGACTCCACCGTACTGCCCGGCCCTGATCTGTTCTTTAGCTATTATGTTTCGCTTTGCTTCACGAGACTGACCGGAATAAACCAAAACATTAACCCGCTTATTTGATGCCATGATGGGAGTGGTAATGGAAGTAGTGTCGGTGCGGAATTATTTCCAGCAAGAGGGTTCAAATTTCTCAATCAACTCCTCCACGTACACAAAAACATCAAACCACGACTTCAAAGTCTAGTATTTGCGAGAATGGCGGATGGCAAAGTTGATAAAGGGAAGAGAGTAGAGATCGTTAATGATGATGAACCAGATGAGTGGTTTGTGGACCCCAGCCTCTCTTCGAAAGTCAACATTCGGCTCATCTCAGATTCACGCTTCAGGGACAAGAGAATATTTAGTACAGGTTGCGCTGGTAATTTAACGATCGATATTCTGACGCGAGATTCAGAGGCTAATGTCTCTTTTAGTGGAAAATGCCAAAATGACGGACTGCTATTATGAAAAGAAGGACTGGAGGGTGTGCAAGAAGGAGGTACGAATTAGTTAAAATCTGCTTTTCGTACGACAATGCTAATACCGTCTCAGATGGAGGCATTCAGGGAGTGCTGGAAGCGCAATGGTAATGTCCAGCGTACAGAGGAAAGGAGGATATGAAATGGAAGTGCAACCATGGAACAGCTTATCCAACAATATTTGATTTAATTGAAGTAAGTGCTTGCTCATCCAGCTCATTTGGATGGAAATCCAGATTCCATCTGCTTATCATTTTGCTCCCAATCTCACATGATTTGACAGCAGATCACTCCTCTTAGACTTCAGCGCTTCCTTCCAGGCCATATATTCTTCAATACCCAATACTATCCATTAGAGCGGTCGAAATTATGTCGAGATATTGACGAACTCATTCAGTATCTCCAGCCACAAACCCACCAGGATTGCGATCTATCCATCGAACGTTACCATATGTCCCATTCATAAACTGAAAAACTTTCTCCATTGTGGAGTAAGGTTCATACTCCGCATCACTTAACACCTTACCGGGCCCTTTCGATCGTCCTGCCTTATTGAAACCGGGTCCTGTATTCGCATACTCGGCCATAAAAGTCTTGCCGGAAATGTGCCCATCATTGCCAGACCATTTTATATAACCCTCCGTCCTTATCGAGTCATCCAAATGGGTCTTCGCGAATATGGAGCGATGCAGCGCATTCTGTTCGTTCTCGTTAGCAATGAGACTTATTTCTCGGTCGGATGTAGGCTAAATGTACCCAAGGCCTTCCCAAAGCACAACCTCCACTCTTCACACTGCCCGCTTTTTTGACTTGCGAATCGTGTACGTAGACACCATACTTGTTGGGGAAAGTCGTCTCTGTGCCTTTCCACGCCGTTATTCCTCCACCACAACCTCGCAGGCTCACAATGGCACTTTGAACCCAAGCCGTTCCAAATCCGTAGAAGAAATCCGTTTCTCCGGCTACTTCCCCGCCGTGGAAGAGCGCACTGCCTATCTTTCCAACGTACACTGTATCTTGGAAAGACTTGGTAGAGCAAAAATAGAATCCCGCGTTTGCATATGATATGGAAACGGCAAGAGATGGACCGGAGTGGCCCTCATTGGAGAAGTTTATGTTATAAGCGCGAAAATCGGTATTACCGAAGGGAGTCGCCTTCGACACGGCATGGCCGGTTGGACCAGCACCCGTCAAAGCTGCATCTAGGTTTGGAGCTACGGTCAATGTAGAGGTGAATGCATTGTCCCCTCCTTTGCCGCCACTCCCTTCTGAAGCTTTCCATATTATTGTTACCGTATTACTGGTGTGCGTATTGGGATTAGATGTCGAACCTAGGAGGGTGAGTGGGCCGGGGCGAGTGATGTTTACTTGTTCTCTGTATGTGCCAGGCTGAATAAGGATGGTATATGGCGTGTTGTCTTTGGGGATGGACTGAACGGCACTTTGGATCGTCTGGAATTTGCCAGTCCTGCCCACGATGACGGTATTCGGTGGGCAAACCTTAATAGGGTCTTCTTTGGACGATTTCTGGCATGATGCTCGGTCTACAGCTGAGGTGAGTACGGCGAACACAAGGAATAAAGTCGCTGAAAGCAGCCAACAAGGAAGCAGTAGGCTTTTCATGCTTATTACAGTCTAGGTAATTAGTGATTGAAATGATGACTGCCGTTACTCAAGAGAAGAAACATGTCGGGTAGAAAGAGAATAATTGTCTCTTTCGTGCCTGTAGAAGTCTCATCACCGCTCAGAAGGTTCCTGGCGCCAGATCGAGTTTGCTACATTCACTAATATTCATGCTAATCTATAGGTGAAGGGGTAGGTGGTCTGTGGGAAATATCAAGGGAGGTCCATGACGATAATCGGGGCAGGATTTCCACCAATTGATCAGTGTGGCCTTCTGCTGAAACTGACAAGGTGCATTTGGAGGAGTATCAGTGTCTACAGCTCATGTGGCATGATGGAACTTGCTGACAATAAGATGTAGATTTTTTGTAAGTGTACATACAGTCTACCGCGATACATCAATAGTGGCAGCAGTAACCTTATTATTTGCCCCATTCAGCAGCCCAGCGCCCACAATCAGTATATTCTTAGGATCAGTCATCACCATTAAACTCCTAGTATAAGATCTTTGCGCCCCGGTCGGAACCTTCTTCCACTCACTGCCCGGAGCACCAAGATTTCTATTTAGAAAAACCTCTGGGTGTCCCCCCGAGGAAACAACAATAGTGCCATTCGGTCCACCGGCAGGCGTCCAAACCACATACGGCGAACCACTTAGACCATTACCACCAGCAGGAGTTTTAAGCTGATGCGCCTGAGCCGACTGGAATTTCAATGGATCAGCAGAAAGTCGATAGTACACCGGACAGCCTCCTTGGGGTGCTCCGCAGTACTCGTATGTTAGCATATATTGTCCATTGGGTAAGTGGGCAATTGTCGTCATTCCTGGTCGGCCTTTGTAGTTCGAGTAGGATACATCGTCAACGGGGGGCTCCCATTTACGAAGGTCGTCTGAAATTTGGTGGTCTAATTTTTGGCCGTGCTTGCCGTCTCGTTGGTCGGAGTAGTAGTAGATTAGGCGTTCTTTGTACATCATAAGGAAGGGCTCCCATACTGGCGTTAAGCCGTTATCTGGTTTTGCGACACCACCTCTGGCGATGTGGGATACGAATTTCCATGTTCGTCTTATAAACATTAGCATGGTTTCGATTTATTCCCGAGTCACTGCATGGAAAAGCTTTGTATCATACCCTCTATCCTGACTAGCATAAAGTTCAAGTTGCGTCTTTGACAAATCGCTCGGAATGCTACTACCCGCACAAAGGATGGTCCCAGCAGGAAATCCACCATAATCAATTGGCAACTCGTAAAGAAAAGGTTGATACCTCAGTCCCCACCCGTTAACCTCATCTTTCACCCTCCCGATCTCAGACCACGTGCGTCCCTGGTCCGAAGATTGGTATATGGGAAAGTATGGCGGTTCAGGACCGTAGTTCTCCCACGTTGCTAGAATGACATTTTCCTTTGCAAGGAGTAGAGAACGAGCGTATAGCACCCGCGGGATCTTGTAGGATGAGGGTGGGGAGTATATTGTTACGTCTGAAAATGCGGTGACAAGGTGAGAGTAGAATAAACAAAGAGCAATAAGTGGTAAGATAAGGAACGTCATAGCCCGTGTGAGAAGGAATGAATGTGCGGTGAGAGATTATGAAACGCTCATGAGGACTGCGTATAAGTCTGTGGCATTTGTTTCTGCTCCCAACTCTAGAATTGTGGTATCCCAATGTCGAAAGCTTTTACCTGAGAGCCATTTTCATGTATAGCGCGGGCAATTAATATCGCAGATATTGCTCATCTTGGAAGAGGTACTTGGTTGTATCGTTAGCTATTTACTTTAGCTTTCAGATCCCCTCACAGGCCCCCAGAGAGATATGAGGATCCGCACAGTTCCTGATAATACTGGTATATCATTGTGGTCATTAAAGCATAAGTGTCCTGAGTTTCTATACGTCCATAGGGGGCTCCTTACGATTTTGAAAATCAGTTTTACACTCACCAATGAGCAGCTGTATCGGAACCCGCATCGAGCTAGACTTGAAACTAGCAACCAAATTTATTAAGTATATATGAATTCATTTTCGCCCGTTTCTGTTCCCAGCCATTCAATACAGCAGGCGGCGTGGCCTAATGGTAAGGCGTTGCTTTCCGGTGGCAAAGATTGTGGGTTCGAGTCCCATCGCCGTCGCTCTCGCACTTCTTTTTAGATGTTAACCTGGGCTGCAATCATCTTTTGCTCAATGCGGCAATACTTTGTGAATGGTGATTTGTGATTCACGAAGACACATCTACAAATGCATTGAGTTCACAGTAAGAAGATATTACCTGCACTTTATACACTTTTTAGAAATTGTGAGTTCACATACACTGAAAACTTCTCCATAATTCGGGTAGATTAGAATGTATTCACACAAAAGAAGAGGAGTATCTACAGCGGAACCAAAGTGCTTTGGTCCAGAGAATAAAACTAAACAACACAAGTATGATTCCAGCCGCACCAATTGCCCATATCCTCATGGGGAATATCCACAGCAAAGAGGCAGGAATGAATAAGAAGAATGCCAAGTCTCCTGCGGGAAGGAGGGAACGAAACACTATAATATGGAAAGCGGCCGCCCATACTTTTTGGTTTGTATGAATCGTTCGGTAAATTAGGGTTTCCCACCCAACCGGTTCGTAATAAGTTCATCAAGAAATTTATGGAAGAAGAGCCGAAGGCGAAGGAAGAAAGAATCAAGTACATGTTCCAGTACAACGAGAAAGGAAAGGCCGCATATCGCAGGATATAACCGCAGAAGTGGGACAAGGTACCCGTGTAGTCGTGGGAAGTGAGGCCATGGATCAGGATTATTGCATCCTCTTCCTCTTTCTACCCTCAGGGTCTTGGTCATCGTCGTCGCCAGCGCCGGCAGGGTTGAGCAGGGAGTGCACATTACTAGCCATAGAACTTCGTCTCGTTGGTGGTCCGGGAGTGTCGAGATTCTTGAAGGGGTATCTGGCACCAGGCAACTGCCATCCAGCATCTGGGGCAATGTTACCTTGGCCGGACGAGTCCACACTGACATGAGGAGGCGGAGGAGAGGGTTGACGAGAGCTTTGGCTGGGACCCCTGGGCAGCTCGTACTGCGCGAGAGCGTTGCGAATCTCTTGGTCACCTCCGAGGGGTGTCCGATGAGGAGAGCTGGGCCATTGGGTGCTGTTATGGCCCGACGCGTATGGAGAATGGGAAGGAGCAGGTGGCCCGCCCTGCCAGCCGTGCAATCGGATGTCTGCCGATGTGTGACGACGTGGTAGGTTAGTTGGTGGTGAACTCGCGTTCGCAAGCGGGTGTTGCATGGGAGGTGGTGGAGGAGGGGGCGGATTTAGTGCACGAGCAGAAGATGGAGAAAAACTGTTACTTCCGCTGCCAATAGAGCCGTAACGTCGAGGGGAAATGGCAAGATGAGGCGCGTGTGGCGCGCGGAATTGGGTTTGGCGTGGCTCGGTTAAAAGGGACGGCTGAGACGGTCTGCGCAGATCATTGATCGGCATTTGCCGAGGGGAGAGAGATGGTCCACTGTCATGCAATCCGGAGAAGTAATGCTGGCGGGATGAGCTAAGCGGGTCTGGTGGTTCGTCAAAGGACCGGAGCATATCCGTTTGTCTTGCGATCTCCCTTTGCATCATGGCCACTATAGTTTGTAAGCACAGGAAATGAGCACACAACGAATACAGGAGCATACCATCTTTATGAATCTGGTTTTCCGGATCGGGGACGATAGCCATCACATAGGTGGCAAGATCTTGGTTCCACTAGTATTTGTTAGCGATCTAGTACGGTATTTGGGAGCAAGTCCACTAACCTGGTGACATCGCAGCAGGCCTTCTGTTAAAAATGTGCATTTGGTGTTAAAGAAGGTGGATGTATCTTCGGACCGGGCGAGTCGAGCATGCATATCAAAGTAGTTGTGCTCAAGGATGTTGAGTCGAGCTTCGACGGGATCAGGCATGGGTTCCACAGGAGCCCCAGGTTGAGGTATACTTGGTTTGGGGCCCGCAGAAAATGAATCGCGGTGTATAAGCGCGTGACGTGAGGCTCGTCGTTTGATTTCCCTGAGTCCTACCAGGTCACCACGTTTGAAGTTCCCATTTCCATGGCGGAATTCCCAGAGGGGCGAATCGGGTTGTCCAGTATGAAAAACATCGCTGACTGTATAGAACACTTAGAGTCAAGCTTGCAGTGGACCCAGAGCAAAGTAAGCTTACCTTTGTGAAAGCCATACATATTCAATTGGCGAACAAAAGAGGATATATTGGTATGCTTAAAATATGAACTACAAACATTAGCGATTGGCACTTGGCCTATTCAGTCAGACATACGATAAGACTTTTGAAAATTCTGTTGAGGGAGACATGACAAAGCTCTCCTGCGTCTGCGACCAGGATATCAGATGTTGTATATTTGGGTCCTCGAGCATACTAGAAAGTCATTAGTTGCTGACTTCCATGTCGTTCAAGCGCTGCTCCACATACTTGTACAGTTTATGAATGAAAGCCGTCTGCACGACTTTCGGCTGCTGGGTAGCCGCAGCAGCTCCCACCGCTGGAGCACCATTCCCATTCGTGGTGGGTTCCGAGTCTCCATTTGCTGCTTGCACGCTGGCATGGCGTTCCGCAACTGGGCTGCTCAATGCGGGCGGTCCCATGGCGAGGAGGTGAGGGGCGGTCGGGGTGACTTCCATTGGGTCGCTGGAGGCAGATAGCGGCAAAGAAGATGAGGATGAGGATGATGGGAGTATGGGTATCGATTTGCGCGGAGCAAAATGGTCTGGGGAGAAGGAGGCGCGGTGGAAAGACTCTATCGCTGCCATGTGGACGAAGTTGAAGCCACCGAGCTCAAAGCTGCAGGTACGAGGCCGAAGCGCAAGTAAGTAGGGTTGAACTTGTATTATTCAACTGCCGGCCGTCGTATTGAAAGCCGATAGTCCAGTATTGAAGTTTTCGGATCTAGCATGAGAGGTATCTTGGAGTAGAATGCCTAGTTCCGAACAAGCAGCCAAACCATTGTAATTGCAGTAATAGCTCTGCGCATAACAAGAAGCCAAACAAAAAACAATAATCCAACCAAAATGGTCCAAGTTATCAATGATTTGAGTGATGTCGACGCTAGGTGAAGCTCCGGTTCCTGGCGAGTTCCTGGGAGAGACGGGAGGGCAAAGCTTTGCGCAGGAATGTCGTGCAGTCCTTATTCATGCATACGTGCGATGACAGGAACTAATATGTTGCGAATAAGACCGGATAAGGGTGTTATGGCAAGTACGGCTATAACTAGGCCAGATTACGGCTCTGCGCCAGGCATTGAAGTAGATTGGGCCTACGCGGTCTCGAAGGTGTCTGAAGATGTCCGAAGAGCAAGCAGGAGCAGCCGGCTCGACTTGCAGAAACTCCAGAAAATGAAAGAACAACGTCAACCATCAGCGACCTGTAAAAGCGACAGGCACGAAACGAAGAATCGGAAACAAAAGAAGGGCAAGGTTTGATGGTACTTTCGTGAAATACAAGATTCACAAGGATGAAGGTCAGGTCGCGGCAGATTGTAATAAAGTGTGGAGGTTCCCGATTTACACAGGAGAAGAGCGCGCGCAGGGCTAAGAACTAGAGATGCCGAGTTGAGTTTGGGGTCTTTGGGCTTGGCAACTACCGCGAATGCAGCTTATCAACTTTAAGGTTTTCGCTTGGGGGTCACAGACAGCGATGAGCGGAGAGCGGGAAGACGGTTCGATGTGTTCGAGGGGATGGGACTGCGCTTGCTTGCTCACTGGATCTGCTGACGAACATTCTTACTCACACACAACCGTACCTTACCCTCTCATTCGATGGAGAGTACGAAGTACGTCTAGGGAAATTTTACATTCGAGAAGCTCAGCTCCATGCTTAATAATTATCAATCAACCTGCATCCGTGGCTTATTCTCCCACCCGCTTTGTTCTCCAGTTACTCTATTTCCCCCTCGATACAAATAATGCACCACCACCCCTCCGCTCTCATTGAACCTCCCACGAATTCAGTCAGAGAGGCTTGGGTCTACTTACTGATCGGGTAATCAGCCCCGTGGCTTTTACTGTTACAACGGTTCATCCGTAGTACGTACTCGCATCTGTAAGTCACAAAGTCTAAAGACAAGTCATGGCTCGTGCTCAGTGATCGGCGGAATCGGGTGGGTTGCCCGCCACGCGAGTTCCCATTTGACAGGTACCTAAACCGCTATAAGCCCATGAACGCCAATTCTTATATCTCCATTACTCCACCTTGTACGGATACATAATTCCACTTTTATTGCTCTCCTTTTCCCTTTCCTCTTTGCTTTTGCTGCTGCCACGCTCTCTCTGTTGGTCCTCCGAGTATTCTAGCCCTCGTGGCCGCACCAGAGTGAGAATGTCACTTTTGACCCCGACGCTATTTGCGAATCTCAACAAATTTCGGATAGATTACGGTTCAGCGACTTTTTGGCGTCCCTCCCGTTAACTGTCAAACAGTGGCACCTCCACCGTACGAGCTACACAAATAGTAGCTCGAGCTGTGATTGAATTGTTATTACCCATTACCGAGTATTAAGGCACCTGACCCGGACACGTTCATAGTAGCGCTGAAAGTCTAGAGCGCGTGTTGAAAGATTGATAAATAAATAGCATTTGTACCATGCGCATAATTCATCATGAGATGTGGTTGGATGGAGACTTCCGTTCTCAGCGAACAGCATCGATTGCAAATTTGTTCGCATGTGCTATCGAAACAGAAGCCCAGGAATTTAAAAATGCATTGGTGATATGTCGAGATGATTGGATAATGGATATTCAAGCATTGCGAAGAGAGCACATTATTACAATCGTAATCCATTGCATAGCTTTCTCGTGTTCTAGTGTACCCCCTGTAGTAAACATATAAGATTAAAGAAACCTCAGTACCATCAAGATCCATTCTTAGAAGCCACAATATAGTCGGTCCAACGTCATCCTCGGAAGCTGTAGTGCGACGGTGATGAATTCCCAGTGACGGATAGATCGGGCCTTAGCACCCCCTGATTCATCATCGACGATTGACAGGTCGTGCTATCCAAGATCTTAGCTTCACTCCCATGGGTACGCCATGGCGGCCAAGCTTCACAAATGTTTCCGTCAATGACAATAACAATAGCAGCATAGCCAGCTCTACCCAGCATGCGTATTGCCCATGCCAGACATGGCCTCAACACCATCACATTCCTCAGCCTTGCGTCCTAAAGCGAAAGGGTCTCACGGTTACACTAGCTTTATGCGGGGTGGGCGCGGGAATCGGGATTGACCGAAGGAACTTCCTTTTACTAGCCTCAGTCTGAGGTGAGGTGTTTAAAGTAGGCAGGTTCACCTGGCTTCAAAATTCTTCTTTTGGTGGGCAACAATCCTTTAAGAAGAAGACTTTTTCGTTAAAGAAACTTCCTCGTTGCCCCCGCAAACGTTCAACTTTAACTTGTTCTGAGAAAGCCGTGAGGAGAAGTTTCACGATGGTGGAAAAGATCTACGTTACGTACAACCAGGTTCGATAAACCCTTGGAGCTTGCATTTGTGACTCCAGCGCATTCGTTCTGCATGCAGAGATATCTGGCACGGCATGAAGAAGCCAAAGTTTGCTCATATTATGCTACTTCCCATCTACCCCGCAACCCAGCTGTCCTATCATCCCCATCTCCCTTGAACGTTGTTTAGAGTCGAGATCTTTGCTCGCGAACGTACTAACCAAGAGCTTCAATGGCAGGTCCACAAGCACTGTCAAAACTCGGCGGAACGTATCCTCAATGACTTCAATCCGGATCTCATGATAGCCATCGGTGGTGGAGGTTACGTACCCGCCCGCATCCTACGGTAACTTGCATCATCTCTACTTCTACGAAACCTCACCCTTTCCTATTAATCTAACACACCCACCAACTAACTATACAGATCCTTCCTCAAACGCCCTGGCAGCCGCAACATCCCCATCCAAGCCATCGGCCTCTCCCTCTATGAATCTCTCGGCACAGACGAAGTGGAAGAACCGGGTACAAAAGTAACACGGACGCAATGGCTCGATCTCTCTTCTTTGGAAATGGCAAATCTCATTGGGAAGAATGTTCTTATTGTGGATGAGGTGGATGATACGAGGACGACGCTTGAGTATGCTGTGAGGGAGTTGCAGAAGGATGTTGAGGAGGCGAGTCAGAAGTTGGAGCGGACGGGGGAGAAGACGAATTTCAGTATCTTCGTCCTGCATGTAAGTGAGGTTGTGTTTTGTGGTACTCTTTGAATTTGGCGGGAGGAGGATTACCGTGGTGTTGGGTGGTGTGACTGACATGTCAAATCAGAATAAAGATAAGACCAAGAAGGGACATCTGCCGCAAGAGATGCTGGACTCGGGGAATTATCTTGCTGCGCAGACGGTAGGGGATGTGTGGATTTGCTATCCTTGGGAAGCAACGTGAGTGGCTAGCTTTCTCCTCTGTACTACTCTCCGTGTGTTTTCATTTCTAATCTTGGATAGTGACATCGACGAGCATGACAAGTTGTCTGCGGCACAATCTTCCTAATCTCGACAACAATCTTGATGCTTATCATGCGATTATGCCAAATTTTCAATATCATCTAACCGGCGGCAGCTAGAGCTAGAGGGGTTAGAAATGTACATTAGACATTTTTATGGAAAGAGAGGCGGACAATCTGGTGGTTTCTCTTGCTCATCCAAGTGGTAGATCCAGGAGGCCGTTAGCAGTATCAGCCCAAACAGCTCTAATTTCTATTACGTGGGAAGGAGTATATCTGATTTTGGAACGAGATCAATGCAGCATAATTCAATACTGCTTTCGAGTCTTACCGTCTTTCAAATCTTCACCGTTCACGTCTATTATAACCAATGTCCAACAAGGGGTATCCGTCTATAAAGTTCATCATACTCCTTCGCCAACCACCCCGTCGCTTCACCTCCTCTCCCAACGACCCCCAATCCCCCAGCTAACCATAATCCCGCCACCAGAGCAGCAAACCCATTCACAATATAGAACCTCCTCTTCCTAGCCAAATGCCCATCATAACCACCTTGACTCACACTTGCCGGATTGAGACCCAACCACTTCGCCCATCCCCAAACAATATGCCACGACCCCACCCCAACCATGACCGTAAACCCCGCAAATGAAATGACGGGATGCCGCGCAAAGCCATGACTCACATACTCAAGTCCCACATTCGCACTCCCGCCCTCATACCAAAGCGGCAACACCCTATTCACAAAAGCATGTCCCAACACCAACGGCGTGAGTATATACCCCAACGCAGACGTACCACTCAACTTCGGCCACTGTATCGTTCTTCTCTCTTCGCGCGATTCAGCTCCGTAGCGGTAGACGGACTGTCTTCGTCTGTAGAATCGTAGTGCCAATCCGGCGGCGATGTGGAGACCCAGTGGTAGGGTTATGAGGAGGGGTTCAAAGGGGAGGGATTGGTAGTACGGTCGAGTGAGGAGAAGGTAGGGGTCTGATGCGGACACGGAACGGGTTAGGAGGGGGATGAGTGATGTATTTGCTATGTGGAAGGTTGTGAATATTGTAAAGGCGTAGGAGGAGTAGCGTTGGAGGCCGACGACTTTTGTTTTAAATATTAGAATTAGTTGTGTACCAAATGTTAGATTCTGATATGGATATCTCATACGATAGAATGCAGGACCGTGATTCCTCAAGCCTAAGGTTGCAGCTCCAAACGGAGGTGTCGTATTCCCGCCGCCGGCATCATCTTTCTCGTTGTTGGGGAAATAACTCTCATTCGAATATTCTACTGGTGTTTCGTCCACCGGTGAAGGATCTACTTCTATTAGACTTTGGTAAGAGTCTTGCGACCCTCGTCGGTCGAGATCGGACTGGTTGGACATTTGTGGTGTTTGTGGTTGTTTTGTGCATAACGGTTGGCCTTTCATGATCGCCGCATTTAGCGTATTCTTTTTCGACGGGATTTCGCGCTAGTAGAGACCCTTCCAAAAGAATTCTCGAGTTTAGGCCTAGGTTGCCACGCGAGTGACAAAATTAGCGGCACATAGAAGAAGGGCAACTTTCCTCCCAAAAAGACTAACTGCGACCTTAAAATTCTCCTACTTATAGTAGGTAATTTATTCTTAAGAGTTAAAGCAAAATCTACTAGGCTATAGTCTAACGTATATATCAGTTTATTTTATTTTATTTCGTCGATTTTTAAAAATTTATGCTTCCGAGTTTCGACTTTTGGTGAGGAATTGTGGTTTAGTATGTGCCGCTAATTTTGTCACCCGCGTGGTTGTGCCTCTATTCTTCAAGCACTACCCCACTACACGACAGGGACCGTACCCACATCCGACAGCGGAGGTAACTGCGGCATGATCTCATGCGTATCGAAAGTCCCTGAGAGCTCTTTGCTCAACAATTTCTCGAGTATGCTGATCCCTAGTGGGTGTGATAAGACTATAACGTGTTTTCGATACTCCATCATCATACATTGTGAAAATATACAGTCCCCACAGCTTCACAAACTCAATCTTTCACTCTTGTTCTACGATTAGATTCATCATGGCTTTCAGTTCCAACGCTCCACTAACAGATCCACACAACGAGTTACGAGTTCACCAAGATCATTGTGAGATTTCGAAAGCCCAATTCCCATCTGAACACATACTTACTCAGACATGCTAGATATTGGTGTTGATGTGGGCACGGGTAGTGCTCGAGCCTGTATTATGAACGAAAACGGTGATATAGTTGGATTGGCATCACAGAACATTACACTATGGCAACCGCAAACCGGATACTATGTTCGTTTCTTTTACGTCTGTAAAGCAGAACACAGCTAACGAAGACGCCCAGGAACAATCCACAACAGATATCTGGAGAGCAATTTGCTATTCGATTAAGCAAGCCATGCTACAACACAACATCGATCCAGGCTCGATTAAAGGTATAGGTTTCGACGCTACCTGCTCCCTCGCCGTTTTCAATACAGAAACGGACAAGCCAGTCGCGGTGACAGGGCCCGACTTCGATAACAAAGACGGCAACGATCGTAATGTTGTATTATGGCTTGATCATAGGCCAGAGGATGAGACGAAGAAAATAAATGCTACAAACCATAACTTGCTACGATACGTGGGCGGCAAGATGTCCATTGAGATGGAAATACCAAAGGTGTTATGGCTGAAGAACAACATGCCAAAGGAACAATTCGAAAAGTGCAAGTTCTACGATCTTCCCGATGCGCTCACCCACTTGGCTACCGGGAACGAGACGCGAAGCTGGTGCAGTGTTGTTTGTAAGCAAGGATATGTTCCCGTAGGTGTTGACGGAAGCGTCAAAGGCTGGCAGGAGGATTTTCTGACAGAAATTGGTCTTGCTGATCTATGCGAGGATAATTTCAAGCGCATGGGAGGCGTCAATGGGGTGGTAAACCTACACTACGCATGACCTTGAGTACATTATTGCTAACAATTTCTAGAACGGCGAATATCTTACGGCCGGTGAACCCGTTGGTACCCTCTGTGAGCGCGCTGCCTTAGAGATGGGTCTTCCTGCTGGTATTGCCGTTGGGAGTGGTGTCATTGACGCATACGCTGGATGGATCGGAACGGTTGGAGCAAAAGTGCAGCTTGGAGCTGATACTTTGGATAGCACACACCCCAAGAACGATGTCTCTCAAGCTTTTACACGCCTTGCAGCTGTTGCCGGAACATCCACCTGCCATCTTGCCATGTCAGAGAAACCGGTGTTTGTGGAAGGTGTATGGGGCCCGTACCGTGACGTCCTTATTCCAGATTACTGGATGGCAGAGGGCGGACAGAGTGCCACGGGAGAGCTCTTAAAACACGTCATTGAGACGCACCCAGCCCACCAAGAAGCCATGACCATAGCCCAAACGTTCAACTCTAATATCTACGACTACTTAAATTCACATCTCCGCGAAATGGCCACTCTTAAGAATGCTCCCAATGAGAACGTCAGCTGGCTAGGCCGACACTTTTTCTTCTACGGTGATCTTTTCGGCAATCGGTCACCCGTGGCAGATGCAGATATGCGAGGATCAGTGGTTGGGCTGTCAAGTGACAAGAGTATCGATGGGCTTGCTCTATACTATTATGGAACCATGGAGTTCATCGCCCTACAAACACGTCAAATTATCGAAACAATGAACAAATCCGGCCACATTATTAGCAGTATCTTCATGTCAGGCTCCCAATGCCAAAATGATATATTGATGGACCTCATCAGTTCGGCGTGCGATATGCCAGTGCTGATTCCTAGATATGTACACGCTGCTGTGGTTCACGGTGCAGCTATGCTTGGTGCGAAAGCTGCCAGTCATGCTGGTGGTGGAAAGGGAAAAGAGCTGTGGGACATCATGGATTCAATGTCCAAAGTTGGACGGGCAGTCTATCCAACCAAGGATGTCAGCGAGAAGAAATTGCTGGATGCAAAATTCAAAGTCTTTCTCCAACAATGTGAGGAACAGCAAAGGTGGAGGCAAGAAGTTGATAGCGCAGTTGAAGGTTGGGCGACGTGAAAGGACCTTCACACTTCGAACAGACGTGTATCAGCATACCATCAGAAATTTTCCATCAAATTAACCGAAGTGTAAGGTCAAGCTCACCGCGAAGAGACGTGTATCAGCATACCGTCAGAAACTATACTTTAAAACTAACAACCATAGAGCAGCCAGTTAGGCTAGCAAATATCCTTGGAAGCCCTCGAGGTCCCATATGACTATGGGATCGGTTCATGCTTTCTCCTACGACTTAGCAAGGAAGCGAATCGATTTGGAACGCCGGCACGCAGTTAATTGGCATGTTTAGCCAATTGGCCGGGGAATACCTCAGCCGGGCCTAGGTTTGCGGCGAGCTCCTAGCCCACCCAAAAGGGAAATAAAAATTCCTTGGCCTCCTGACCTATCAAAACTCCTATTCCGCATTAGCGGCCTTGGGTTTTGTTACTATAGCTTTCGGCTATTACTCGATCACAACGTCGTCGCATAGCCAAAAACACAACCTCTAGAAAATTCTTCCATGTTGTTACTCATTCATAGCTACTAATTACTCGATCGTTTCCTTTCTTCCATGTGTTCGTGACCTCGTATATCATTTGCTTTGGCGCATTGCTCTTCTTGATATGTCTATAAAGTCTGTAGGTAGGTCCGCATTGCTAACCTAATATTCGTCAGACAAGCAAGACCTCAAGACAGCAATAATTCTTCCAAGAATATCCCATCAAGTTACAAAAACATCTCACATCTTTCACAAACCCATCTCCACTCAAAACACCAAATACAATGCATCATTACTACATCCTTCCATCCTTCGTTACCAAAGCAAACTCCTCAGCACGAGTTTCATTGGCCTCCACCGCAGAAGAAGGAGGCCGTCGCGAGTCTACAATCTCCACTGGCTCCGTCAAAGCAGCCCTACAACGATTAGCACACAAGTTGGTCGACCACGACAACAACGAGCAGTCCCAACGAAGCTCCTACAAGGGTCTCATGCCATCGCCATATGAGACTCCTCTTGCGTACCAGGCACGCATACATGCCAACAAGGGGAACCAGTATTGGTGAATAGTGCATCCACGCCAGATGATGAGCAGCACTTACGATTAAAGGCGCAAAGGAGGGGGAAATTTGGCAGGTTCCCGAGCTGTTCTCGCCTGAGCGATGGTCGCCTACATCAAGCACTAACGTGCAATAACGAGTAGTGATAACCAATAATTAATGTTTACTTTCCTTGAATATGCTAATTTGCCGGCGTGCCAGTCTTTGCTAATCGATTTATCGCGCTTCCACAAAGCTCACTTCGCAGTTCAGGGAATCTTTCCCAAGCGTTGAAAACTATAAGCAATACACAATAATAGTATACCATTGATCTCAGTCGACTCCCCTGTGGAAGGTAGGTGGCGAATCGCGATCATCTCTTTCCACTATGCAAAAAGGAAGCAGTGACGCGTCGGTTGTGGTTTCTCTAGTAGTTGAAATCTGTTCTTTAGTAGACGTTGGCTTGTAGGAAGGAAGTGGCGGCGTAATTACATGTGAATCCCGCCACGACTCAAAATGCGCCACAATCACTGCAACGTCATCGGTCTTACCCCTCGTTACTCCATTCTGCAGGCATCGATTTGGGTACAAAACCATAGACAAACCCACAGAACGTTTTTACTACCTACAATCTTCACGAACTAAAAACTACACAGTTCGAGAAGCAACAATCACACAGTCACCCTACAACACACCTACAAACGCAAATATGTCCACAGTCCACGTCAAAGGCATCTCCAGCTCAACGAGCGAGAAGGAGGTTCGAGACTTCTTCAGCTTCTGTGGAAAGATCAGCAACCTCTCCGTTAATGATGAGGGCAAAGACACCAAATCTGCAACTGTCACTTTTGAAAAGGAAACTGCAGCAAAGACAGCCTTACTCCTCGACAACACCCAGCTCGGCCCCTCGCAGGTGACAGTCACATCTGATTCATCAAGCACCAGCGGCACCTCAAAGGACACCGAGCATGGCGACGACCAGGAAGTTTCACAAGAAGACAAGCCACGTGCTCGAATTGTAGCAGAGTACCTCGCTCATGGCTATGTCATTAGTGATCAAGCCATCGAGAGAGCTCTTGCTCTCGATAAGCAACATGGCATCTCCAACCGTTTCACCGCATTTCTCACCTCCACCAACGACAAATACAAGGTCACCGACAAAGCCGCCGCCGTGGACAACAAATACGCCATCTCCAACAAAGCAGGCGGCGCGTGGAGCGGTCTCGCTTCCTACTTCGACAAGGCACAAAATTCACCTACCGGACAGAAACTTCGTGCCTTCTACGAGCAAGGCAGTAAGCAAGTCTTGGATGTCCACAATGAAGCCCGCCATCTCGCCGATTTGAAGGCTGGCAAGACCGGCAGCACCACCGGAGACTCATCTACGAAGAGCACAGTGGCGAAGAGCCAGACTTCCGCCGAAGAGGCTGAAATGGAGAAGGTTGGCGATTCTGATCGTACAAAGTGCAATTGCGGTGCTACTGCTGAGAAGTGCCCTTGCGAGCCAGGCAAGTGCGCTTGCAACAATTGCGCAAAGAACACAGATGTCAAGGCTTAAAAGTTCAGCATGCTGACTTGGAGGACTGATGCGTTATGATTATCGGAAAACATGAATTTAAAATGGGGGTGTTGGTGGGAGATGGGGAATGATACCTGTTTTCATTGGGGATTTCGACTTTCTATTAGTAGCTAGTAAATATAAATTACCTAACCATAACACGGATCATCTGCATGGTAGCATGTGCTCTTTCATATTGTTTAGATCATAACTCCTGCCCCAAGTAGCTACGAGTATGCTAATCGAATTTCATTCTCAAGACAGTAAGGATATCAATGGGGAGTGAGTCTAGAGTAGTTTGTCCCGCATTCAGATATCCTCAAGGGCACAACTGTCATGGAAAAGTAAGAGAAAACTCAAAAGATCATAATTCTTCCCCGTATTAAGAACCTCAGTGCTGCTAGCCTTGATCAGTACTAGCCATAAAATATCAGCACTATAAATCTGGAGTGCAGCCTTCCAAGAGAATGTCAGACTTGAAGGGATTCCGAATGTGTTCAAATTATGACTCGAGGGGACGGGAGTAGTAACCGAGAAGTGAATCTTTCATATCATCAGACACTCTGACCACGATGGTCAAGTTCAACGAAGAACATCCCCATATCGGAGTATTTATCCTGACGATTGATTAGCCAAGACGAATTAGTGGACAGCACCAAATCATCTAAGCCGTCAAAGGAAATCAAAACCATATCATACCCAATGAAACGGATCCATAGCATGTGACTATAGGAAAAAGTTCCTTCTAGCCCCGCCTTATCAGTGGGGATCGTCAAGTTGGGTATCCGACACTTTGGAGCCGCATGTGTTATCCTTGAAAAGATACTGTTCCTTTCACCGCCTTGTATATATAGGATGGCACGGAGGGGTCCAGACATGGGGCGTCCAAAGCTTTCCGTGAGTAAGCGGATGAGGGGTTCTATGCTGCATGATGGTTGATAGAAGGTGAAACAAGCTCACTGGAGGAAGATATACGAGCGAAATCGGTACTTTCAGAGTTCTTGCAAAATTGAAGGGTCCGAGGAGTGGATTTGGGTTTGTGAATGTCATACGAGACCACACTAGCGGGTTGATTCAGAAATACCCGCTGGGTTGGTGGCTCGATAAACAGAGTACGGTCAGGCGATCGACCAATTGTTCTCTCATTTCTACGCAGAACTAGTAAAGGAAATGAGTTTACCTGTAAATCTATAAATCTATGAGTGAAAATCAGAGTATTATGGTCCGATGGCCCTGCTACGACTTTCTCCTGCAATGAAGTAGGGATTAATTTCCGTCGAGGACGATTGAGATGAAAGAGTAAGGTAGGAAGCAGGTCCGTATAACCGGACTATTTTGCTCAAGGATCCACCGAGCTGGCAGCAAGCGAGACTCTAATTGGCAGGAGGGGCAAAATAGTCACTGTACCCTGGCGGGCCTAGAAATTTCTCTATCAAACAATCTTGGCTCATAACGCTCATAACAAAAACCCCAAGTCATATCCTCCTCCGATTCCCCTCCTACGCTTTCCACTCCATCCTCCAAGCCATCAACGCGATAACTTTTACATTACACTAATAAAGGGTTTCAATTCAGAGGCCGAACGCAAGGAAAGAGCTCTTCTACATCAATTGTTTGCCACTTTACTGCTGGTTGATCTTGATAAATTCACGAAGAGGGTGCTTTTGCGTGTCGGTTCATCCGTAGGCACTCAGTTATTGTTGGAAGAACATGTCTCTTACACAGCAGCAAAGACTTCAAAATGCACACAAATTTCCTACGACGCAGCTTTTCATTCTTGGTAAGTTCCCTCTCCTCATCATCCGGATTGGTCTTGGTTTACTACATCTGGGATTTGAAACAAAACTGACCTCTCGTTAGCACTCGTTCGAGTCGCAGAACCGATAGCATTGACATCCATATTTCCCTATGCATGGAAGCTCGTCCTCCATTATGAGGTTGGCAAGAAGGCCGATGCCGCGTTTTACGCTGGTATCCTCATCGCTGCCTTCTCACTCGCCGAAGCCATGACCGGTATGTTTTGGGGATCCCTTAGCGACCGCATCGGTAGAAAGAAGGTTCTTCTCTTCGGCAATGCTGGCACTCTACTCTCCATGCTCATCGTTGGGTTTGCACCCAGCTTTGGAGTGGCCCTTATGGGCCGAGTGCTGGGTGGCTTGCTGAACGGCAATATTGGTGTTATTCAGGTGGGTATTACAAGGCCAATTCCTACTGGACATATGCTAACTGTAAATAGACCATGGTCGGTGAATTAGTCACTAACCCTAAGCATGAGCGTAAGTACAATAATTTTCATTTAGTATCACTGCAGCTGGATTTAGTGGGCAACGCTAGAAAGATCAGAAACCTGCACTATATGCAGATATGTTCTAATAGTCAAAATCAAAACATTTTTAATGGCGATGCTCTGCCAGCTAAGGCAGAGAATCAGGATTACCATACTACCGCAACATTTTACTAACATGCACAGCCCGAGCTTTTGCAGTCATGCCTTTCGTGTGGTCCATTGGAACCATCATCGGCCCAAGTATTGGCGGATATTTCTCTGATCCAGCTGATAATTTTCCTTCTCTCTTCTCTCGTACTGGACTATTCGCGTCCTTTCCGTACCTTCTTCCTAATCTCCTCTGCGCGCTCATGCTCTTTGGGTCTATCATTGCCGCTTATTTCTTCCTGGGAGAGACACATCCGGATATGCAGCCATGGAGCACACAGGCCGATCTTGACTCGACGTCGGCTGTGACACCGTTGATACCTGCTTCTGGTGCTATGAATAACGCACATGCGGATCTTTCTACAGAATCTTATGGCACTTTTGACTCTGTTACTATCACTGAGCGCACAAAGCCCATGGTTGAGCCAAAAGGGAGTCGTTCCTCTTCTCCACAAAGACAAAAGGTGTTTACGAAGAATGTGGTTATGCTCGTCATTGCTTTGGGAATGTAAGTTGCAGAAACCGGTATCATTACGCAAACTACATGCTGACACTATCTAGTTACACGTATCACTCCATGACCTACGACCACCTTATGCCAATCTTCTTTCAAGATTCCCGCGTCACCCCAGCATCAGAACTTTCCGGTGGTCTCGGCCTCTCAACTCAAGAAGTTGGCATTATCATGTCCGTTAATGGAATTATAGCCCTGTTCGTTCAGGGCCTTATATTTCCTTTCATGGCGTCCTGGCTTGGCATCTGGAAACTCTTCATTCTAGTCACAGTCGGACATCCACTCGCCTACTTTGTAGTCCCCTACCTAGTTATCCTCCCTCAGCAATACCTCTACCTGGGAATCTACACCTGCCTCTTTATCCGCAATTTCTTTTCCATTCTCGCATATCCACTCCTCCTTATCATGATCAAAGAAGCCGCGCCCTCGCCACAGCATCTCGGCAAGATTAATGGCCTCGCCGCCTCAACCGGTGGTGCATGTAGAACAATAGCCAGTCCCGTCGCGGGCATGCTTTACGGAATGGGAATGCAAATCAAGTTCACGCCGCTCGCGTGGTGGTGCTCTGCTCTTGTCGCCGTGATTGGTGCTGCGCAGGTCCCTTGGATTGATAGGCAGAAGAATAAGAAAGCTACTGTCCGGACTGCGGTCGCTTGGACGGAATCTACCAAGACACCTGAGGAAGTGAAGAGGAGGGAGGAAGCCAGGAGAAAGATTGTCTTCTTCCAGAAAAATAAAAAGGCAGAACCAGTTGTCGAGGTTGCGGATATGGGCGGTGAAGATGTTTGAGCGTTGTTGTCGTTGCGAAGAAGAGTGCGAGAGGGGCGTATCTTTCTGGATTTTGTATTATCATGATGGTTTCAGCATTTGGCGTCTTTTCGTCTGCATGCACGGGCTTTTATGCGGAGTATGATATACGATTTGCATGTTCCTGGGCGGTCTTCTAGCGTGGCGCTGGATGGCGTTCTGGTCCTTTTGGGATTTTTTGGCAGTTTTGGTATCACATTGCTACTTGCCGATTTCAGCGGAGCGCACGAGCTCTATGTTCACTTCTTGTATTTAAGCAAAGCGTTGGCAAAAGATACCTTAGCATTCATTGGTTTTAAAAAGGGTAGATGGATCAAGCATTTTTAAAACAAGCAATTCAAAATGAATGTAACGGTTTACGTTGAATGTAGCTGAGTTGTGAGGCATCTATCCGTCCCACAGATCCCAAGTACCATATTGGGCCTTTGCATGCTCGTCTCACCGTCTTTCACTTAGTCGTCCATCATCAAAGGAGTGCGCTCAATGTGTACCAGGCCAAAAGAAAGAATGCGACCAACTGCAAAAGGTGTATCGAGCCCGCGAAGAACGAAAAGGGAAAGTATCAAAGTAATAAAGACTGAATATTAAAACGCGTAACGCCCGCTTATGGACATTGAAAGCAATAATGGCGTACTCTCAAGGACAAGCCAAACCTTTTATCCAGCCCACCTGTATGACGCCTAGCTGGCCTGACTGACCAGCCCCTGGAAATGTATAAACAATTTGAAAAGGTAAAAAGTTAATGTGGTGGGCGAAGGGTGCAAGGGCTACGGAAATGATGGCCCGTCGCATTGTCCCGGTAGAAATGGTGTATTATACATGTGGCGCCTGTGGTAATTCACAGTGGTGCGCCATGAGATGACGATGCAGGGGCTGCTGCTGTCGATGTTGCAACAGGTGAGTGCGGAGACTCGGTAATAGTGCCTATCTGCGTACTTGAGCCTTGATGGCTTCCGCCAGCAGTACCTGTACGAGGTGGCTCAGGACTGGGACTTGGTGAGGGACCGCGCGGTCGCGTTCTTATTCCAAATGTCTCCCCCAATCGAGCTGTTAACCTCCTTCTTCTCCTCGTCTCCATTTCTTCAGCTGGATTTGACCCAGCTGCTCTCTGTTGTTGAACATTACGCAAGGCTTCGAGACGCTCCTCAGGGCTTGCTTGTGCCATTCGTCGAGGGTTGAGGACATCTAAAAAGCCGCTAAAACGGCGAGACGCTCTTCTATCTGTTGCTAACTCGCCTCCCTCTAATGGTGGTGGAAGGGTATTGGAATCAGTGGTTGGCGATTCTGGATTCTGAGCAGCGTCTGGCCGCAGATCGATGCGACTGTTTACTATTAGTTTGAAGGAACCCGAGACATGCATTAAGAAATATACGTACCAGAGAGGGCAAGTACCCGAGACATTTAATAGCCACGGATCTATGCATGCGGGATGGAAAGAGTGTTTGCAAGGTAACACTCTCACATCCTGGCCTCGTTCGAAATCTTCTGTGCAAATCGAACATCCCAATGAGTTATCTTCATTGGACGGCGTTGCCTCGTGCGCTTTCTGCTTTGCAACACCACCTGCCGCGGTGATATCTTTCCCGTCGTTTTCAGCACCTGCTGTAGCATCTCTCTCTCGCGTGTTGTCCACCGGCTCTGTGCCGGTAAGTACAGTTCCGTCCCGCATTTCCCGTGTCTCGGCTCCCGTTGCTGCCGGACCACTACCAGAGGCCAACTCTACGTCGGAAGGCTTTGCATGTTCTTCCTCTTTGTCCCCAAATTTCACGATCGGAAGTGTATCCAACATGGCTCTTGCTATTCCTCGCGCGCGACTTTGTCTTGGTCGTCCCAGCACATTCCGTGGTCCATATCGCTCGGGATGTCTGTGTGCTCTAATTGCACCAGTAATGATGATGACCAGAAAGAGGGCGGTAATGACGCCTGTAATGCTGTATAGGATGATCATGGCTACCGCCGTTGAGGGGGATGGTCCGCTTGGGCCGTACCCATTGTTGTTGTTGCTGCCACCCAGCGCGCCGTTGTTGTTGGTACTGTTGTCCGCAACGGCTTTCCGCGCAATTATATAATTACTCGACGGTGCGGGGCCAAACATGGATCGACCCCTCAGCGACTCCCACGCATTGGAAGCGGTCATGGTGTATATGGCGTAGTTTAAGATATTCTCGTCCGTGGTATTGAGAGTGCAGAATTTGGTGGTGTTGCTAAATAGAACGACTGCACGAACAGACCTTTGGACAGCGTCTGACAGCACCTGATAACTCGTTCGGCTTACGAAATAAGCGGACGGGTCGCATTGAATAATGGCAATGTTGTTGCTGGCGAGTTCGTTGCTGTAGGTGGAGGCGGTGACAACTACAGGCGAGCCTCTGATTAGATCCGTCTACAGAAACGAAATGTTATGTTAGTTCATTCTCTTATTTGTCTTGATCCCAGCTATGGGGAAGGGGAAGCATTTCATGCACTGACAGGCCCGAGTTTCGCATCTCCGTTTTGTGTGAGATTGGCAAGCCAGATGGAGCGCACACCAGGAGGTGCTCCTTGAACAGCAAGTACTATTGAATCGGGACCAGCACCAGCAGGATAAGGCGAATGTGTCGTATCACTCGGTGTTATCGACTGGCTGTGCGAAAAGGAAGCATAAAGCACAAGAGACTGGCAGAAAGCAAGTGTTAATAGGTTCATCCCAGCAGAAGGTGGAGATCTCGAAACACTCGGAGGGGTATTATATTGGGGAAGGGGCGATAGTAACACCGCCGATTCCTAAAGAACAAGGTCTGATAGAAAAAGTGCTATTAGATAGTAATACAGAACATTACTTCTTTCGCAATGGGATCGAATTCACTGGTAAGAATAGTCTTTGAGGGAAAAAGAGATATGAATTATGAGAGCCGCCGTGGATCCAGAGGGACGATCAGATCTGGACTGGAGAAGCAAAGAAGAAGGAGGGGGTGCATACAAGTTGGCCTCAAACCATATCAACCACACCACATCCACGCAAGACCAAGTCCACGTTTTGTTTTATTCTTGCTGTTGGCCGGCTCTTGCGGAATCGATCTTGGTCAGGGTCGCCTAGCTTGCCATATGAATGGTGGAGAGTTAAGTCCGGGTTGGCGTATCTGCTCGGATAAGGAGCCTGCCGCCACATCTACTCTTCGATTCGGATGGCAAGTCACGCTTTGCAGCAGTCGTGGGGCTGTGCAAAGATGTCGACGACGTGCATTTATTTCAAATCGCAGAAGAGTGGACCAATCGCGAAACATGTTCTTGCAACGGTTTGCAACGGGAATCCTGGGCGGTTGTTCGAAACCCCATGTGTTGGAGGGGGATACTCGGGACGCTGCTATCGCACTAAACTGGAAATGGCTGATGACTTCAGCATTTGGGACTTCTTTCCACACTTCAACTCCCGGTCATTATTCCTAATCTTCCGTATACGTTGATATGCTGGCTTTCCTGGTTGATTTTTACACGTCTCTATTTCCTTCTTCGTACGCTCGTATCATCATCTCTCGTATGTTCGTATAGTGTTTATTGCCACTCTGAATTTTGATCGATCATTAGAATTAATTCTCCGAAGTGTATATGCGTCTACTGTCGTGGAACGAGGTTTTTCGTCTGGTTGCACAGCCTCCTTTTGCGTGAAATCTTACTAGATTGGCCCTTGCATGTTGTAGCATGAGCAATACATGTCAAATCTCCTCGTGCAGCGAGCAACTGTTTTTTCGATCTAATCGAGCTCTTCTTCTTGTGGGACGACTGGGACTGTTCCAAGTTTCAGGTTATCGGAGATTTTGGAAACGGTTCCGAGCTCCTGTTAAAGGTAGCTTCTGTTATTCAGTTCTCCATAGTCGCACTGTCACTGATCAATTAGATGATAGGGGAGTCGCTTTCGGACCTGCTCGCGTGCTCACTTCTGCAGCGTTAATATAAACTTCGATCAGACACTAGTGTTTGAACCATGCCAAACAGGAGAACTTATGGGCTTCATATCCTCATCCCGTTGAGCTTTGTATAAGAATACTCTGGAGTAGCTCAACCGACTGAATATAATTGGAGGTTTGTTAAATTCCATAAAGTCAAATAATATGAGTACTCACATCTTCTCACATGTCTTTTTAAATTTCAAATCAATTTCTTTTGTTGAAACCATCATACAAGCAAGTCAAAGGGAAGAAAACATTGACTTCACACATTCGAAGAAATGACCATTCCAGAAGGATATAACACTAATGCAAAAGGTTAGACTTACGATCTATTTATCGCATGCCATTTCAGACGTCTCAAGCCGTCGATCGCAGCTTCCCATCTTAACAAACTCCCACCTCCGCCTACAACCGCTTCAACGCGGGCGGCTTCCCCAACCAAGTACAATAGAGGTACTCCCAGTTTCGAACCCGCAATCGCATGTCGAAAAGAATCAGCCAGCAAAAGATCACTTCGAGCCCCGGAGTACGCGGAGGTCTAGGTTACGAAATCCCGATGGCTAGAATATTCTGCGGATTTACTTCTCGGATGGCACGTAGCGGTGTTGTTCCTCCGGATGCATTCGAGCCGTGATCGGGCGAGGCACTACTACTTGACCATTGTCCTAGCAACTGAGTTACATTATGTGTGGCGCGAAGAATATATTGCAAAAATGAAATGCTGAAACCTACAACAAATATCCCTTATCCAAAGGCCGTATCGCGTGATGTGACAGACACGAATGAAGCACTGATTGTAGTACCTCTAAAAAATGCGCAGTTTCCCCCTCTATGTTAGCGGGTCATCCGGAGTAGCGGAGAAAAGGAATTGGTGAGAGTAGGTCTGGGCGAGTTCTCTGGATTGACGCAGAGCGAATTTCCGTTTTTCGACTGCTTGTCTTCGTTTGCTCTGGTGGTGGGCTCGATTATGTGGTTCGTAAGCTTCCGACTTTGTTGTTGTCTTTACAACTGGACTTCATCCTTTGTTCCGTGTCACCTTTTTACTTTATTCTTTGGGATGTCACTACCCACGTAGGCCGAAATTCTAAAAGCAAACAAGCATTTCAATTCTCAATTCAATAAAGGAAGCATATATCAAAGCAATTGTCAGCAATCAAGCATGAGCAAATTGCAGTCAGAACTGCTAGACCCGGCCAGAGAGCTCAATCACCGCCAAAATCGTCCTCAAGGTCATCATTACCCCCACCGCCACCGCCTCGAGGGGCTCCAGCATCACCAGCTTGCCCACCTCCGGGAGCACCGCCAAAATCACCACCAGGAGCTGCTCCACGATTACCCCCAGCCGGTGGGCCAAAGTTGCCGCCAGCCGGAGCGCCGAACTTACCGCCAGCTTGGCCACCAGGGTTACCACCAGCTGGACCGCCAAAGTTTCCACCAGGAGCAGGTAAGGCGCGCATTCCGCTCTGTGGCCTGCCAGCAGGTCCTGCCCTCACCCCATTTGCACGTTCAATATCCCGTATAATGCGCGTAGTGTCGAACCTCATCTTATAGTATCTGGAATTTGCTGCGTGGTATGCAAGAGGAGGGATCTCGCGGTTCTGGTAGGCAAAGTGGATCTTGTCCAGCCTAGATCAAAGATGTCATGGTTAGTGAGATTGTACTTTGGATGTTATTGGGAGATGTAAATAAGAACTTGAGTGACTTACTCCCTTCCTGCAATTTTGTTGTGAGTGGCTACGATCCTGTCTTGACCTGGCTCGAGCCAGGTTCTGGCTGCTTGCCGTGCTTGGTGCAGGTTTTCGCTGATGAAATTTATGGAGCCTTTGACGGCTTCGTGGTCGTAATCGATCCCTGGTCGCCACATATTGAATGCGTGTTTTGTTTCTGGTGTGTGTATGTGTAGGTGTAGTTTTTGAATGTCGGGTATGCTGGTTTTGTGGAAGGTGGAATTGAGTTGCTGGTCTAAGAATTGGGTGGTGAGAAGATGTTTTGGATGTTCTGTTGATGGAGCTGGAAGATATTTCTTTTATACAGATGTTTTTAAGGTTGCTTGACTGCTGAAATTTTAGGAGTAATAGTAATATTGAATGTGAAGGGAAAGGAAGTGAATAAAGAAGATATCTTAGTAATCATTCCTCGTCACAAAGTCAGAGAACGAGTGAAAACACTTTGCAAAAGTAGTATGTACTCGGGTTTGAAATCTCGTTCACTGAGAGAGGAGCTGACAACGACTGAGATACAAGAGCAAATGGCTATGTGATTGCTATGAGGACTGTGAAAGATCAGAAAAGAAGAGACAAGTCAGAGCATGACAATCATTCACTGCTATATTAGGCATTGATAAATCATATATACATGTTACAGAAGGATATTTGCTCATCATAAAGGAACCAACTCAGTGAAGCAGGATGTATTTGTTCACTTTTCGAATTGTGATTTGTTATCATGCGCAAATAGGCCTGCAGTAAATACTACAACTTTGGAAATGACTGATGAAAAACTCATAGTTTACCTCTTAACTCTCCTACCGTGATAGCTTCGTAGTTGAATGAGAAAATCATGAGCGCATTGGATATCAGTGACGGCAATTTGACATAACGGTGGTCACCGTGTACAAAAAACATGTTGGCATCAGTGATAGTCCACGGACACCAAAGGAGGGTGGTATAGAGCTCGGCATCTACATGATAGAGCGAGACATAGAGGTGAGTGTAAGGAATTTCATTATAAAATGTCCCTAGCGTCACTGATACAAAACCTCTTCTTAGCGAGACAGACGTAGAAATATAGGGTCAATTGATGATTACACTCCTTACATGTACACCCTTCCTCAAGTCTTCCTGGCATACAAGTCCAATTGGAACCACGTAACGCCACCAAATGCAGCCCAAAATCCAGACGCTATGCTGGACACTTTCCAAAATGGCAATGGGGTTACCTCCCTCTTCTTGATCCGCCCCTCGGACTTCTCCTCCTGCCTTTAACCATATCATCAGGGAGATCGTTCCAGTTCTCTTGTACCCGAGAGCCGGGATGCGGTTCGTGTTGCACTCTAAGCAACCTCGCTTTCGAGTCTGCGACTTCTTCATCGCTGCTGATATCGTAGCCGTCCTCTGTGCCATTCGCGGGAGACCGGTTTCGCAAGGGTGTGGATCCACTATCATCATCTTCATCTTGCCTCTTACCGATACCTCTGTCCACTTGGCCAGGCGTGGAGACCCCATTCCGCTGTTGTGGTGTCCATGGGAATTTACCGTATTGCATAGTTTCTACATGCTGTGCGTAGTCTTGTCGCGTCGGCGCATCCGCTGGCGAGCGCGCCCATCCAGCTTGTACCTCCCGTTCAGCTTGCTGTCGCGATTCCTCCTGCCTTCTCGTCCTGATCTGATCACGTGCTTCCTTCCACTTGTCACTAGGTTCCCACGTCCATCCATCGCCCAGGCTGTTACACACTGGCAGCCACCATAGCCAAGGGTCTGGACCCATGACCGCGGTCATATTCTTTTTCCAACCTAGATTGAAAGCGTTCGGTAGCTTTGAATTGTCTTCTTCATCGAGGTATTCGTTGTACCTGTCTCTTTCTCTTTGCCGTTCTTGCGCGTCCCAATCGTAATTCCTTCGTAATGAGTTCTGCGCGGGTGACATCCGCTCTTCGCCTTCTTCGGGACGGAGAACTCCCGGAAGCGCATTGGCATGTATTTGTGTTATAGTATCACCAAAGTCGCGCAATTGTTCTCCTAAATTGTGATGTTCGTCGTCAACGTACGTTCTTTGCGGGGAGAGGTGCGATTGCATCTGTGCCCTCAGTGGACTCAGATATCTTGTTTTCTCAAGGCTTTCAATCGTGGTGCTCCCACTTGCTGTGAGATGAATATGCCATGCTGTGAATCCGGAAATGACCAATCCAATTATGCCGGAAAGTACAGAGAGGAGTATATAGTTTACAGGCATGAGTGAATCTTCTATGGATCCATCAATTACAATCGAACTGTACATCCACATTGCTGATACTGCGAAACAAAGCCAGCAGAAGAGGCAGGTGTATATCAAAAATAAGAGAAAGCATTTATAATTCCGGAGGCCGACGCAGGTTGCTAGCCAGGGGCAGTGATGGTCCATCTTCAGCACACATCGACGACAAGTACTGCAATGATGGGCTCTGTCTGGTTTCTTCGCCTGGCACTTCTTGCAAAAGCGCATTTCCCCCGAAGATTTCACGGTGAGGGAGCTGTACGGTCGAGGCTCCGTAGTTGGCAGGAACGAGTATCCGGGTGTCGTTGTCAGTGGCGATCCGGGATCTGTGAATACAGCTGTAGTATACGACCAATTTAAAAGTCCATATAATAATATGCCTAGTAACGCTAGAAAGTAGCCTGTGATGCCTCTTAGCTCTCGTCTCAGGTCGCTTGAGGGGGATCACATACCCCACCAACTCCCCTTCTTCAAATTCATATCCGCCTGTACCCATACTGCCCAACTCGTTAAGCCATAAACAAATACCAAAGGAAAATAAGTCAAGACATTGCAGCAATACCGCTCACACATCCGCACACAGCTCTTTCCCCTCCGACGATTCGGCGAGTACGACTCCGGGGGCGCAAGCGTCGCCATAGATTGCGATGGCTCGCCGAGATCTTTTACAAGCGCATAGGACGGAGATTCAAATGATGGTTTGCTTTGCGCCTGAGTGTAGCATTACGGGCGTAAATCAGAGGAGAGAGCAGGAAAGGACAGCTTTACTTGAGGTTTAGAAATATGATGCAGGAGAAAGTCACTCACTAAAGAGCGAAGATGCGTAAATTGAAACGGATGTCGTGGAAATCTCAAGTCCTCCTTGAAACTGCGCCTCAATTTCTCGACACGGAGGTGACGAATTGCCCGAACTAATGCCTGAGGCCGTAAGGCACCAATGTGGGTCTTATCGCGACCTCACCACAATATCAACGACATCACAAAGAAAGTAAAGAACAATATTAAGCAGCACGGATACTACTAGGAAAATGCGAGTATAATGCATGTTGAAGTATGCTTATAAGAGTGGAACGAAATAGAAGAGGGAAGATTTACGAGTTCAGCAGATTCGGCAAATATTGGTGCAAACGCATTTAATTGAAGTCAAGTTCTGGTCTTGCTCTTGAATGAATCGCCGAAGCCTCTGTCAAGCGCAGATCCAGAACTTGCTGATGGTGAAAAGGTATGTGCCAGGGTAAGCCTTCAGCTTGAAGGAACCGGCTAAAAGAAGTAGAATACAAGAAGTGATGCCATCGGGGTATCGAAAGTTCCAAAGACCCAGTGCTCCACCTTTCCTTCCTCCTGCCCAGATCTTAACCTTCGATTCGGATGTTGAAGTTCCAGCGTCCGAACATGTCGCAAAGAAGTGGTCGATGTTGAATGACTACCATTTGGTCGAGATGATGAAAAGTTGAGATGAGTGCAAGATGTCGTCATGTGGAATCATGCAGCGCGAACGAGAGCGCTTACATGACGGTGCAAAGGTATGGGGGAGTGCTGCCACCCTTAAACTCGTCGACGATCTCGGACTCCTGGGCAGTCTTCATGACAGTGCAGAGGTAGGGAGGTGTGCTGCCACCCTTGAACTCCTCGACAGTCTCGATTGGCTCCGCAGTCTTCATGACGGTGCAGAGATATGGTGGGGTTGAGCCTCCCTTGAAGCCGCTGGCAAGTTCTTGAGAAACGGTGATGGCCATTTTGTTTGAAGTGTTGTATTTAACGTTGAACGTTCTGGATAATGTTAAGTTAGCAATTACTTGTTTGTAGTTGAGGTACTTGTACGTACGGGAAAGTGACTGACTTTGGTAAGTTGAGTTCGGTTGATGGAAAGATCGTTAGATGAAGATGGAAAGATGAGAGGGAGTGGTGGCTTTTAAGGATGTAGACCGGATAAGGAATAATTGCAATTGAAGAACAAGCGATTACTCGACCGCCACCTTGATATTGTACTTACATAATGCATTTGGGGAACAAACGATATCCTTTCAATTGTGGTTGTCGGGAAGTCTTAATGTTGAGCTTCATATTGTTCTCTGCCGTTAGTATTGTAGTTGATGTTACACGAGACCCAAGAGAACTTCTCCATCTAACACTAGTATTTTAACCATGTTTTGCAAGAGCTCCAGTCATCGAATACATGTTCGTTCTATTTAGTTCGGCGGATGTCTGAACCGCAACGCTGGAATAATAGGCCCAATCTGCTTCCGGTGATGCGGTGATACGATGGACATGACTGTACTTTGTATTGGCTCACTGCAAGAGTTGCAACAAACAAGGAAGTTTGAATCCTACGAACACGGTCTACATGCTGTAACCGATTGCAACTCTCTAGGATCAAATCTTGCCACAAATCGCCGTTCTGACTGGATCTGAACCCTTGCATTGGAGCAGTAAGTCTCATTGCAACAAGCATAGTTGTAGAGTATCCAGATATGTCGCAAAAATATGGTAAGCGTGTTTGAATTGGTGGAAGTCCCCATCAACGTTGGCATCGTCTCTTTGCGATTGATTTTTCGATACTAATATCTCGGGAATGGACCCCGTCTATATCAGTACACCAACAAGGCTAAACGTCTCTCTTTCTCTTCCTCCCATCTTTACCCCATCCGCCCTCATCGCGATCTTCTTGCATTTGTGGCCAAAGTACCTGTTTCAAGTAAACCGCTCTGATCATCATGACAAAAACGAACATCCACGTCATAACCACTGCAATCGTGAGAATGACCCCTACAATCTTGAAGGAATGACTTCCGTTCAATGCCGTGGCAATCGAAAATGTTGCAGTCGCGAGGGCGGTGTTGGGAAAAACAAAGGAATACCAATTCATCGCAAAGTGCAAGCGCTTGTGGGCGACGCTGGTAAAATGTGCTGCAATGGCAACGAAGAAAAACCACATTGCCAAACCCCAGAGCCAGATACCTATCCAATTTGCGCCGATCATGCTTACTTTCGCCGCAAACTCTCCCAGGGCTGGGCCCATGAAATTGGGTCCTGCGACTTGGGGGAGTAGCTGTCCCATGCCTACGACTATGGTTGGGGGTGTCAGTATGCGATTGCGTAACGGAAAGAAGGATAGGTTTTACCTCCAGCGATGGTGAAGCCAGACGGCCCTACACTGATGAACATGGCTGGTCTGAGACCTTCTTTTGGTAGCTTTTGCGTCATGAGACGGTAGACGTAGGCGGAGTAAATCATCATGGAAACCATAAAGCCAACGCCTTGCAGTATAAAACCACCAATGATGATGGGCAGTGCGCTTTCTGCGGCCACCTTTGATGCTATATTGGATGCAAAAGGCCCAACCAATAGGAGGGGATACGCCGGGAAAATCCAAAGGGGTGTCATTTGAGCTATCGTAAATGTTGTAGTGGACCACCTAATCGTAGTTAGTTATCTGTTGATGAATGAGCTGTTAACTCTTTGGCCACTGTACTTACATGATCAAGTAGATTCCACTGGATGAAACAACAGCAAGCCCGCAGTACAACCAATATAGTACAATCATGGCTTCTTCTAGCCAACCCCCGATGTGCCCAACTCCATATTGGGTAATATTGATCAAGATCGTGCCAAAACTTATGACGGCTGCTGGGATGAAGAGCGACTCGGTAGGGTGTAAGAATGACGCGGTAAATGTGTTGGGAAAATGATGAAAACGTAAAGATATGGCAATAATGTTGCATAAGAATAGAAAGATGTTGAACAAGAAGATAATACACCCAATGGTCCAAAGTCCACGAAAACGGAAAGGTTCAGGTACACGATATCTACACTCGGGTTAGTGTGCTACAGGCTACGATCCTTTTCAATTCCACTCACAAAACATTCGCAATACCGCCCGTAGCCATAGTCATAGTAAACCATGTCCTACATGATTAGCATGAATACTGTACGGACAAACATAGGATATAGATTGAGAGTGTGAGGGGAATGATACCATGTAAAATGCTTGATTCTTTCCTTCAACGCCAAATTCATTTCGACATGCTGAGGATCGTACTCCTTATCCTCCTCGCCATACCATCTTTTTTTGGGTGACCTTTTCTCCGGTCCTGTTACCTTGGACTGATCGGCACTCTTTTCAGCAATCTGGGCTGCGGTCGGGGATATCGTGCGGGACGGCGCGGCAGGTAGACCCTCCGTTAGCGTCGAAGATGGTGATGAGGAATCATTCCCAGGATGTACTGTGTTGTTGTTCATATCCAGGGGGCAAGTATTCTTGTTTTTCAAGGGTCCAGGAACTTTGGACTGTTTACTGTTGAACCAGAAGGTATATGTTGATATTGGCGATACAGGAGAACGCAGAATTAGGACTAATCCCTGGGTTTTTTAAAAGCCGGATAGCCTATTACCGAAATACTAATATATAAGGGTTATACTAGCTCTACTTAAACGATTTGACATCTTCGCGGCTTCTATCGACTACTTACGTCTTTATTATTAGGATCTATAGGTATACTCACTTGATTCTCACGTTCGAAAAAGAGCTCCGGCACCTTAAATTTCTGGCTGCATCCAGGTTTCAAAAAAGTTGAGGATTAGGCGTGGCGCTTCTCATGGTGGTCAGAGTCGACGAGAAGAGGAATTAAGTATCAGAAAGTTATGAGCTTTGAAACAGGAAATAAATGTTGATAGAAGATTCGGGAGAAGAAGAGATGGAAGGTGGGCGTCCCAATCCGGACATTGAGCTTAGAAAGCTTGTCGAGGAGATCATGTGTCATGCGGCAGGGCTGTTAGCTTTAATCACGAAGTGTCTCGTTATGCGAACCAATGGGACAAATATGATTAAATGGGTGTCAACTGAGGATGAGAAAGCGATACGGCTCTTCTTGTGGCAGCACTGCTCCTAGTTCCTTGTAAAGGCCATCATGATATAACGTTTTGGCGTGTCAGTCATCGTACATAGGCTTTCAAAAACGCTACCACCGGTTGAAGCAATAGACCACCAATCTCAAGATCGAGAAATAAGGTTATCGACAAAGATTAGACGGGCATTTGTAAAGCGTTCGAGATGAGACGTCCAAAAGTACCACTAAAGCTCGGACTTCAGCCACGTGATATCTAGCGAGCGCTAGAGCAAAAGGGGCTAGCGCTCTTATTAGGTCTGGTTCTGTTTGTGAATGGACGCGATTTTGGTTTGGCGGAATCAACGAGAGGTTTGGACGAGGACAAGAGGAGGCTGCCACAAACAGAACATAGAAGGGATCCCGCAAACTCAATGCCCCTCTTCAAAGATGACCAGATACTTGTAAGTTAATAGCCCCCTTCTATAATTACAAAACACAAAAATACATGGAGCAAGAAGTAAAGAAAGAAGGCTCGCCCGCGCCTGCGCCTGCGACTGAACTCGAGCGCAACCCATTTGAAAGATTCCAAGATGCTAACGGAGAGATAAAGATCATTGCGCCTGGTTCGCAAACCACACTAGCCCAGCTTGGAATACCAGAATCCTTGACACCGGCTCAGCTACGAGTGCGCTCGCGCATGTTCGCTTCAGGTACTGCAGACAAATGGGAACCATTCAAGGTACGACCAAAGGAGAGCACGGCAAATGGAGATGGAGCCAAGGACGAGCCTCGTCCTGACAAGGAACCAGAGTTTTACGAGGATCAAGATACAGAAGCGGGTGCTGTTTGGCCGATGAAGGAAGGCAGGATCGTTAACTGGTCCTGTTTCTTTGGATTGTTAGAATACGTCTATAATAGGCTGGGTCCCGGATTTCATACACCCATCTTCCTCGTCGGACAGCCCTGTTGGACGGTAAAGGATCACCAGCACATCACACAATACGTCTTTGAAAAGTTCAGACCGCCAGCTTTCAGCATAGTAGATTCGGCGCTATGTTCAATGTGGGCGCACAAGGACCTGACAAATGCATGCGTCGTGGATATTGGATTTGAAAAAGCAGATATCACGGCAATCACCGACTTCTGCATACACATCGCTTCACGGCAGATCGCTGTGCCCAATTGCGGCGGAGATGCCTTTACCCAGCGCCTGTATCAGCTTTTAGCGGCGAAGAAATTTACCCGGGATATGTGTGAACAGCTTAAGAAGAATGCCATTTGCGAAATATTACCTCCAGGCGTGCCAGTGCCTGGAAGTGGCGAGGAAGGAGCGGAGCAAGTCACAAACCCTGCTGCTGCTGCATCTACTGGAGCCACTGGATCAGGACCTGGACATAGGAATACTGCTGCTGCGCTAGGCCAAGCTCCTCTCGGACCAGGCCTAGGCACAGAGAATGACGGGACCAAAGAGAATGAAGACAACGAAGGTGTTCTTGACATTGCCAACATTGTAGCCAGTGGTAACTACAAGGAATTGATTGCCAAAAAGGACGCTGAAAAGGCTGCGAAGAGCAAAGCAGGAAAAGGAGCAGATGCAGCGGCCGCGGCGAAACCTTCTCGAATGCGAAACGCGGAGAGAGAGCACGCAACATTCATGTATTCAGACAACGCTCTCCTGGATGCGTTGAAAGACAAGAACCTGAGTTCGCAGCAAATGGCCGATGCCCATGCAGCCGTTGATGAGGGTAGAAAACAGACTGCTTCGGAGAAACAGGCGACAATGGAAGCAAGTGGCGCAACATCACAAGCCGTAGCTGCCAACGGAAATGCTCCAACAGCTGTGTCGGGCTTAAGACCAGGTGCTGCGCCATCTCGGGAGATTGAGGTTGGCACTGAGCGATTCCTAGCAGCCAGTGGTGGAGCCATAGATCGTATCGCAGACGCTATTCAGCGTGCCATAAGTGGCGTGGAAGACGTCGCTAAGCGAGGCGAGTTATGGGATAATCTTGTCGTGGTTGGAAATGGCGCAAAGATACGAGGTACGCATCATTTAAAATTATTGTAAGACCATTTTGCTAAATTCGATAACAGGATTCCGAGATGCTCTCATGGCCGCTATACACTCACGCTACATAATCTCTCCATCTTCAGCAACGATTTTCACATCCGAACTACCTTCCAACCTCACAACACCAATGGGCACCGGAGCCCAAACACCTCAGCCCCAACTAGGCCCTCACGGCGGCCCCCTAATGCCAGGTCCAAGCAGCAACGTCAACCCCCTCCTCCTCGCAGCAACAACTCAGCACCTCCAACCACCAGGATCCCAAACTCCAGGTGCACACGGCATACACCAACAACAAAACTTACACTCCTCGCACGGTCAAACCCCAACGAGCGTGCGTTACACCAAAGTTGGCGAATACTTCCCCGAATGGAAGGATGCTGGCTTTGATGAGGCGTTCTTCCTTGGGGCGCAGGTTGCTTGTAGGGTTATTTTCGTGGTGGACGCGGGGCAGAATAAGTGTTTCATGACTAGGAGTGATTATAATGAGTTGGGTCCTGCGGGGATTAGTGAGTTCGCGTTGTAGGCAGTCCGACATTCTATTGCTGGGAAGCTTGTAACTCGGGGCGTTCAAAGTATGATTGGTTCATTCTAGGGTAGTGTCAAGTGGGCATGTGCTTTTTGGGTTGAAAGATAGGGTATCTTAACGGCGTTCTCATAAGGAGGATTTTCTAAAAATCATAGGTAGATACACCCGGGGTGAATTTCCTGATTTGTGGTTTAGTTGTCATTTTGGGTGTGAGTTAGTACTACGTACTAGAGAGTGGAAGACACTGGCGAACTTGTAATCAACAAACTCGATTGCTCCAGTGCGGTAATTACGAAGCTTGAGTGAGATGTTGTCTGCCTTGGATGTTAGAGAGGTCTTGATCACGAAATACGTGCGCCAAGAAATCGGGATCATGCAAGGCTAGAGTCTTTGCTGCTCAGTGACCTTCCAGCTTCTCGTGAGCCTTTCAAAGTTACCATATTAGCACTACAGCGGTCCTTTCATTACTCACCCGACGTTCTGTACGGGAAGATGACCAAGGCTCTGTAGATCTCTCGTCTGCACACTCCTCAAACGGAAAGATTGCATGCACTCCCGCTGACTTCCCCGCAATCCGGCTTGATCGTACAAGTGCGAAGGCTGTGATCCGCCCCACATCCTTGCGTCACTGTTGTTGAGAGTTCTTAGCGATGGCGATGGCTGTGCATTATTGCGGAGAAGTCTCCTCTTAATTAGCTGGCCAGCCTCTCGCATTTCTGGGAAAACAGCTTTTCCCTGTGGTATTGATTGAGACTTTTGTTTATCCTCATCTATTAATTGTTGCTGTTCCGCTTTTGGACTCCGGAGGTTCTATTTGGATCTCGATCGTGGTATTGCAACGGTGTGTACCTGGATTGAACATGTCATAAGAGCTTGAAGTAGTAGCCTCATCCAAGGTTGGTCCCACACCCGTGTCTTTTCAATTGCCGACTTCGGTCACAAGTAATCACGGTGGTTGATATCGATTGTTTAATACGTTTAACGAAGATGCCCTTGTTACACTTTCATTACTTCCATATCTCAGCTGTTTTACATATCCATCGTTCAATCGATTACTCTTATACTTTCCTCCCTCTTTTAGGATCGCGGAATGTATCAATTAACAATTGGAGTTATTGGAAGGCAAGCAACTAATTTTGACATAGCTGCCTCTGTAGTTTAATAGTATTCGCACTTAGCGAAATCTCCTGATTGCCATCGTATCAGTCATGTTTGCCATTACTAGCGTTGTATTCCTTCTGGGCACAGCAGTCAACGCCAAAAAGTACCACACAGTCTTTCCCAATGTCACATGGGACGATAGCAATTGGAGGATTGCAACCACGAACCTAGACCAAGGCCACTATCAATCTCGAATGTCACTCGCAAATGGGTATTTGGGTATCAATGTTGCTGCCGCTGGGCCCTTCTTTGAGGTTGATACGCCAGTCAATGGTGATATTATTAATGGATGGCCGCTCTGGGATCGGAGACAGACTTTTGCCACGATATCAGGATTTTACGCTAATCAAGCCGATACGAATGGCACAAATTTTCCTTGGCTATTGCAGTATGGTGGGGAAAGTGTTATCGCTGGTGTACCTCATTGGGCTGGCTTGCTTGTCGAGTCGAATGGGCATGTGCTGAATGCATCAGTACCCAGCGATCAAATCTCGGATTTCAGTTCTACGCTCGATATGAAAGCTGGTTCTCTCACTTGGGCGTATAACTGGAGTCCACCGGGCGCTGCAGCGTTGGGAATAGAGTACAGCATGCTGGTACACAAGTTATATGTCAATATGGGCGCTGTGCGCCTTAGAATTACATCGCAAGAGGACTCGAATGTCACTGTGATTGACGCATTCAACGGAGACTGCGCAGTGCGCTCTGATTTTGCGGAGAAGGGTTTGGAACCGGACACTTCGTCCATGTGGTCTGCTGTGAGACCTCACTGGGTGGGCAATGTTACTGCGTACCTATACTCGACTCTGCAGTCTGACGGGTGCTTGGACATGGCCACAAGAAAGGACTTCACCGATGCAGCCTACATTGGGGGCAACCAATCATCTATAGGTCAATCTGTTAGTGCTCAACTCATCGCTGGGAAGACAAGCATCATTACAAAGTTTGTAGGTGGAGCATCTTCGGATGCTTTTGAGAATCCCAAAGATGTAGCGCGGAATGCTTCCATCAGTGGAGCGGTCATTGGTTTTGACACTCTGTTGTGGGAGAACTACAATGAGTGGCACACCATCATGCCTCCGGACTCGGTAGATAATTACGCTTTCCCCGAGAATGAAACACTTACAGAAGATATGAATATCATTTCCTTGCAAGTGGAAGCTGTCACCAATCCTTGGAACATCATTCAGAATACGGTTGGGACCAACGCTATCGCCGCTGCAGGAAACAACACCAACTTAGACTCTAATAGCATTGCAGTTGGTGGGCTAGGCTCAAGTTCATACGCTGGGTGGATATTCTGGGACGCTGAAATTTGGATGGCCCCTGGCCTCGTTGTCTCGAATCCTCAAGCTGCAAAACAAATTGCCAACTACAGAGTCAAGCAGTTTGACCAAGCTAAAGAGAATATCAAAGAGGCGTATACCTCCTCCAAAAACGATACGAAATTCACGGAAGGTGGCGCTGTCTATCCATGGACCAGTGGAAGATATGGCAACTGTACTGCTGGTGGACCATGTTGGGACTATGAGTACCATATCAATGGTGATATTGGTTTAGAGATGTACAATTATCTTGTGGCTTCTGGGGATTCTGATCATTTCCGGGAGTATATGCTTCCTGTTTATGACTCGATCGCGTATTTTTATGGGGAACTGATTGCATACAACAAGTCGAGTGACAAATATGTATTGACAAACGCTACAGACCCGGTGAGTACTAGACACAATCTATGTCAGTATCATTGCTTACACATCTAGGATGAATATGCAAACCATGTGGACAATGCAGGCTTCACAATGGCTCTAATGCAAACACATCTTGCCACTGCCAATGAGCTTAGGACTCGATTCGGCCTACCTATTAATGAAACATGGGCAGACCAAGGCCCGAAGATTGAAGTCTCTGTCAACACCGACGCCAACATCATACTGGAATATTCAACCATGAACGGTAGTATCAGCGTCAAACAGGCTGATGTTGTCCTGATTGATGATTTTTTGGACTACCCAAATCCCTACTCTCTTTCGGATCTCGACTACTATGCCGGAAAGCAATCCATGAATGGTCCTGGTATGACATACGGTGTCTACAGTATCGTCGCAAGCGAGGTTTCCCCCTCGGGTTGTTCAGCATATACATATGATCTCTATGGCTCGGATCCCTACGTCCGAGCCCCATGGTTCCAGTACTCGGAACAATTATTGGATGACTACGAAGCAAACGGTGGTACCCATCCAGCCTATCCCTTCTTGACCGGAATGGGAGGCTCCCTCCGAGTAGCCATATTTGGATATCTCGGCCTCCGATTGTTTGTTGATACACTCAACGTTTATCCATCGCTTCCTCCTCAAATACCGTACCTTGACTACCGAACCTTCTACTGGCAAGGCCATGCAATTGACGCCAGATCAAATCAGACGCACACAACACTTACACGTCTCGCCAAGTCACTGCCAAATAGCAATAGCTCATATGCATCACTACCCATACCTCTTACATTGGGTCCGAACACAAACATAACGCCTCTACCTCCAAACGGCACCATCACTATCGAGAACAGACAAATCTCTACTAACAAGACGGTGCCGGGAAACATCGCTCAATGCCGACCCGTGTCCTCTGACCAAGACTATCTCCCAGGTCAATTTCCTCTCTCAGCAGTCGATGGCGCCATATCAACAAAATGGCAACCCGTCCAAGCGAATCAGTCCTCTGTTCTCACAGTCGAGATTCTAGAACCACCACAACCAATCACTGCGATTGAATTCGACTGGGCACAACAGCCACCACTTTCCTACTCCGTCGTCTTTAGCAATTCGAGCACTTTTGGCTCCTTCATTAATGTCACTGCCTCCGATAACATCACCATTTCTAATCCTTATGATCCAGCCAATGATGCTATCATTGTGGCATATAAGAGTAATAGTACTACTGCTAAGGTTGACCCTCCCGTGTGGAGTGGAAGTTATGCGAGGTTGACTATATATGGTACGCACTCCGAGGAATTTGCTATGTTTAATAATGGGAGTGGGGCTATGGTTGCGGAGTGGGCTATTGTTGGGAATGAAGGGAGTCAGCCGCAACCAGAGAGGAGGCGGTTGGCAGTGGAGTTGGTGTAGCAGAATTTGGATCCTAGTTTGTTGGATATGAGTTATTTTGTATATACCTCCTCCTAAAGTTAGCTCATTATTCTTAATGTATTTACCAAAAGTCATCATCCACAAGGTATTGGACACTCCGAACTATGTGATCGTCATCTTCGAATGTGAAATAGGATTAGGGAAATTCTCCCACGAGGGCGTGGTATCATCAAAGGATGTGCCTATTATTTCGCACAGCACTCTGAGACCCTAATCATTATCGCCGCATTGCTATCATAGAGGAGTATCCATTCTGTTTGAGGGCACCCTGCCATAATATCATATCATGAGGCCGTAGCCATCACATTGCCATCCATAATCATCATCGCAATCGTCCACCTCTACTTCTTCCCCGACTTCTTGATCCCTTGCTGTCCAGTATTCATAGCACCTTTCTTCCCTGCTACCTTGGCCATGTCTTCACGGGCTTTCTTATCTGTAGCATGATCGTTAGTGTATGTGTTTGGCGGGTAAATTGGGATGGAGTAGTCCGCACCTGCTTGTTGCTTTGCCTTGTATGCCTTGTCTTCGTCGTCTTCCTCGGCATTTGGCTTCTTCTTTGGTTTCTTGTTGTGGATGGGGTTTGTGCCCGCTACAAGAAGATATAGAAGTTAGTGTACTATACGATTAGAGTGTATGCGACGCGAGGCAGAAGTTGCCGTCGGGTTACTTTTTGCTCCACTGTTGAAAGGCTGGGTTTGGTGTACGTACCTCCTGCTCCTGAAGGCATGGCTGTTACTTGATCTTATGATTTTTACGGGATCTAAGTGAGTTGTTTCTTGCAAGAAACAAGATATCAAAAGGTGGTGCGGTTAGAGAGAATTAAAGTAAGCATTCAACGCTATACCCTTTTAGGATCTGGGTATAATCCCTCTCTTACTCGTGACTCCTTCAAGTTCACACAAACATTCTTCGTTATGGCTAGTATGATCACTTTTGCTGCAAACAACGAACTCTTCCGAAAGAGGAAGCGTGTATACCGTGCTTGCGAAAATTGCAAGAAGAGACGAGTTAGTTCGACCTGTATCAGCACCTCTCACCAGCGCTGATGAGCCTCGAGTAGAAGCGTTGCACGCATACATTTGCCGATGAGGATGAGCCTAGTATACCGGTATCAAATGAAACGGTAAATACAAACACTTCTGGATTAAAATCACCAATTTCCAACACAAGGGTATCCTTGGAGGAAACAGAACCAACTGCACTTCCTGATTCAAACTCAGCCCAACGTAGTCGTTCTGCAAGTCCTGCTCAATTTCTTTGCTACTCGCGCCCGGAAGCTGTTCTTCAAGCACAAGAACGGGATCCGAATCCACAGGATCATGAATGCGGATACTGGATACTTCCGGCCAAAGGACGTACCGGCTCCACTACAAAGTCTAACACATTAGAAACTGACAACCAAGCTCTTCAGACATATCCTTCCTTGGTTGATGTATCTGTTTTACCTCCAAAAGAACACCTCGACTCTCTGTTGCAAATTTACTTTACATACATACATCCTATACTTCCAGTTGTAGACCAAGAACGACCTGGAAGACGAAGGAATGGTGCCCTGCTTTCCCCGATGCTTCTTCAAGCCATATGTATCGTCGCTTCCAGGCATGGGAGTGCTTGCGACCATCTAATTCTACCAACTTTATCATCACTAATGGAGCCCCGAGAGTTCGCCAAGAGATTGTACAAATCAATCAATGCAGCGCTCAATGCCAAACTCGAGAAAGATAGAATTGTTCTCATCCAAGTTCACACCCTCCTTTCCCTATACGTCGAAGGTACCGATGGTGCTGAGCAAGCTTCGTTGCATCTGGTACAAGCTGTACATGGCGCACATACGTTGGGCATGCAGTTCGGTAGATCACGAGCTGATAATAGGGCAGAATACGTAGACGGCTTGTTTTGGTGTCTCTGGGGACTTGATCGTCTCAACTCTACTACGGCCGGGAGACCTGTCATGGTTCATGATCGAGACAATCGCATTGATAGCCCATTGTTCAATCCTCAGGTCAAATATACACCGTTTGGTGTGTGGCTTCAATTGACAAATTTGCTGGACAAAGTAATTGCCTACTATCGCCCACATAACGATTCCGCATGTACAGGTTGGGAAGAAGAGTTTCCTGGGTTTGAGGATATGCTGGGGTCAAGTGCTGATCAGCTAGACCCTTCCATTTCAAGTATGAGACTTCTTTTCTCGTTCTCTCTACTAAGCGACTTCGTAGTGATCTGACCATTGATAGCAACACTGGAGCTCTTCTACCACGCAACAGCAATGTGTTCTCACAGGTCAAGGCCAATCACAGAAGTTGTCCCGTCGACTCCGTCGTATGTGCGCCAGAGTCTCTCCACGATCCGTGTCATACAGATCTTGAGTAAAGAAAATCCAGAAGATCTTTCGCCACTCCCCGTTGTACCTTGGGCACTCTCTTTAGCCATGGCAAATGCATACAGGCAGTTTCGTCAGAGCAAATTATCCACCCACCGTACTCGAGCTAAGAATGACTTGCAAATTTGTTGTGACTTACTCCAGAAGATGCGATCTGTTTGGTGGAGTGCAGGTGCGATGGCGGATCTGGGGAATGCCGCCTTGAAGCAAGCGTGTAAACCAGCCGCGGGAAAGAAGAAATCAGGGACCAAGGACGGAGTTAACTTAGACGCACAGAAAGCTGTAACAGTGACTGCAAACGATCGAGGTCCTGCCCCGGGTAGTGGTTCCACAGCGGCAAGTTTAGCTGTCTTGTCTGGTTACAACCCCGAAACTGGTAAATCTACAGCCCTATCGGATTTCAGTCCTACTCTGGAACCCACCTTCCAAATGCAGACTGGCCTAGAAGGGCTACCTCCACTACCAACTAGTTTCAATACGCAACTGTCTCCAGACTGGATGAATTTCGATGTTGCGTTTGAGAATTTCGATGCTGTTCTTGGGAATTCAGGGTCAGATTTGTCTATGGAACTATTGAGACCGTTCAACTTTGAGGATTTTGGAGCCTTTGAATATCCATCTACAATCGAGTAACTACGGCCGGCGTATTGCAATGTCAAGCCTAGGCGCCCTGTGAGCTTCAAGAAGGGATAGTCCTCAAGTATTTTGAAGCCGGACAGAGTCGAGCATTATGGAGTATTTGGATTCTGCAACTTAGTCAGAAAAGAAAGTAGAAATGACCCTGAGTGCTCAATCAGGAAAGTACTCCAGTGGTTACCCACCAGTCTGATGCCTAAACCTCACTCTTCTATGCTCACCACACGTTATCCCACTTGACATCTATAAATTCTTCCACTCCTCTCGCCTTCCTGCCATCCCCAAAAAATCACATCTTGCAGCATCTAACCCCCAAGATCAAACCTGAAGCGTCCAATAACACTCCATAGATCCAACAACACTCACCATATCCAACAACATTCCACACAATCACCCAACACTCATCGTATACCATCCTCCTTCATCTTTCAACATGGTTGTCTGGACTGACGGTATGAAACTGAACCTGCTGTTCACAATGATTGAAGTGGGGGACGTTACAAACAAATGGGATCTGATCACAGCCAAGATGGGTAGCGAATTCACCTCCGAATCTATTAGGTAGGCATGGCCCTCGTGGCTTTCTACTTGCACAGCGAGACTGACATCTGCTAGATCCATGCACAAGAAAATGCGTAAAGATCGTGAGAAATTCCTGGCCGACCAAGCTGCTGGCATCCCAGCTACGCCCGCCACTCCCAAGGGACGAAAGCGCAAAGGTACCGCTACAGCTACTGCTATCTCGGACGGGAATGCTACCAAGAAAGTGAAGGGCGGGTTAATAAAGAAGGGCAATGGAGGTGTTAAGGCTGAGGAGGACGTTGAGGGTTCTGGTGATGACGACAAGCAGGCCCATGTCAAGGATGAGGACGGAGTTTGGTAAGTCCTTTACAGAAGAAGCCATTACAATCGAGAACAAAACTGACATTGTGAATCAGATCGGCTTTGCAGCTCACCAAAGCATCACGGTAGCTTCCATGCGTGTGTGTGCCTTTTATATATTGCATAGCGACTGTGCAGGTAGGGCATTTATGGTTCTTTGATTGTCGTTAGCTTAAATGGCCTTCGTCTCATAAGAATGAGGAACAATTCAAATCAAATACTTCAATGAATCTTTCTTTGACATTACCATTTATGGTTCATGATGTGGTGACCAGAAATTAATAAGCAAGGCTTTTGGTTTATTAGAGAAGTGCTTTACTGAGGTCTTTGCATAGCCACAGCAAGCACTTGATTTCACGCATTCCCCCAAATACTCGGAAAAGCGGGATGGGCCAAGATTGGGATCTTAAGATTTACCTTAAATATCATTTTAGCGATGTTAAACCAACCTAGCATACTTACGATTTCAGTCTCTAAGTAATAGATCGATTATATGATGGCGTGAATTCACTGGAACGGTTCTGTTATGATTAAACTTGAAGGATTCGTTAGATAGTTGATTGGGTTATTGCTTGAGGGCTGATGTGTTACTATCCACTTATTTTGCTATCTTTTGGCTCCAATTGAATCCATGCTATGCCATTATGTTTGCAAATGCGCTCCTCTGTATCCCAATTAAAGTCCAGTGGAAGGACATTCGTTGCAACTGGCTCAGACTACGGCCGACAGAGTTAGCATGCCTAATAGACTGGAATAAAGGATGGGACAAATCTTGCCTCCATCTTCGTCGCTTCTATCAAGTACTTCTTCCTTGACCTTGGCCTTGACTTTGATGTCGTCCTTGGTCCCTTCGGAATCATCAGTATCAAGGGCTTTGGTCCTTGTCTTCGCTTTCTTCGCGGTTTTTGCACCGTCGCCCTTAGCAGGACATTTGCGGGGTGTGCCTGGTAGAGAAGCAGCAGGGCTATCGGAGGTATTGAACTGAAGGGTTCCATTCTTTTTCAATTTCTGAAATTGCTGTCTGCGTAAATATCAATCATATGCTTATGGTGTTAGTCGTAGTCAAATGTAATTACCTCACTGCCTCACGGCTGAAGTCGCCACCCATCTTCTGCGAGACCAGGTCCCAGTTCGGAGTATTGACGCCGGCGACCTCAATTACAGTAAGAAGGAGACGAAACTTGTTTGTATCGGACCATGTAGCCATTCTCGAATCGTGGATGTTGTTTGCTGTTTGTTGTTGTTTATATTGTTTGAAACGTGAGTCGGACGTGTTTGTTGGTCTGGTTTGTTGTTGGGCGGACAGTGCAAGTAATTGGATCTCTGGTAAGGCCGACGATGAAATGGCTGGCTCCCTGGGGCAACAGCACTGTTTTTCAAGGGACCTCACATCTATACTAATGGTCTCAATAAGGAAGGCGCCCATTGTAGGGTCCTCAGTCTGCCATGACATCACTGGCTTCTTTCCTGCCGTTTCCAGCGTCGATATCACGAGGAGGTGCTAGGAGTTGCTCATCATGTAACATAAACAAGAAGTATTGATGTGGATCCAGTCCATCCACGGCGCCCGGCAGAATTTAGCAGAACCTGTTCCAACGCACGTTTGCTGAAGCTGGGTTCGAATCAGCAACTGTTCAGTCTAGACATGGTTTTAAGTATATGAGTGAAACTAAAGACATCAAAAAAACATGAGACCACTTACCTCAGGCACATATTAAATAGCGTCTGGTTCAATCAAACAAATAATGAAAGGATTCCCCAATCCATCTACACCTTGCTCCTTGATCGATGCATGTTCCGACTCTCAACATTCTTTTAGGTGATCGACTGGGTATTTCTGTAGACTTTCATACAGTTGTATAAGACTTCCGATCAAGAATGCCCATGATCCCCACTAAAACAATGTAGACAAGATCAGCACATGATAACACGACGGACAGGGAAAGAACAGCACAGAGCGGATATTCAATACTGCCAGTGCCAACGTTATAGCACAATGTTGCGTTCAAGGCCTAGAAAGACCTGCTAACTTCATCAGAGCGATTGACGCCGGAAACACCGAAATCTGCCCTGCAGTTCCTAATCCCAAGAACTCACGAAACTGCTTAATGACGCCTGGTATTGGGACCATTCGGCGGGATCGTATCCAAAAGCGGGACAAAGGGTGAAGCCAAGGCCTCCAATTGTGTTCCAGAATCCAATATGCCTAGTCGGACAACCTCGAGTTAGCACAGTTCAATGACCAATTGAGAACTAGTGTAGATTTGGTCTATTATTCCTCCACTACATCACAAACGACATCTTTTCCTCCAGGGTGTAAGGATTAAGGAAAGGCGCCCATATCACAAAGGAGACAAAACAGAATGACACAAGGATAAGTCATGGTAAAAACATCCATACCAGCCAAGTACTCCTAATGCTGGCTTATACCAGCATTCTTGGGTTTCAAGCATGAAAAGGGTGCCTGAAATTATAAATCCGCACCCTCCCACTACTTGTGGTGCCCAATATATTCCGTCTTCGAGGCCTCGAGAGAGATGGTTGAGGATGCCAGGAAGAGCTGTGAATCCCGAGATCCAGAAGATAGTCGCACCAGCCATCTGGAAGGAGCAAGCGATGAATGAAATTTCGAAGACCAAACGATGCCTCAAATCTGACCAAGAGGGACACCAACGCCATGGCCTCGCTTTTGTTTGGGCTTCAACATTTGAAGAAGCCTGATTATTCTGTGGATTAGAGCTCTCACAGAGAAGGTTGTGATGATTCTGGTGATGGTGCTTGCAGTTGAGTGGATCGGGATGTACATGTAGCTTGATCTTTTCATCCTCAAGCACTTGCTCTACAGCCCAACCAAAGCAACCAGTCCGGTTCTCATTGATTGCTTCTAGCCTAAAGCGAAAGGCAATTAGCATGCGGGCCATGGATGGGAAATGCATGTGCAATACCACATTCTCAAGATCTATACTTCATAGCTCTCCTTGGTGATCATTCTACCAAAAATGGTTTGAAAAGAAACTGAGAGTGCAGAAAACTAAGATATCAAGAATAAGGTATCAGACCAGTTATGATACACACATGAGAAAGATTGAGAAGATCCAGAAAATGGTGGCACCAATGAAGGCGGTAATTCCTCCGACGTAAAGGATTTCATTCTGAAATTCGGTGGATGGCTTTTGAATGGGAAGCCACACGAAGAACGCATTAAACACCCAGATAACACTCCCAAGAGTGAACCCATAAGCAACAAGCCAAGACACATCGTAAAATGGGTATTGCGTGAACATGCGGCCAATGTTTCGGATGACCTCTCCAATTGAGGAAGTTGGGGCCAAAGAGTCCTCTTTCGGAGAAATTAACTGATGACGGCCCTTGCGATTGTTTCGAGAAGTCCATAGGTACTCTAACCGATGACCGGGGAAGTCTGTATCATTGGTATTAAACACATGTTGATACTTCGCATGAGTCGGATTGAACTGTGTAAATGGTGAAGAAATATGTAGGCGGAGGGATTCATCAGCCTTGAAAGGTTCTTCCCAGTGGTGGTGTTGACCGTGCATATTTTATGGCAGGTATTGGCGATTTGTCGAAGAGACAGAAGGGGCTCTATTGCTACGAATGGGGTAATGTGCAGCACCATATGGCACTGTTGGCGGAGTTTGCGGCGTTGATACAATGTCTTGATATTGTTGGCGAATAACAAGACAACCTGAGCAGGTCCCGAAAAACCGTTTTCTGGTGGCTTTGCTTGGTCCACCCTTGCCTGAATACATCATCGAGCCTTCGCCGTAGGAACTCCTTGCTGTCAATAGGCAGTACCGGCCTAAATGGACGACTCAACACTTATGATTTGCCTGGAGATGCTCCACCCGTGTCCTTAATCGCCAGTATCGCGATAACGGTATGGGGCCAAATTAGGATATCTTGCGCTCATAGAGAAACGGCACAGCAGTACAGCCTCCTCGTGGTGAAATCGGATGGCTACCTACTAACCAAAAGAGAAGGACCTGGTGCTGGCCTAAGTTGGCAATAACTCTATAAAGTTTCAGTCATGCTGTCTTGCTCTGCGCCGTTTTTCTTCTTGTAACACCCCTTTCTCGTTACTCTTTCTCCCGAACATTTCTTTTCTCCACATATTCAGAAAGCCCTCCCGTGCCCTCCTTTTACTCTTCAAACATCAATGTCACTATAAACTGTGGTCATCGAGATCGCTCAGTCTACTGCTTCTACCTGTGAGGCCCCGAAGTTGTCGATGCAACCATCATATGATTCTTAAGCAAGACTTCCAAGCACGATCCTACTATCCTTCTTCCGTAAAATATTCCTATATTGTGTGAGACTGCACTTCGCTTCACAAGCTCTTAGACTCATCTTTACAAGCATTGTCGGTCTCATGGCGGGATTCTATGTATCTGATGGCCATACGATAGACCTTCGAACTCAAATCATTGGTCTGATTTCCACCAGCGATATCTCAGATCTTAACATTCGCTAATTCTATGTGTCAGATAACGCAGTTTTCCTATACCCAGAGACCCCCATCACGAACCTTAGGATTTTGATTGGTAAGTCTGGCTCCAATATTCTCTTCCGGTTTTTTATCCTTGGACGCCTATAGGTGCTCTAATAGCATTTGTTGGATTTCGGGTATCGTGTGTGGAAAGAGAGATGATATCTTAGGATACTCAAAATTTTGCATCATATTCTAATGGTTCTTGCTTACAGGAGAGGAGAACGAGAATTTCTATGCGAGATTAGTTAGCATCGAGGCGGATACGCGGCGATTGATTGCTGTACTGCTATCTACAGAAGCCGCTGCTACTCCTTTGACCGACCCCAGGCTTGCAATGTTAGTTTTACTTTTTAAAACTGCACGGGAGGTGGAAAGGAAGACCTCTCTGGAAGAAGTCGACGATGACGAACTTGAGGATTAGGTACACTTGAATCGGGCAGACACTTCGATGGTTTGCTCTTAACCCTGGTTCGTGGTCTGTAAGGAGACGCCTCTTATATCTTCTTACTATTTCGGCGGTTTGTTTGGACTAGTTTGAATACCAATGGCCAATGGCAACGCATGCGTTACTTCTTTAGATATGCAATTTCTCCAGCTTACAAGTGCAATGGTAAGAATTGTTTTTATATGCTAGCCCTTTTCCTGGGGAAGTTCTCTCTGGTTCCTGGGACCTGTATACGCGATTTCAGAATTCTATTGTGTAGATCTTATTGATTCCTTGAAATCGAAATACAAGCATTCTCAATTGCTATCTTCCAAGCTTCCTGATTATTACTAAAGGTCTCAAGAAATTACAGAGCTAATCGCTACACTTTTACTGCGAAGCTGAAACCACCAGAGTCCGTCTGGTTCGCGGCAAATGATAAAATACTAGACATTTTGACAATATAGGTCATGAAGCACCCCTTGAAGCAAGCTCGATATACAATGCTGCCACCGCAGATAGGAGTAAAATTGAACCTGCACCCTATAGAAACAGGAACTTCCTCAAAAGATTTAAATTCTTATGCTAGCGAACCGAAAGCCATCCCACCTACCAGCTATATTAACACTGTTTCCGTGATCAGTCCTCGCTCCATTTACACGTTCCGCACTTCTACTTTTCCATTTTTGAAATGGACATGCCATCATTAGTAGGCGTGAGACTGTGCCTCCGTAATGGGTTTGCCCAAGATCTCCGAGGTCTGCGGCAGGGTGTTAGATCCATGCAGATTCCATTGCTGATGCGGCTCTTGGTACTGATACATTCCCGGTGGTTCGTATTGTGGAGGTAGATGTGTCTCATCGGTAGGTCCGGCGTACGTAAACCTTCGATAACGCTCATCCTCTGGTGCATTTGGATCATAAGTTGCGTTTGAAGTGGGGTCATCAAGGGGAGTGGCGGCGTGCGACGATGCTTGCAAAATGACGAAGACGCTCAAAACATAGAAGAGTTGCATAAGCGCATATATGACAATGAATGCGATATCAGTAGAATCATGGTTTGTTATACTGTAGTAGAATATTTGAATGATAGTGACAAGACTGCTGATCAGTAGGGCCAACGTGGTAATAACAACCTATATCATCGTACTCTGTTCTGGTTTAGTAAGATATATATCTATCATGTTGTGATACATACCGAGTTAAGCGCTGGATGTTGCCGTGTGCTAGCCATAACTAACAGCAGAATTCCCGATCCAATCAAAGCTGATAAAAAGAATATCAGATAGTAAGCTGCACTTAACCTCGAAGCAGGAACAGAGAGAGAGGAGCTGAGACTACTGCTATACACTGCCAACGTTCCAATACCCGAAAGAGTGAGTGTAGGCACAAGGAGAATGCCAACAAGTCCAATTGTACACGAGTTGATAATTCTCGTAACACGAGGTTTTTGTCCAGTACGCTGACAAATGTACGGTGTCAACAGCAGAAAGAGTGCGACAAGTATCATGATGTTACTAATCTCAGCAAATACGGCCACAGCTATGCTGATACCTGCCGATTCCATGAAATTAATAATAAAGCAAGATCGAAGGACGGCTCTCAGAATTGAAAGAATGAGATATCTTTGAGTGGATCAGTTAAGCGAGGTACTTGAAATAACGATCCTCACTTACATGATACCAGAGAAGAGCAGGAAAGTAAATATCGCGTGAGGCAGTACTTGCTCAGAATCGGGTTCCGCTTCTTCGCGCGAGAAAACATGAATAGGATGAGTAGAAACGCAGATAGAGCTAGACCGTCTATTACCAGACGAGCGATAACGACGGGCTCTTGGAAATTATCAGAGTCGTTGCACCGATTCTTTACATCACCCACAGAAGCAAAGCTCGTTCCTCCTCCTCCTCGTTTGGGTGCCATTATTGGAAAGAAAAAGAAATATCAAAGATTTGTCGACGTTGAGAACAAAAGACAAAAAATAGTAATCGAAATACGACAGAAAGAGATGCGACTTCAATGATATATCCTTAATTATTGTGACTTCGTAATATTGAAATGAATGGAGTTCTCGTGGCGTATTTTCTTCCTCTAGAACCTCAAGTGGCGCATTTCTCTGGCTCAAATTGCATCGACTCCTGAAATAGCACCGTTGGTGGGAAGCCCTCATCTTTTTCTGAAACAACTTGTAGGCACCGACGTAGAAATAGCTTCCATGGGATTAGTTCTACGAAATATGCTTGTTTCAACTCATGGTGAGCTAAGAAGAAATGATCATAATCTTACCCAAGTCTTGTGAATTGGGCTACAATTGATGTGTCTATCTCCAGTCTATCTCCAGATAGTAGACAGCCCGTTGGATAAGTATGTATTGCATCCCCTTCAGGCTTGTGTTGCTAATCAGACAGATCAGCTAATTCTAATGCGTGGAGAACGTTTAGATGAAACCCTATCTAGGTTGAGCCATAAAAATTAGTTGCTTGAGGAGTTGAAAGTGGTGTTTAGCAATACAGATCGTAGAGCATGGTCGGGTCTCAAACAGCTTGGGCAATATGGACTTTCTGTAGCACCATCAAATATATAGCCCCTTGAGCTTAAGTGACATGATCAAATGGGGTGTATTGCCAGTGTAAGTGCAAAGCACATTCGAACATTGAGAAAGCACTTGACAGTAAGCACAACCGGTATGGAGAACATGACGAAATGATAGATGTGGTTCGACGGATACTCGACCCTACATTCAGATCTATATGCAGTGTTTCGATACGCCGTTCCAATACATCTACTTGCAGGTAATAGCGACTCCGAATAAAGTATGTTCTCGTAGAAGCGAAAATTCGAGACGCTAGGATCTGCGTTGCCCACAATTGCCACGCTGGTACAAAATTTTGTGACCACGATTGTTTTGTAGAAGAGCGCATCGCTAGATACAACTACATCAAGCTATACTTACCACTCGATGTTTCAAAAGGGCCACCATGCTTCCAAGAAAAGCTCGCCCAGGAGCAGGCGACAAGCAAGAGAAGTTTTTGATCTGGAGGAGATGTTGAACTTGCCTTGTTACGTCCAGAACCGCAGGTATTGTAACATTCTTGTGCCAGTCGTGTTCCGCGCTCGAGTGCAAAAAAACCTAGCTGTTGGCCAAAGTCGGTACTTAGAAAGTGAGCTCAATTGTACTTTGTAGGTGAAAGGGACACCTCGAGACCGCCGAGAAGATGCCAGAACTCCCAGCGACGATCAGTCGTGCACACGGGAAAGTCGCAACATGACATTACGAAAATCAAGATAAGGTACCCTTGCATGCTCATTGATTAATGGACATAACAATGCTTCAAAGAAAAAAGCTTGAAGAGCAGAACAATCCGGTCCGAAAGCGAGAACCGCCGGAGGTAGCGCTGGAGTTGCAGAATTCTGCGGGAACCTGAGAAAGGATCATAACCACAACATAACAGTGCCTATTCCTACATGCAGAGAGCACGATCTGGCAGCGCCAAAGGTAGCGCTTCTGCTTTACAAGCAAGATGTATTTAAATCGGTTAGAGCCTTAGGTGTGATTGCCTAATAGTACCTGAACAAAATAAGCTACAGGGAGAGCCTCGAACAATATCTCCACCAGCTTTGAAGCCGCCAGCCTTGGTCGGTTTGTGGTCGGTTTGCGTGGCCATCGTGGCATCGCCACAATGTGGGTGAAAACTCATCAGTGTATACTTGACAAGTTACGGGGCAATTGGCAAGGATGGGACCCTATGTAGAAGCGGTGTGATAAACAAATTATTTAGCCAATCGTAATATTTGACTTAACAATAATCCTGAAGTTGTTGAAGGGAATGCTGAAGCACACTGTCGGATAGAAGAATCTGGTATGGGTGTCAGAAGCGCCGGCCACATTACCTTGCTCTGACGCCCCATCAGCTTGGCGTAGTAAGTTATGAGCGACTAGATTTGTGGAGACGGTGTTTCGTCGGAGTGACGAGAAAATTTGTTCGAGCCGACCTGATGAGGAGCATAAGAATGGCCCCTGAGCTGCGCATAGGCTTTGGACCTGCTTATTGGTGCAGAGACCGGAAATGTCGTTGAGATCTGACAGGAAAGGCGACCTGAGGCGGGGTAGGAGGGGTGGAGCTCGATATGCTTTATCGATAGACTTTCGCATGGTTGTAAAATGCACGAGTTGATTTGTTGGGGTCTTTCCGACTTCTAACACGCGGTGTAGGGCGCCGTTTTGGTACGATCATCCAAAGCTTCTCAGTACAACCTATGGGATGAAGATTGATAAACGATATCTTTTGATCCAATCAAGTGTTGAAGTTCCACCATTATTTCAATCCTCACAGTTCGAGCAAAAGATTGCGTTATGTCCACGACCGCAATCCTGGATCTCCGCATGTGGTGCTGAGTCGAGTGTCGAGTCGTTGTCCACATGGACATGATTGACGCCGCCCATCTGATAAGGTACATACCCTCAAATAGTATACGCCTGCATGTGTTCCGCCCTGCAAATTAATAGATGGGCACAAACCACGGACTGCTTCATGTCTTCAACAAAGGTACTACTGTAGTACATTCGGTCTCCACACGAAAATAGACCAAGTTCCTAGCAGTAAGTGTTATGGATACTGCACCTATCTTCAGTTCATCTCCGGGGGGCTTGGTCATTAACCCCTAATTCGACTGTCGTCACGACGGACACACCATACCAAACAAGGACTTCTTGTACTTCGTATAGAACTGATGGTGAAGGAGCGGGAAGAGGAATGAAAAGGAGCAATTATTCTGTCCTCTGACCTGTGCCACAAAACTTTGCAGATCAAGCTTGTCAGGTGTGGAGATGAGGAACGGCGCCTCAGGCTCCAGCGGCAGGACGAAGTTCCACAGACATCGAGCGCGCGAGGACAATCTGAACCCCTGAACAGTGATCCAATCAAAGGCCGACAGACACCGCGTCTGTTGCTAATCTGAGAGGAAACCAATTACTGAGCAGTTCATCGTAAGGAAGAGCTGCAAGCCTCATCATTGCTTTACGATGTGCACGAAGAGCCAATCGGCGAATGAAACCTGCTGATCCCGGTCATGATTGTGTACGGCAAATCAGCCGAACCCTAGCATTGCCGCATTATCACAAGGCATGATGAAGATTGTAAGAAGCTGATGTGAACTGTCGCGACTCTACACAAATAGGTGACTTGGCGGCGTTAATAATTTTAGATGGATCATAGCTTAGATCGATCTTTCCATCTCACGTTTTGTCATTCTTTGTTTTTCGTCATGTTCACAGCTCCACTTAGCCCTCCCAAGGGCCTTAGCGTTATCTTGTAGTGTGGCTGAAAAATTCACGTATTGCTTGTTGCGTGGCCATCTCCTGGATTGTTCCGACGTCTCGTATCCCAGCAAATCCAGATCAATAATGGCCGGCTAGGCCACACTAGAGAAGAGATAGTACGTACAGTAAATAATCCGCAAAATTGGAGAGGCGCACTTTGCCTATCTTCCACCACGCCAGTCCAGCTCTCCTTGCATTGAAGATCTGGTAACTGGCCAACCAGTCAGAGGGAAAAAGGGTGACACTCCAGCATCATTAAGGCATCACTACGCAGCCTGCGCAGCTTTAGGTGCCGGCCACCAATGCTATTATTTGCTGGCTGTTGCTACTTCGCGGCTAGCAGAGGCGAAATAAGCAGGCAAAAGCAGCCTAATTGTGGGTGGATTGTATGACCAGGGGGAGGTGGCATGTTCATCCCATGCGCAGCGGAGTGGCCTCTGGCGGGAAAGGACTCTTCTGCGCCTTACCGCTTCCAGTCAAGCGTTCACAGCTTTACAAAGGAAAACCGAAGACGGGTGGGTTGGCTGCAGCTGTTGCCACTCACTCCACTGGCCAGTCAGTTTCTAAGCCATGATTCAAGCCCTTGCTCCCGCATGCAGGAAAAAAAATAGGCGGAGGCCTGGCAAAGAATGGAGTCACATCGTTGGACGGCCAAACAACTGGGCAACGCACCCGCCCCATAAAACTTATGCCTGTCACCATCATGTAGCCCTTCCTTGTTCCATCATAGTGTCCAACTAGGCTCTTCCCTCCGTGTCCGAGCTCTGCTCGCCTTGTCACCGGCGCCATGCTTTATCATTAGTCTCCATGCCGCATTCGGCTTGGCTCCTGCTTTGCCTTTTTGCCCATACATCATATCAGCCTTCCCTCAACCACACCTCACTTTGACTACCCGCCGCTATACAAACAGCCTTATTCACTCCCTCAAACATCGTCACATCCCCATACCTTTTCTCGCCTACTTACTATCTCTTCGCTCCGTCTACCATAATAACACCAAAATTTGTTCCTCTTGCCGAACGGAAGTCACCACCGGTTTCCTTTTACTGTGCCATTGGTTTTTATTTCTTTTTCCGGATGTCTTGTTGATTATTGGTGGAGTCCAGGACCATTTTCTCCCATTTCCAAATTTTCTGTCAGGATGTTGCCAACCCCTCCAGCATCACCAACCATCGATGGCTATCCTAATCCGGAGGACCGCTTGGGCCAAATCCTGGCAGGCCGCCTAGTGCTTGAAAAAGTCCTTGGAGTCGGTGCATACGGAACAGTGTACACTGCTATTGACATTCAGACAAATATTCGCTATGCTGTCAAAGCCTTGAACAAATTTGGTCTTGAGCCAAGGCAGCAGCGTTACCAACAACGTGAAATTCAGTTGCATTACCAGGCCAGCTTCCACCCCAATGTTGTTTCTTTGGTCAAGATCATGGATACCACAGATTGCACTTATGTTGTCATTGAATATTGCCCGGAAGGTGACCTGTTTTCCAACATCACAGAGCAGGGCAAATACGTCGGTAATGATTTTATGGCCAAGTCAATTTTCCTTCAAATTCTAGAAGCCGTTGAGTACTGCCACTCCATTGGGATTTACCACCGAGACCTCAAACCTGAGAACGTTTTGGTCAAGGATGATGGAATGACTGTCAAGCTTGCAGACTTTGGCCTTGCGACTACAGATCGCATCACGTCCGATTACGGCTGCGGATCAACATTCTACATGTCTCCAGGTACGTAGCCACTCATTTTCTCCGGAGCGATTCACTCACTAATTCAACAACAGAATGCCAACAATCAACACCAAAACCATTTTCGAGTTATGCTTCAGCTCCCAATGATATCTGGTCATTAGGCGTCATTTTGGTAAACCTCACGTGTGGCCGTAATCCTTGGAAACGCGCTTGCTATGATGATTCCACGTTTCGGGCCTATATGCGGGATCCAAATTTTCTCAAGTCAATTCTCCCCGTGTCCTCAGAGCTAAACAATGTCCTTCGTCGGATATTTGAAGTTGACCCTACCAAACGCGCCTCGATTGGGGAGATCAAAGAAATGATTCTCTCATGTGACAGGTTGACAATCTCGTCATCAAACTCTGGCTGTTACTCTCCACCGTACAGCCCAGTGCAATCTGCCAGGAATGCTGCCTTTGGCCATTACTGCCCACAAGAACCGAATAATCTCACCGCTCAGGTTCCCGGCCCTCTCATCTCTCCAGTCGGCCACAGGTACACCACCCGTCTTTCTCCCCACCTCTCTCAGTTTTCAAATTCTTCTGGAAGCAGCTCAGACTCGGATACTGGTTCCGTCTTTTCTACTGCTTCCTCAGGATCTTCCAATTCATCGACATCATCGTTTACACACATTACGAACGACCGCAAGGTCGTGCCTCCGGCACAACAACCATACGTCGCACCATCACCTGGCGGCTGGTACGCAATACCTTCCACCTTCCAGCGAGTGGCTGCAAATTATTTCCACACGTTTCAACATCCGCCGGTGCCGCAGCTCCAGATCTGCTACTAGATTCTTCCAGCAATGGATTCATTTTCTTCACTGTATTCATTTACTGTATATTCTAATCAAAAACTCATGACGATACGAGGGCGCAACGGAGTAGAGGGCTCCGAAATCGGTTCCAGGACTTTTGAGCCCGCTTCTAGGTAGATCATGGCGTTTGCCGGAAGGACCCCAAGGTGAAGGACCGACGACTGCTAGGATTTCCAGCAACGGCATCGCAACGTTAACAGATAGTACCTCGTAATTGTTTTCACTTCGGTTCCTATTTTGAGGAAGGGCATGGCTGATTGCCCGGACGGCGGTGTGATTATTGGAGTTCGAATCCATGCAGTCAGAGGGGTTGCATCGACTTGGCGCGTACCATGGAGGGATTTTCTTGGCATTATTTACAGGCGTCGAATTCAGATGTGCGTTTAGACAACCATGGATTGGTTGGGTACTGTTGATGCTTTCCCTCTTTTACACTCGTTCTAAGATACCAGAGTCACCGTGCTCACCAGTTAAACTGTTGCATTTTTTTTAACGGATTGTATATTAAAAGTCGAAAGATACAGGCTTCATCTGCTGTTCCCTACAGAACACACATACTACCAATACGACCTGCTTGTTGCAGAATGGCATCATTAATCAAACTTTGCCCACGAGATGGAGTCGCATACTGCCTGCAATCTATCCATCATAGTCCTTGTGGATTAAACAATCTACCATATCGGAGAAGCCCTATGTGTGATCTTTTACGGCTGAATATCCCCACCAGTTCATCGGGCGGAGAATCTTCCAATTGCATGGGTGTCTGAGTAGTGCTCCGCCTCACTTCTGTAATCGTCCAATTACAAGAAATGCCTCTACTCCTGCCTCTTCCATGTCGCTTTTGGGATGCTCTAGGCGCACTCCTCTAGCCCCATGCAATTCAATCAGTAATAACCGACAACTGGCCACTCTCCATGCAGCTTCTTCCCTTGCGCCCCAGGCGTGATTCAGAAAACGCAGTCACATAACTTGAAAAAAGCAAGTCTTCGATTGATCAGATGACCATTCTTGATCTTACATGCTGCAGGATCGACACTACGTCAAAAACCCATCCACTCAGCGTTCCCAACAAGGAATGCCATACGTTTCGTTTTGCATTCGATCAGAGCCCTGTGCACTCTATCGAATTTTCTTTCGAACTTTCGAACAAGCATCTGAGCCTTGGCCGCTGCATCGTCCCAACTCTCATGGGCGATCATCGTTATTGACAGTTGCTATATTCAAGACACTCGCTTCCGTTCATTCCCGCAGGCTGTGCGCGCTCGAAACAAAACATCGCCAAAGCATAGCAGAGGAACTATTGCATACGTAGAAACCGCGATCGTGGGAGTCTGAATCCTTGGTTGTTTTCATTTTCAGCTTTGCCCTTGGGCGCAAGCATTTCCGGTGAGACGACAGCCCCATTACGCAGCATTTTGGAGACCGGTCCAGTCTCGTGACAATCGTGTAATATCTTCTTTTTCAGTAATTCTGGAAATAAGAGACTATACTCCGATCAGTATACGAGCTAGGATTATCTTGCTCAGCTCAACACCGCCTTGTTCAGCCTTGCACATGAACGTGTACGACACGGTTCTTCGCTCGGAAACTTTAGGCAGTGCAAGACTCTCCTTCATCGACATGTGCACACGATCTACTTTTATTGTGGGAGTCCCAGCGTGGCGATTTTTCTAGAGCAGGCATTGTGTCACAAGAACGGTCCTAGCTTCCCTCTCTTGAGGAGACAAGCATTCAATTGGATAAGTAAAACAGCGCGGAGGTTCGAAGGTGCTGTGAACTTATTATGATGCTCTAATCGTCAACATGCCGTTCATGATTCACTAGCGCAGCAGTGGTGTATGACTATCCTGCAAATCTTTTCACAGCTGCACGAAGCACATGTTTGCTCATTCTTACTCCATACCTCGTCGCCACGCCTGTCAGACCTTGAGGAATAGTGATACCATTGGGTTGGCTGTATCACTTTCAATGATGCTGCTCTACCACCTAGCCAACCGGCATTGTAAGCGTCGAACGTACGGAGGTAGCTTGGACGCACCACAGGAAGCGACCACCCGCTGTCAGATGTTAGCTAATTAAACAACAAGAGGCATTGTGCACCAAATATCCGTTTGTGAACCCGGATGGAGGTTGAGGAGTGAGACTGTTGTACAATGCTTGCAAGCTTTTGGAAGTTTTAGCCGTTAATGCGTTGCTTCATTGTTCTATGCGATCTACATTGATTCTAATGATTGGTATACTTAAGTATCAACGTAGACGTCGTATGCAAAATTGACACGTCGTCAATTGTCTCTGACATCTGAACCTTTTGCTGCATCACTCACGAGTTTTGTCATGTGTACAGAAGCATTTCCTTGCCATTGACATAGTAAAGTACGAAATGTAAAGGGCCAAGTAAGCAACTGCTCAGAGCCATCGCAGGACAAGAAAACAGGGTCCCAATATGACTTTTTTCTGCTGCGTCACTCGCACGAGTTTTGTCATGTCTACAAAAGCATGTCCTCGCTATGGACACAAGAAGCTCGAATAGTTAAGGCCAAGCAAACAACAGACCAGAGCCATAGCAGGACATGAAAACAGGGTCCCAATACGACCGTAAATAGATTCTCAAGACTCAGACTCGAAACAGTTTCATGCACAGAGACTCCCACAAGAACCACTAGAACACTGTCAGTAACGAATCATAAGCATACACACTTGGAATGATGCAAGCTTGGATTATATATGAGCCTTTTATCATTCGTAAGCCCTACTGAACTGTGAGCTAGAACCTACTAGCTTCATTATAGAAGACCGTGACAATATTAGTTTGGCCTTCGCGATGCATGTGTCAAGTTTCCAGATCGTGGTATCCAGACGTTCTGCACCCAAAATCCGTGTCATGCTAAGATCTGATTGATCCCATTAGCTCAACGTTATTGCAGGGCTTTTCCAGTATCAATCCTCACACTTCTCATAACTATGCATCTCTTTGACGAGGCCCTGCATGTGAATCCGCCGTCGCTGTTTGATTTTATGCCGTCATCAAATGCATACCCTTCCATTCCTGTAACCATTGTCATCTGTTCTGACCAAAATATTTTCACATTGTAAGTAGTCCATGCATATTTGTGATGAGCCCGATTTTCGAAATGATTGCTCACTTCCCCATCTTTTTGCCCTGCTGAATGAAGGGGTGTTGTAAGGCCTGCACTGGTGTGAGGCGCTCCTCTGGGTCCAACTTCAAGCACTTCTCGAGCAGATCGCGGAGCTGATCGACTTCTTTCAGTACAGTTGGGCCCGTGATTTTGTGTTTTCTCGCGGCAGCTGTAATTCGGGATTTGATGTCCTTGCCAACGACAGGAGAGGAGCTCATGACGATCTCGCGAACATTGACACGACCTGTCACTGCATCTTTCTCGATACTGTAAAAGGTATCCAGATGCATGTCAAAGTACATTCCCTTGTACTCTGCAGCTCCGCGTCTAAGGACCTTCTTTGTGATTCTGCCGCGGCATTCCATGATAACTTTGAGCATATGATTGTTTGAGTTGCCTTTGAAGAGGATTTGATCGGTAAAGAGCTCGAATAGCGTGCAGGCGACAGACCACATATCAATGGCGTAGTCGGGGAGGATGCCGAGCATGATTTCCGGGGCACGGTAGAAACGACTGACCAAGTAGGGAGTAATGCCACCCTCTTGAATATCCGAGGCAGAACCCAAATCTGCAACTTTGACCTTGTTACCAGCTTTGTCGGCCAGAATGTTGTCAGGTTTGATATCAGCATGAAGGATGTTGCATTTCTTGAGCAGGGTTAATGCCTTAAACATCTGGATGGCATAAGAACGAACGACGTTAAGTGGCAGACCAACACTGCGACCAAAGGTTTTGATCACGCTGCGCAAATTCAAATCCAGGTTCTCAAAGACCATGCACAAATGGTTCTTATGCATGAAGTGGCGAAGAAGTTGAACAACATGCCGGACATCGGTTGGGTCAGCTTCGTTGAGCTTCTCGAGATAGTCGATTTCCTTGAGACCAGCCTTCCTCATGATATCGTTGTTCCGAACAACTTTGATCGCGACTAGCGTATTAGTCTCGTTGTCCATAGCGCGGACTACGTTCGCAAAAACACCCTTGCCAAGTTGCTCTTTCACGAGGTAGCGGTTATTCAACAGTTCACCCTGGATTATCTTATAATAACCTTCGGGATCGTCCCAATTGTCGAGGAGGCCAGCTGCAAGAACTTTTCCTTTCGGAACTTGCACTGCCTTGGTAGTCGTGTTGGTGGGTTTCATGGGGCCATCGGAGAACATGTCGAAGTCGTCGTCATCGTCAGCAAACATGTCAGCTTCCTTCGAGCCGTTGTTTTCTGTAGTGTCAGGTATGTGGATATCATGGCGCTCGGACGCCTCTGTCTCGTCGTAATCAGCTGCGGAAGCATCGGCCTGGCGAGCGCGATCTCCCTCCTTGCGAGCTCGATCCTCATGCATATCCATCATCGGATCGTAGTCAGCGGCCGAAGGCTCATCTGCCACGGCGGGGGACGCATCGATTTGGAGGTTATTGGTTAGCTCATTATTTACAAGAGGCGAGCCTGGCATTGAAGCTTGAGCAGGTGTGCTAGGTGATACGACGTCGCCTGGTGATTCTATTTCGAAATTTAGTATACGATCACAGGTATAGAGTGCGGCAGAAATACCTATGCGCGCATCATTTGCAGATGCTATGTCGACTCTAGGAGTTTGGACTTTTGGAGTTGCTGAACCTGATTCGTTGCCAATATGCAGAGCCTGAACAAGGAGAGGCGCTGAAGCGTTATTCTTGTACTTAGCTTTAATGGCTTCCCGCTGTTTGCGGCGCGCTTCAATTCTAGCCTCCTCATCTATAGGTTCCGGTTCATTTTCAGCAATGGGTGACTGATTGCCATTGGTAGTATTGCCATTTCCGCTAGATTTCTTAGTCAACCATCGTGCCTGTGATGAGAGAATTGCCACATACCTGGAAGATATGTTCTGTCTGGTCTTGTTTGCGCCAAGCTTGGTCTGTCCGTTGACTGATCGGTCGTGAATGGTCCCGTTTGATTTGTCGTCTCTCTTCTCCGCTCGGTCTCGGTCTGGATGTTCGGACTCTGAGGTATGGTTCGCACGGTTGTGCTCAAAAGACTTACGATTTTCAGTGGGTTTGCCAATACTGACCAGTTTGGGAGCATCCTTTGGCCGGCGATATGGAGACCGACTGCGACTCCGATAACGACCAGTGTACTTGCTCTCATTGCGGCCATAGTGTGCACTATCCCTAGCACGTGATTTGTCGAAGGACTGAACTTCATTTTTGTCTATATCTGCGTACGAGACAGGTCGACGGCGATCATCTGCCTCATAGCGGGGCCTGTGTTGACGGCCATCACGGCGGTCATGGTCGTAATGGTCATCAACAAGACGACGCTTCTCGCCTCGAGGGGCACGATATGGTGACCGAGATCGTGAGCGCGAGCGGGGATAGACTGGCTCTTGCGAGTGCCTAGAGGTTGTGGAGGGTGTGGAAAGTCTAGAATGACGGTCAATTTGTGGGTGTTTGTTGTTTGTTGGTGCCCTAGTTGCCTTCACGTCCTCCATGATCTCTCCTTCAGATCCTGACGAGCCCATCTTGAGTGTCGACCTTCAAGCTGACTGCGCCTAGAATTTGAAATATTTCAGAGAGTTAGCGTTTGCTGCAAAGACGAACTGATTTGTCTAGGTAAGAGTCCGAACCGACAGTGTTATTCCTTCCTCTGCTGGCTAAAAACTTCAGGTTTATTTGCGCCTCCTCACGAACATGTAGGAAAGTTCGAGCTGAGGAGTAAGGGAGGTTGTTGGTGAAGTGACGATGGGTGGTTGATCTCACAGATTGAAGGTGAAGTCAAAATAACAAGATGCCAAGAGAGCGAGTGTCACGTGCTACTTATAATCGAAGATGACTTGCTCGACGGGAATTTGAAGAAACACTGAATTCAAAAGTTAATCATGTCAAAGTCTTGATATTAAAGCTACTACAGTACGATATTGTGGCTGAGTTTGCAGACTGAAGTGCAGCTGTCTCAAGTCTTGAAGATGATCTAAAAAGAAACATCAATATCATCTTCATTCAAGAACGTTCAAAATGAACTTCCATTGCAATGCCACCACAGCTCAGGATTAAGTTGAACAGGGAGACTCGCAACAGCGGAGCCATATATTGAAGCCCGTTACACCGCCCCTCTTTTTGTGCGGTGTCCGAGGGACAGCTATTCTAGCTCTCTGTATGACGACTGTATCTCTCAGCATAGGAGTACTTCATAAGTGGTCCAAGTAGCACTTCAGTTATCTAGAGCAATTATTTCTTTCCTGCTTGCACTTTCGATTTTGTTGGCTTTAAGTCGCGCTTGCTTGACTCATCATCCTACAAATATCACGTCTTATTCAGAATCCTACCAGGCTGGAATCATCACTAAACCCGAAAAGCCTGCTATAAAAAAGGATAAAGTCAACCAAAAAGACATCAGCAACACTAGCCCAAAATGACTTCCACTACAAAAACCCCCTCAGAATCCTCAAATACAGTCTACTTCTGGCGCCCCCAAGACAACAACAGCTTCCTATCTCAATGGTATCCATCACCCTTCACCCACGAAGGAACCACCTACGCAACAGCAGAAATGTGGATGATGATCCAAAAGGCAAAACTTTTCAAGGACGAAGAAATCGCCTCTAAAATGGCCGCAACAAACGATCCCAAAGAACACCAGGCTCTGGGTCGAAAAGTACGCAACTATGACGGAAAGCTTTGGGATGAGAATAAACTACGAATTGTTGAGGAGGGAAGCTATTTGAAGTTTACTACGAGTGCTGGACTTAAACCGCTTTTGTTGGCTACGGGGGATAGGGAACTTGTTGAGGTGAGTGATATCTTCGTATGGTGCCATAATTCTGATATGCTCTTACATTGGTGTTTGCTCACTGTCCCCTCCTGATAGGCTTCACCTGTGGATAAGATCTGGGGTATTGGCTTTGGAGAGAAAGATGCCGAGGAGAACAGGAAGTATTGGTCTCAGAATCTGCTGGGCATCGCTTTAATGAACGCAAGGACGAAGATTCAAGAGGAGGAAGCAAATGAAAAGAAAGCATAGATACTGAAAAGTGTCTTTGCTCCTGCTCTTCGTTCTGTTTTTAGCACATCGGATACACTACTGCGTAGCATTTGAACTGGGGCAAAGGGGCCCATCGACTTTTCCCCATATATAGACTGAACAATCGTGATGAAAGCTGTTGACTTGAGAAATGAGAGTTTTTCCTGATTCTCATCACGACGTTCCATAAGGACGTGAGGAACAACCATCATACTCCATTTACAAACGATCGTATTATATACTCAGTCCAACAAGGGACTTTCTTTGTCAGCCGAGCCAAAGTCCCCCAAACGATTGATCCGAGACCCAAGACCCATGACATTATACTGTACAAAGTGTTCATCGAAATGCGTCCAACCATACAGTTGACAGAATCCGGGTCAACGCAACTCGCAAGGCCGTTTCAACAGCTCAAAATCATTGTTTCTCTCAACAAGCCTGCAAATAATTACTCGGGACCAAGCCCCTAGCTGAGGCACTCTTGCCCGCCGTCTCAGCCTCCCACCATCCGTCATCTTGGTGCCTCAGCACGGCTAGGACATCGCCCTTGGCGAAGCCGAGTTCTTCTGGGATTTGAGCTTGATACATGTACATTGCTCGAGCTAAAAAAAAAAAGGGGGGGTTAGCATATCTCAAATCAAAGGAGAGCAAAAAAGAGAAAAAAGAAACTTACCATAATGTATAATCGGCCTCCCGTCTTTAGCGTACTGTCTCGGCTCAGCAGTACTCTTACTCCTAACTCTACCCACCTCATTCCCTTGCGATTGTCCCTGTCCCTGCCCCTGACCTTGTCCAGCATAATATTGACTCTGCGGTCTACCCCTCTGAGTTCCATACGGATCCTGCACAGGTGACGGAGCAATTTGCATAGCCCCACCAGCACGACTAACCGGCCGCGACTGCGAAGCAGCATAACCAGGTTGTGGTGATACCGCTCTAGGGATATTCATACTAGGACTGGCACCGCGGGATGCGTAGGCTGCACCGTAGTTTGAAACCGGTTTTGCGGGACTGTTTGTATTGGCGCGGGGTCTATTCGGTCCCGCATAAGGATTTGGCGAGGGGGCACGTTGGTAACCTGCTTGAGATGGACCAGCTTGTGAAGGTGGGCGATTGTATGACTGTTGTTGCTGCTGATCGTACATACCGGGCCTAGGACTGGTAGCGCGTGGGGGAGCGGGACTTGTAGAGCGTAAGGGAGCTGGACTTGTAGCGCGCATACCGGGTTGTCCTTGCCGAGACGCTGGTCGGTTGTATTGCTGTCCTGCTCCTGCAGAGTATGATTGACCACGGGTGTGGTGGGGTGAAGCATTGAACATGCTTGACTTCTGGTCCACGTACTTCCTTGTGGTTTCTTGCATTGCTCGGGAAGTATGCGCAGCTGGAGGAGCACCTAGACGGCTTATTGGTTGATCGTAGGAAGGAGGGGGTGTACCTCGTTGAGCGCCAGCGAGTGACTGATTGCAGAGTGGAGTGGGCATGCCGCCTGGAAGTGGTGAGGTGACTTGACTGTTTGGAGCTGGAGTGGCAAGGCCGGCGTAGCGATCAGCAGATTGACGGATTGAAGACGCTTTCGTTACGCCTTTGAGTTCTTCTAGAGCTTGAGCAATAGGGTCCAGCTCTTGCTCCGCGGGTGCCTGCTTTTTGGCAGGTGCTTTTCGCGCATCGGGTGAATCGACGTCGAAGACATTGTTGCCAATATTGAGTTGGAAGTTTGCTCGTGGGTCTGCCCTATCTGCTTCATCAGTCATGGATTGATCTTGAAGTATAGTGCCGCGACTGTGATAGCGCGAGGGACTGCTCTTATTATCAAATCCGGCTTGTCGCGCTGTTGTTGGGTTCCAGGTATTGCGATTGGACGGGGTCGCTGTTGGCGTCTGCTGTTGAGAACTACTCTCCCTTTCATTATCAAGTTCACGCTTGCTCTTCCTGCGGAACGGACTATTGAAAAAGCCGCGCTTCTTCGGTGATTGTTCGTCTTGAACTGAAGGTTGAGGAGGAGGAGCAGTCATCTGCTTCACCGGCGATTGAGCCCCGCTAGATGGACCGTAACTAGTGAAAGAGCTTGGATTCGAGTAATCGCTGACTGACTCTCTGCTGGGCGGCCGGACGGGACTAGTTTGTGCACTTCTCTCCGCAGGAGCGTTCAATGGCGGTTTTGTGCGACAGAATTGAGTCATTCCATCCGGTGGATATGGATCATGAGGAACCTGAGGAATGTCGGCAGCCGAGCCTGCAAACTTCTGCTGCAAGTATGGATTGCCACGAACGGAGCCTCCTTGAGAGCCAGTGTAGGATTGCTCAGACCGCCGCAGCGGATCTTGCGATTGCCCATGTCCCATATCACGAGCCAAGGAAGAGTTGGGATCATGGTGAGACTCAAAGACTGAGGGTTGTGGCGAAGAACTTCGAATAGTTGGGTTGATAGGCCGCGGGAATTGCGCAACACTGTATCCTCCCTCTTCATCGGTTTCAGAAGCGTTATCGTTAATGTCGCCGCGGCAGAAGTCGATGAATTTGGGCGGATCGGGGATTTCTTGGCCGGTGCTGCTATCCTTAATGAAGTTCATAATATCCTTTTCCACGTCGCAGTCTTCGAGAGAGAGGCGCATCTTTTCGCATGACTGTATACAGTTAGTGCTTAACCTTGCCATGATATAGAAGGGTTTGGACTCACCGCATCGTCACTGACGCATACAGTGGAGGCAACATTGGCAAATGTCCAAAGACTGCTTTTGAGGAAATCGATCCGTTCCTCTTCTAGATCTTGGAATTTCTGTATCATAATTAGCATGGATCCACGTATAGAATAGATAAAGAGTGTCTCACGTCGCAGGCAGCTTTCCAATCGCGATTCCATCTTCCAGTAGTCTCCTCTAGAACCTTCACAGCACTCTCATACTCGCCACTAGTACTTGACAATTGGACCTGTGTCTTCTCCAATTTGGCCTTATTCTTCCTCTCCTCCTGTCCCATCACCATATGACCTTGTGCCAAGTAGCCCTTGATCTTCAGACAATCTTGCTCATACTTGTCTCTCGTACGATTGACAGTATTTGTCTGCTGTGTCTTGACCTTGAGTAGCTTCTCCACACCAGCCTGGACAATCTTTCGACGTTCCTTCATACCGCCAGCGAAGGCCGCCAGCGGCTCTTCTAGTTCGCTCTTCATTTGACCGGCGATATTTTGGTGGGCTTTGCCCATGGCTTCGACTTCGGCTTTGACGACATCGAGGGAAAGACGGAGGGTTCCCGCTTCGCATGAACCGAGAGGTTTGCGGGCGAGCGTGAGGAGTTTGCGTGAATATTCATCTTCGAGAGCGGCCCGGGCTGTGAAATGTTAGCCATGGGAAGGAAAGTCGTGAATGTGGTGATAGGACATACCAGTATAGAAAGCCTTAAGTTCATCGCAAGTGACCTTTGCATTGTGCATGCGGTCAAGCAGCGGACCTACTCCAGCATCATCTTTACCCCAGAAATTATTCGCAACTAAATGTTTCAAATCAGCATCTATTCCAACAAAACGCTGAGGAATGTAGAAGTAACTCACACGACAGCGATACCGAAGGTGGCTCGGAGGGCGTTGCGGAAGGCATGACTGCCCTCGAGTATGTTTACTTGTACCCCCAAATGATGGCAGGGTGAGCAAGCAAATGCAATTGTATTAATAGGAGTTTTGTTAATGACAGCGAACAATGGAATTGATTGATGTTGCTGCTCTCGCGATATGAATGTGGGGAAGTAGATTCTGGAGCTGGGAACAAGGGTTCTTGAAACTCGCGAGGTCGAGGGGAGTCAACATTGGAAGATCACCAGAGCAACCGTTTACGCCACAAGGTTAAGCGCGCTTCCGATCAAATTTTAAGCCGCCACGGTGGATGAAATAATCCAATGTGCAAGTTTTGGTGAGGCTACGCGCTGGCCATGCACATTCAATTATTTCATCCACTGTGCCGCGGTGGAAATGTTCGTTCCGTACGAGTACGAGCACAGTCGGTTCTCTTTCTATCATTACCAGCTTGTGGCGTTTGGGACCAAACGATTGAAGAAAGGTGAAAGGATATGATTTAATATGCGGATTTGGATTGCTTACCGACAGCCCTGGATAGTTGGGTACCAAAAACCAAGAATTCACCGTTTGTTTTGATTCCACTATATCCACGACTTCTGGCAGCATTTACATTCGGAGAGGGTAGGATCCATAGCCACAAAAAGCTAATCCCATGCTGTTCATATAGTGTTGCCCCTGGCTTGTAATTCCATCTGAAGAAGATTTCGAACGCGGCAATGAGACAGCAGTAGTTCTGAACTTGGTTTTGAGCTTGTAGTACAGATATTGAATACAATACTATGTCAGAGCAAGACAAGATATTCAGCACTTACAACACTCTTTTACATACCTCATGTTCTCAAGGGAAACTCGTGGCGCCTATCGTGGATGTAGTTTTGACCCGTGGACATCTCAGCTTCTATGCTCTCACTAAGAGCTTTCGTCCCCACATTTTGATCATAGACGTCGTTATCAGCACCATAGGAGAATCGTGAGCAATCCTGTGTCATGCTATGTATTGTTTGCGTGTGTTGCCGACTTTGAAACAGGTTGCATGTACGATTTTCGGGTATGGTCGAGTGTGTATAAGGTATCTCTGAGAAAATTCTCTTTGCCACTGAGACTGAGAAATCATCTCGGAATGAAAATGCATCCGGAACTGAACAGCAGCGCTCGGTATATCATTTAGCTGTAATAGGAGAAAATTATGCACTTAGCTATGAGTTGGACGTCCTAATCTATCTGAATAGAAGTCCACCGGTGTGAAGGTCAGTTTCTGTGCCTGGTCAAGGGTCCGGGCCGCCAAGGTTGAGTTAGTTGCGACTGCCACTCCACCTCAGGAAGTTCAAGTACTACTTATTACTCCATCCCGTCCATCGAAACCCTCGTCCCATCTCCACGCCCCCTCCTGCTCCTACTCCATGATGAGCGGAGAATGAGTAACTGGGGTCAGCGAAGAGGTCTCCCCCCATTAAACCCGTTAAACACCAGGGACCACCCCCCATCATCTTCAAGTTCCTCGTTAGCCCAACGAACTGGAGCAGCTACCACCCAGGGCCAGTCCAACAGCACCAATAGCCCATCGCGCACCTTCTCACCGACATCTTACAGTGGCCCATCGTCACTGCCACCATCGTCACGGCAGGAGGGATCCCGCGCCTCGTCCATCTCTTCCGTCTCATCTCCCTTCTCTCCATCAGTAGGAGCACAGCAGCCGTCGACAAGTCAGCTGCTGTCCTCGTCACGGATCAGAACCATACCGTCCTCTACGGGTTCGCAACAAGCTTCCTCCGTCGCAGCTTCCGCATTGCAGGGAGCTACCTCTTCTGGCAGCGGCGGAGGGGGCCTAAGGCTGGCGAGAGCTTCCCCCTCGCTTTCCCAATCCAGCGATATCGGGTCACCTCAAAACACCTCCACTCCCACCTCTGCACCATATTCAGATAGTACACACCGCGTATCTTCACTTGTTAGCGCCCAGATATCTCTGCTCTTTACTAGGGTGAGCCAGGAAAAAGACCAGACGAAAAGGGAACAGGAGGAGCGCAAGATCATTGAGGTATGTATACATGTGACCATTCCATGCTTCAAATCTCCTCCACTTTCTCCTCTAGTTTACATGCACACTCACACAAATCCCTGCTCTTTTCCCGTACTCTCCTCTAACTCCACCATTCACAGTTGGTTGCCCAGAACGGCATGGAAGTGTTCTCAAAATTCTTTCGACGCCTGCTCTCCCAAAATGCTACATATCTCTTTGGCGGTTCAAGCTTCGGCCCAGAGCCATCCTCCTTCCACATGTTGCAGGTGGAGATGCAGAAGATACGGCAAGACCCAGAGCAGGCGAAGAAAATAGCCGAATCACTAGATACGAGCGAAGGCGATACATACCGAGATTTCGATGTCTCGACCTTCATGGAGCGTTGCAAATTAGATCCAGTGAGCAAAAGCATGCTCGCATTGGCGCTGAAGACAGCCTCCAAGCCGGACTTGAAAACCAAGGGTAGGTCAACGCGAAGTGTCTTGACCTCCAAATTTGTACTAAACATACATCAGCCGACGCGATTCTCTCCAATAATCTCCAGCATCTCCTCATGAGCATCCTCAATCCTACCATCGAGACTGGCGACGACCTCCCACCGTCATATCTCGCCTCTCTCCTCGACCGTCTCCTTCAAAATCCACCTCGAATTTGGAACGATGAGAGCCAGTCTAACCTCAACTTCGCAATACGCGCCCGCTACGAAAAGCTCAATCAACCAGTCCCAAGTGAAGTGCTATCAACACTTCAAATTGCGGAACTGACGAATCCTACAAATACTCTGGTAAAACTGATTCAGAAGACTGGTGAAAAGGCCACCTCAAGTCTAGAATCGTGCAAAGATATGCTTGCATCTGCAGGCGCTGGGGATATCAGCTACGCACAGGTCGCATCTGCGCTCTTGTTCATGGTAATAACTCAAAACCGTGCCTATAACCCATCTGTGTTTGTCAACGCACTTCGGGACCATCGTGCAGGCAAGCGTCTAGATTGGCAAGATGTCGTTCACTCACTAGATCGCGAGGACCTCACCATTAGCAAGCAACAATTCCTAGCTTTGTACGGCGCGCTTTTACCTCTTGCGCAGGAGTATGAAAACTTCGATATTCAGCTCTTGTGGGGAGGTCAATGGCAGCAGTTGGAAACTCAGCTCTCCTTTGTGATTGCATTTCTGTCTTGTTCCTCTGAGGAGTTGGATGCGTCGGCTATTCCTCGCCTAAGAAAGGCGTTCACTTTGGAAGAATTTGACGACGCCAATGAAGACGTCAAAAAATACGCAACTCAGGCCGTCAGGCATCCACTAGTTTCACTCGATGCAACAACCGCCCTTTTCAACATGATCTTCCAATCACAAGATACATACAAACACGCAATCAACTTGGGCATTCCGGAGGCAGTTATCAACCCTCATACCGACTTCTTTGTTGTTGCTGCCGCTGCGGTTCCGCAACCTTGGGGCGGCCTCCAAGATCAAGCTTTCAAGCAACTATTTACACCTTTTCTACAAAAACGCTTACCCGGCGCAAGCTTTGTTTTCCATGGACTCTGGAAGCGGGACACCAACTGGCTCGCTACAAAACTGATAGAAGCTTACACCGCTGAGCCCAGTAATCTGACTTTCATCTTCGATCACGCAATGGAGCACGACTGGCTCGGTCCGCTGACCGGCATCAATAACGAGTTTGGTGTTGATCTCGCTTCTTATGCACATAGCAAAGGCAAAATTGATTTCGAAGCGTGGCTACAGCATGCTTACCAGGCAATTCCCAATATCTTCCCAGGTGCACTCGCAAACTTCATTGAAGGAAAGGCGCAACAGGATCTGACTACTCAAAAAGACCCCTCTATTCCTCTGGGATCAGTCATGCTCTCTGTGAGAACGGTTTTCAGCTTTCTCACATTTCTTCAGTCGCATCTCCCAGAAGAATCACTCACCTCGATCTTACGAACATGTATCCAAGCTTATCCTCGGCTCATCAATTACGGGGAAGGGTTTGATGAGATCATTGACCTAAACAGCATGAACGGCAATTCCATGTCCAGCGATGCTGACGCGGCCATGCAAGAGCATTTTAAAATGCTTTATAACAAAGAAAGTGAAGTGCGCGAGCTTGTGACATCGTTACGCCATTACAAGCATTCCGAAGAACCTGCAGAACAAGAGCTTTTTGCGTGCATGATTGCAGGTCTCTTCGACGAGTACAACTGCTTCTCGGAATATCCCGATGATGCACTTGCAACGACCGCTGTCCTCTTTGGAAACATCATCAACTACCAACTGCTCTCCAGAATCGCCCTTCAAGCCGGTCTTTCCATGGTGCTCGAGGCTCTTCAAAACTCGACGTCTCGGGAGGACAAGATGTACAAATTTGGTGTACAAGCACTGAAGGAGACTCGCCAGAGACTCAGCGAATGGCCTTCCTTCTGTGAACGCTTGATTACCCTCCCGGATCTCAATGGGACAGAAATTTGGGCTGTTATCAATAACGTCGTCAAAGAGAATCGCAATGTACAAACCAATGGGGACACCACAAACGGCACTGTCAACGGTACAATAGATACTGAGGATGACGACCGCACACTACCTTTTGCTAGTCTACGAGCCGATTCTCCTCTTCATTCCGACCTTGAGATTCCGGAAGAGGCCACTCAGGATACCGTCTTATTCGCCCTCAACAACATCTCTGAGCGCAATCTTGACGACAAATTTCAAGACATTAAAGAAGCCATTACCAACCAGCACCACCAATGGTTCGCCAAGCTGCTCACTGAAGACCGAGCTAAATCACAGCCGAACTTCCACGAATTGTACCTAAACTTGCTCATCTTGTTTGACGACCGCTCACTCTGGGAAGAGGTCATCCGCGCAACCATTGCTGTTGTCGTGCGCTTGCTGAACGCGGACAGCACGGCGACAACCCAGCAAGATAGAGTCAACATTAAGAATTTGGGAACATGGCTTGGCCACCTCACACTTGCGCGCGACAAACCTATCAAGCATAGGAATATCTCCTTTGTGGATCTTCTCATCGAAGGCAACAAGACCAATCGGATTGTGACTGTCATCTCCTTCACTTGCCAGGTACTCAAGGCTGGGGCACCGTGCAGTAAAACCTTTATGCCTCCAAATCCGTGGACCCTCGAGATCACCTCCGTGCTATTGGAATTTTACAATGAGATTGAGATCAAACTTCAAACCAGATTTGAAATCGAGCTCCTCTGCAAAGCGCTGGACATTGCCGATATGAAGTCAATTGAGCCATCAAATGTTGTGCGGCAAAGCTTGATACCGCAATTTGATGATGGATACGGAGCCTCCATACCTGAACTGGAAGGCTTTGCTGACCTTTCCCTTGCCACACTCAATCGCCAGACCGCTCTCCGAGCTGGATTGAGCGAGCGATTCTCCCCGTCTGCTATTGCTAGCACTTTACCCGATCTCAGCACTCGCCTTTACTATCCTCCGGCCGCTTCAAACAACCTGGTTACGACGGAGCAAACTCGGCAAGTTTTCTTGCAAGCTGCACAGAGTGCCATCAACGAAATTATTTTCCCTGTAGTCGAACGCTCGGTTACGATTGCTGCCATATCTGCTTCCCAGCTGGTCACAAAGGACTTTGCAACGGAAGCGGATGAGAACCAGTTTCGAACGGCCGCCCACAGCATGGTTAAAGCCTTGGCTGGGAGTCTTGCTTTGGTAACATGCCGTGAGCCGCTCCGCATGAGCATGTCAAACAATGTGCGGGCTTTGGCACGCAATCTACCAGGCGAGAATTTAGCAGAAGGTGTGATTCTTATGTTTGTGAATGAAAACATTGATGTCGTCTGCAAAGTGGTAGAAGAAGCTGCAGAGAAGCAGTCCGTTGCCATCATCGAAGAACATATCGTCCAGGGCATACAGGTCCGTCAGCACCACGCGCTTAACAACCCCAGCGATCAGTTCGAGTATCCGAACCCGCATAAATTCGCCTTCCTCATGCCTGAACCATTCAAGCCTTCTGCCACCGCTGATGGTCTGCGGCCCGAGCAACTTGCGATTTACGAAGGTTTTGGGCCATCCCGTGCTCTCACGAACCATGCCGCCTCTGCATCTCAGGACAGACAGCAATTACCCGACGTCATGCAATCGTTTGAACCGACATTGCCCAACTTTCCGACGCCTTCAGAAATGCCAGCCGTTCCCAAGCAATCTAATCAACAACGAAGTCAACAACTCGGACTCCGCAGCGGTCTTGGCCCACAACTCAATGGGTTCAGCGAGCCGCTGGCGACGGTACAGGATATGGTGGCCGAGATTTTTGCACTGACCAAAGAATCGCAGGAGGAGCGCATGAAGGACCTTAGTCCGTCAAATCCTGTGCGTGAAAGTTACGAGAACTTGCTCAACCACATGGATAATCTCCATGGCCCGGCTCGAGGCGATATCGCTCTTCTCGCAGCTGAAGAGGCCTTGAAGTGTATCTTCGTGGCTGCTCAAACTGACTTTGAAATTGAGATCATGGTTCGCTTAGTCGCCGACTGCGCCTCACTCTCTGTTAGCACAGCTCAAAAGATTTGGCAGTGGCTCGCCACTTTTGATGATGAGCGATTCATGCACAATTCTCGTATCACTGTCGCTCTTCTAACCCATGGGCTCATCGAGATGAGCCGCATTGATGCCATCCTTGCTCGCGCCTTTCAACTTCGTAAGCCGGTTGCCATGCAGTTCTTGGAAGAACTGATGGAAGCTGTTCTTCTCAGTGAATATCCAGTGGCGCTCCGCGCTGATCTCGCTCGCTCTATCGAAGCCCTAAGCGAGTTGGTCACGGAAGAACCTGATAACCAAATCGGCAAGGAACTCTTGGATAGACTTTGGGCTCCACCGGTTGACCAGAGTATTACGCCTGGAAACCAGAGCGAGGAGAATCAGTACATTTTCAGCGAATGGGTAGCATTTGCTGGGAACAAGAACGGCGGAAAGCTCTCTGTAGCATTCATTCGACAACTCCACCAACAGGGCTTCTTAAAAGACCCTGACTCAACCTTCGCCTTCTTTCGCGCCTGCTTGGAATACTCGTTATTGGTGTTTGACCAGGAACTATCTTTCCATGGTACGCTCGAAAATGCCTATACACCAATAGACGCTCTGGCGCAGTTAGTGGTGTCAATGATTCTGTATCAAGGAGATCCAGAAGGTGAGGTGAAGCCACCCAAAGGTGTCCACTTGGAGAATGTCCTTGCTGTAATTGCATTGATTCAATGTCATCATTTCCAGCAGCGTGGTGAGGAAGCCAACCAGAAGATCTTTTTCCGCCTCTTCTCGGGAATCCTTTGTGAGGTTCACAACTGTGCAGCTCTTGTCGATGACCACGACGAGATTATGATTGTCTTTGGTAAGTTACTCCTGGCGATCCAGCCGGCTTATATTCCAGGGTTTTCATTCGCGTGGCTCTCACTTGTTTCTCACCGTATTTTCTTGTCCTCGATGCTGAAGATGAGTGCACAAGAACAAGTAAGTTTACCACATGCTTTTGAAGGGTCCCATATTGATTCGATACAGGGGTGGGACATGTACCTGCGATTGATGGAGATTGCATTGACCCACACTGGATCCTTGGCTGAGTCTCGCGAACTCACTATGCCAGCGCGCCGGTTCTATTGTGCTGTTCTCAAGATTGTGCTTGTTCTGCACCACGATTTCCCAGAGTTCCTCACTGAAAACCACATTCGGCTCTGCAACAGCGTCTCGTCCACTTGCGCCCAATTAAAGAACCTCGTCCTGAGCGCGTTTCCAACCACCATTCCGGAACTCCCTGATCCATTCTCCCATGGTTTCAAGGTCGATCGCCTCGAAGACATTCGCCGTGATCCGGTTGTCCGGGCTGACTTTGTCGAGCCGCTCAGTACTGCTGGAATCCGCACTGCAGTAGATGATCTCCTGCAATCCACTGGCCAGTCTTCGCGGCAGATCAAGGACATCTGCCAGGTGCTATCGATCACCAAGAATAGAGCTGCTCTTCTCCATGCGCTCGTTCTTTACATTGGAACCAGGGCACTCACAGCGGCTGGCTCAAAGGGTCCAACTTTCAACAAAAACACTCCTTATGCTCAGCTCATCCAGACGCTTGCACGCGCTCTACCAACAGCGGCGCGCTATGAGCTCATCGGGGCGATAGTAAATCAGCTCCGCTATCCCAACAGTCACACCCATTACTTCAGCTATACCCTCCTCGATATGTTTGGTTTGCCCAGCAACGAACCCGTAGCCGTCCAAATACAAGAACAAATTGCGCGTACCCTTCTCGAGCGCCTGATCGTTTTCCGGCCACACCCTTGGGGTTTGTTGATCACGATCCTAGAACTCTACAAGAACCCCAAGTATGACTTCTTCAAGCTGCCTTTTGTGCAGGTTAGCGAGGAGTTGTGGAATCTCCCGGCGTTGCAGGCCCGTGGTGGAGGCTATGTCTAGTTTTACGACAAAATCATTACGATCAGTGGGAAGCGATATCATTGCTCTTCTTAACTTTTTCAATTTGAGTTACGACGACGGTTCTTTTTTCTTGAGAGGATTACTCTTTCATGCACATTTTCCACATCTTCCTCCCCTTCTAGTCATGTCCTAATTTTCGAAGATCTTTTCTTCTGCATGGGGGCGGAGTATTCTGCTACCTTCTCTTCCTCAATGAAGACGAAAGGCTGAAGAGAGAAAACTATTTTGCGTATATGAACATGGTGGAGGCGAATGACTACAATTGGACCAGGGGCGAGAAAACTAAAAAGGGAAAATCTCCTTTCTTGGGGATTAACGGGTGATTTGATCATACTAGTTGTACACAAACTTTCTTCTCTTCTTAATCCTTCCACCATTCTTCCGATTGAGCTTTCTCCACTCTCCTCCTCGTATGAAGGAGAAATGCCTGTTTTCATGATAGCTGGGTCTTTGGTGAATGGGGTGTTCTTGCTCATGCATGTCTTTTACACTTTTCCACCCTCAAAAGCGGTGGCGTTATTTACAAGTTTATCGGATTTGTAGCATAATCACCTTTTTCTCTCTACAGATGGCTTCCCTCTCATTTCTCGATATGATTGCCTCTGCTCTTCCACTCCTTTTCTTTTATGCTCGATTAGAGACATGGGTGGAGTTTGTTTGTCATCTTTTCTTTCATTCTCTCTTATATTGGTGGGGGCGGAGTTTTTTAGTGCACCGGAATTGTAGGATAATTTAATTGCGTTGTTTGCATGATATTGTGTCTGTATCGACGTGGTGTGACAGTGAGTGATATCAACAGTTCTATACTTTTACTTTCACTATGCTACTTCGTTGAGTATTTTGAAAGCCGGTCTACACCAAGAAAGAATATATCAAACACTACATGGAGTCGCGAGTAGACTTGTTTGATTATGATACGGCTTGTACAGAGCTTGCATGCTAATGACTAACTAACAATCCGCCATGACTAGGGTATTATATAGCCGATGTTCTGTCTAAGGGCGCAATCCGCTTAAATACTGCCTGTGTGAGTGAAACGGTGAGAAACTTCAACTGTACGAAATAATTTTCGAGGATCTTGAACGAGTAGTGGCGTTCGAGACTTCTCTCAACCCTATTTGAGTACTAAGAACGAGAAGGTACCATACTAGAACAGTAATTTTAACCAGGCGACTGGGTAACAATGCGTCATGGCCCACCTGTCCTTTCATTTGACAGCTGATTATTGCTGACATTGCCCAAGAACACAACTAGCACAGCACAATAAGCCGCCGCCGCACCCAGAATCTCATGTCTCCGAGCTCGAGTAAAGAGAGACAGCACAGCAGAGAAAGCCAGGGTGAAGACAAGCAATGTACCCAGACAGACCGCGTCTGTTCGACCAGTCCCCATTCTGCTGACAAGATGGAAGAGGATGTAGACGGGTATCCCAAGGAGTACGAGGATGACTACAGTGATGATACTGATAGCCAGTCCATCAATCCGTGAGCGGGTATAGTATACACCGTGGCCGTCGGTCTTCTGTCTAGTGTCGCGTGAGCTAAACATCTGCTCAATGATGGAGCATTTCGCCCACTTCTTGAAAAACTCGTTCAAGTATTTCAGTAAGTGTTCTAGGCTCGCATCCAGCCAGGCGTGCTCTCTGCCTGGCCTGAGAGTAACTAGATCTTCACGACACTTTATCCATTCTTGTTCTTCTTCCTTTAGTGGCTGGTTCTTGTTCATGTAGTTGTAGACACTCATAAAGTCTGACTTTGCCGGACGGTTCAATGCAACAAGCTGTTGCGCAGAACTGATCAAGTTTGCTAAGATGGAGTTGAGTATTTCCAACCGGGTCCGATATATACACGAGACTTCACTTACCATAGGAGCAGAACCTATGCTCTAGTTTTTCGAAGAGTTGCTGGCGGTCTTTGGCATCTGTCCCAGCCAGGTCTGATCGTGTCATCACGTCTAGTGGCTGGGTGCGGAATTGTCGTTGGTCATATAAGTCCAAGCTCTCTTCTAATTCTCTTAATTCGTCTTGTTTGTTCAAAAGCAGCCGGCTTTGAATGTACCCAAATCTTCGATATACCATAAAGTTCTCATCACTGTCCAAGAAAGCAGCGACGTTGGGATAACCACGAGGACATGCTGACACTAGCAAATCGTGTTAGGGAAAGTTGGAGTGATGTGCACCTCGCTATCAAACTCACAGCCTCGAACCCGAGTCTCTGGCCGAGTACCTCGAAACCAAGTGCGGGCACCGAGCCATACCGATGTATCAGTTCGAGCTGGCCCAGCGCCTGCATTTGTCGAGGGCCGTCTTTTGAGAAGCGAAGATATTGAGCTCCAGGTAGAGTAGCGTCGCGAGCTCGGTGTGATGGTGATGGGTGAGCACGACCCGACTGTCAAATCTCTAGCCGAATCCTCCCGAGCTACCCCTTTTTCTAGTGCACTGGGAGTGGAAGACATGGGGGTGCGGTGTATGTTAAAAAGTAGCTTGCTGTTTTACCATCAAGCATCAGACTGTTTCCTTTTGAAGCCTAATTTCTACAGCCTACTCTTTACGAGGCTATGACGGTCATTTCGATGCTTCGATCACTCCAAGCCCTGTACAACAGCAAAGCGCATGTATGAAGCCGGAAACTGCTGCATTTTTCATCAGGTTGGTGCTGGTGTGTTTGCCTTTATACACAAATATCCTTTGCCTTGTGTTTCCTCTGCAACATCCAAATGCATGCAGGCTGAGCTGTGGGAGCTAGTGGTGGGCGAAGAAAGAGATGCATTGGCTCCAACTCATTTTATCCTTGTTACTGTGGACAGAAATCATTCAAGCCTTGTAACCAACAACGTTTGCTGTGGTCCACACCTTGAGTTGCAGAGCCTCTTCGGACCAGGATAAAAGAAAGCAGACGCGAGAAGTTGAAATATGTGTGCAAGGCTTGAAAAATTTGACGAGCTGAAATATTGATCTCGAGCTCTGCTGTTAAAGTATTCACCGGTTTTTTCAAGGCCTAATCGTGCACGAGGCATACTTTGCGATCAACGAACCAACACTCGGCGCTACATAGATAATTGCTTTTGCCTTTGCTGAAATGGCACAGCAGCAGGTTTGTTTCCACACTACTGATAACCGAAGGCTGTGCTGTCTTGACTTTTATAGAATGGCGAAGATAATCCTAGAAGCTCTGAATACAGATCATATTATGGACAAGGCACACCTCAAGCGGTACGCTACAGGTTTCATTGGCTGTGGGAAAATGTTTAACGCTTGAAGTAGAGACCTCAGCGCTTCGGAATCGATCAACCTCCTGTTTGGCTCAAGGCGACCGTCACAGAACCAAACAGAGTTGTTACTGTTATTGACGCAATTTGCGACCCGATTACAGGCTTTTGGAGCTATCAGCTCAAAGATTCTGCCGGGAATGTCATGAGTGGATGGTATTCTGAAAGCAGTTTAAGCAAAGGTGGCTGAGTGAAGGGCGGCCTCTTTCGCTGGATCTACAGCACACAGCTCTCGTTTCCTAGCCTGAAATATAATCTGCCCCCAGTCTTAGGTCAAACTACTGTTTGTTCATACGCTGCGGATTGTCTTGACTGCTCGAATCATCTCACTGCAATAGTCCTTCGTTGTTACCCTTTTTGAACTTACTCGCCTGGCTTCAGACCATTCGTCAAAAAGTCAGCCTTGTCCTACAGCATGGATCTAACATTCGAACCTCCAGTCATAATTGAGACAATTGAGAACTTATCATCACCTGTAGCTCAGGCGGATGCCGAACATACCAGATTGCAGAGACTGTGGGATGAGCATATGCAAAACAGGCCCAAATATCGTCCGCCTTACCAATCAACTGTTGTACTACTTGTGTCGTGGGCGTCTACGGAGCTCAACACGGGACCCGAGGTGCGCTTTGAACTTCTTTTTCTAACCCAGGAACTCATACCGCATAGGTCGAAGAACTTGCTCAAGTATTCGAAGATGAGTACAGTTTTGGTGTTCAAAAGGCCTACTTGACGGAAAATAAGAATCCTCAGAGCCAGATACACGAACATTTGGCGGTCTTTGTTGCGAAGCACAATAATCCGGGGACATTACTCATAATTTATTACGCTGGTCATGGCTGGGACGTCAGGTCAGCAGAAGACGCAAAGTCCCAGGGATTTAGACTGCTCAAGTAAGCATCAAAGCTTCTTCCCAGTGATCTTGTCCTCATTGTACTGATTGTCTTAGAAATACGGACGAACAATCGTTAAATAACAAGTGGAATGATATTGATTGGGTCGTCGCCGAAAATCTTCTGATCAACCTGGACGCAGATGTGTTTTGTATCTTCGACTGTTGTAATGCTGGTAGTCTCTGCCAACGACGCTCTCCATATTCTCGGTTCGAATACCTAGGGGCCTGTGCCGCCAAACAGGAGACCCATCGACCTGGCAAAGAGTCTTTTACGACCGCTCTCATTTGGGCACTGAAAGACTTGAGGAAGCAGCCGAAATGTTCTTTCCTGACCTCAGAGCTTCAAAGGAAGGTCAAGGAGGCCCCCGATTTCCCAAAAACCCAGGAGCCCCCAATTGGGCACAGAATGGAACCGAGTCCGGACCACATTGTCATTGCTCCCCATGATATAAATGGCTCAGTAGCACCGATGCCGGACGACGATGGCCCAGTCGCCTACGATTTCCTAGACCTCCGTTTTCAGTTCAGCGGGCCGATCACCGACGCTATAATCAAGCAGACTGCTAAAACAATGAGTGAACTCATAGCAGAAACAAGTGTGCGGAAGATCGCGGCGGATTGCATTACATTCCTTCAGAAGACATCTAAGCTAGAGCTCTCCACGATATTTGCAAAGAAGTGGCTTCAAAGGACACGTTTAAGGACAAGACATTCAGCTTACAGCCTTCGCCAACCGACTCCCGGTCTGTTGCCAGCAACGGTCTCGTCCGAAAGCCCAACACCAGAGGAACCGTTGACTCCGAAATACACCATGTTGGAAGATACGTTTCACACGCAGCCAGTAGAGGGTAAGGCAAAACGCCGATTAGAGATTGAAGTGATGGAGCCAACCCCAAAACGACAGCGAACGGTATAGCGTTCCGGCCCGTTCCTGGTGCAATACAGATGATCTGCATGACGGGAACTCGAATCCTCAGAATGGGCACCGCTCATAGATCCCATTGGAGGTGAAACTTAAGGATATTTGCTCCCAGCCTTGAATTTTTATCTGTGTATCCATAACATCAATTACACCAACGATGTGCTGTTCTTTGACTGGCGTCAGATTGCCATTTAAGCAGAAGATTTTCTAGAAGCCATATGTAGTCCACGCCTTACAAGGTGTCATCTGAGTCGTGTTCATCGTAATTATGCTCATGGTCCTTGTCAATTCGCGGCTTTCTTTGCTTCGCATACTCATCCACCTGGCCCACACGCCCACCCATCAAACTAGCCAACTCCTCCGCCGTCAAGTCAACCACAGTCGGCGCATACTCCCCACTTTCATCTTCCTCTTCAAAACCCAGCACCTCCATCTCAACTTGCTCTCCATCCTCCAACTCCAACATGCCTTTCCTTAGAAAGTCATTATCCAATCTCCACCCATGCTCCACACTCAAGTACCGCTCCAGCTCTTCCAGCTCAGCCTCGACATCCTCTTTCTCTTCCCCATCCAACTCAGCCAGACCAAGCTTGAATTTGTGCAGCAAACTCTTCAATAACGATCCCCCTTCATCTCGTAAATCAAAGAGTCCACCTTCTGCGGCCTCGGTGGAGCATTCTAATTGCCTCTTTAATGTCGCGATAGCATCAACGAATAGTTCAGAGTGTTCTATTACTGCTTCTTTGCACGTGAACAGCAGACTTAACATCCTCTTCCATTGCTCTAGACATGAATAGTTATTCAGGCTCAGCACCATCAAAAAGCAGAATTGCATCTCTCCAAGCAGTTCATTCGCATCTCCACCTCTACAATGATGCTCTATCAGATCGTTAAGAGCCCACGTGTGGTCTCTCGCAGCGGCAGTACGTTCCCGTCCAGTTGCCCCTTCTGGCCACGTGCGCTTCAAATCTATAGGTGGAAAAGTAAGCTCCTTCCGCAGTTCTGTGACTGCTTCATTTGATGAGAGTCCAGGGATATGTTCCAGATCTTGTGGTGCGGAAGATGCAGACGTGAGAGACCACTGGCACTTATGAGGTCCATTTCCGATAATTCTCGAAAGCAAAGAAGGAGTGATGTGTTCTGTAAGCTTTTTCCAAACCATCTTCTCCTCTTTAACCGTCGAGCTATCAGAGGCACTTTGCCGATACGGTGATAATCCCTCCTTCCATATCGATCCGAGATTAGCTCGCCACCGCAGAATTTCGGCAGGGTCAGTTTCATCTATTAGTTCCTCGTTGGAAGCATCCCATTTCTTAATGAATATTTCAGGATGGCCATCTTTTGGACCTTTGACTTGGAACCATGAGCCGTGACGGACGGAAAGATCACTCGTTGACGACGTGAAGACAAAATGCCATCCTCTTGGTAAGGATTTGATACCTTTGAATTTGGGAGTTGTTGTGAATGAGAGGAGATCTATGCCTCCGAGTGCGCCAGGCGGTAGGTTTAGAAGGAGAACGCATGATGAGTTTGTGGCGTCCATTTGGTGCCCCTACAAGTGGATACGGGAAGCAGGAAGTGGCCTCGGTTTTACAATAGCGGGAAACTTCGGATAATTTGGGTTCTGGCTTGATGTTCGAGCAAGGACTTTTAAATCTCTTTCGATTAGGATTTTGAAAGTATTTAAATGATTTCGTGGACCAAAATCGTGATTTGATACTGGCAAGGCAGCAACATTATGACGGTCAAGGCACCCCTGCATATGGAGGCCGCCAGAGCATAATTTTTTTCTCTTGCGCGCGCATTTTCTGGCTCAACACCAAGAAACTCGAAATTTATATCGACAAGGGCGAAGCTCACGCTAAGGAACCGTAAGCAACATCTTCATACACGATTCAGCTTGACGTCTAACTTCTTAGCTTCCGAATCACACAAATCACCACCCAGACAAAATACCATCGCCGACCATCCTTAAACATCAAAGATGTCTGAAGCCAACGCCGCATACCCGCTTGCTGATGAGAAGCTCAGCCAGCAGCTTCTCGATCTCGTTCAACAAGCCTCGCACCAGAGGCAGCTTAAGAAGGGTGCTAACGAAGCTACAAAGGTGAGAATATACCATACTCTCAATCATCACTTTTCGCTTGTATTCTGAAGAAGCGTTCCACCAGTACCCCTCGAAATTGAAGTACCTAATAGTTACTCTAGACTCTCAACCGTGGTATTGCAGAGATCATAATCCTCGCCGCTGACACCTCCCCTCTTGCCATTCTCCTTCACTTGCCTCTTTTGTGCGAGGACAAGAACGTGCCCTACGTCTATGTCCCCAGCAAGTCCGCCCTCGGTCGTGCTACAGGCGTGTCGCGCTCTGTTATCGCTTGCTCTATTACCAGCAACGATGCTTCACAGTTGAAGGATCAGATTCGGGAAATGAAGAACCAAGTTGAGCGTCTTATAATTTAAAGATATGGGGGTGGAAATGCGCCAGACTTGCATTCTTACTACTGTCATGCTGCGCGTTTGATACTGCCTTCTGCGACTTTTGCAGAGCTATATCGTGCTCCTGGTCAACTTGATAGAGCTTGATCATTAGGAGTTAGGAAAAGCTGGTAATTTATGGAGCGAATTGCAGGAACTTTGCTCTACATCTTTTTACACTACATGAAACCTTTCTGGTCACTTGATTTCCATATGGCTTATCCAAGTAAAAGACTATGTTGCTTAAGTTATATTGGTGCTTGCAGCCTTGCAGTAATTCATACTTCCTGAACCCTAGCCTTGCCAAGTCTGCGTCCCTGAACATCACCCCTACGAGCTGCCCCTGTTGAACTCACTCGACAATCATGATCACATCTTCGTACAACACGCCATGAGACCTATCAAATGGCGAATACCAGCTGTCACAGCTACTGCCCTACTTCTATTTGGTATCGCCAATGCATCACTTGGTGATCATCTCCCCGAATTTCGAGAATGTGTTAAAGTATAGTTCACCTTCCACCCTTCTTTACATTAATAGAAGGGAACCGAACTAACAATCTGTACAGGTCTGTAAAGAAGCCAATTGCGGCTCAGATCCGACTCCTATACGTATGACCTCTCTTCTATACATTTCCCCTTACATTCAAGGGCTAATCAAACCCTCCAGCCCTCCAACGACGCATCCTCCTCTGGACATGCCCCTCGGAATGCGACTACACATGCCAACACATAACCACCCACCAACGCCTCACCCGCGATCCCCCCTACCGCGAACCCATCCTCCAATACCACGGCAAATGGCCCTTCCACCGCTTCCTCGGCATGCAAGAACCCTTCTCCGTCCTCTTCTCCCTGCTCAACTTCCTCGCTCACGACCACGGCATGTCCCGCCTACGGGACGCCATACCTGCCTCCTACCCCCTCCGTAGATACTACATATTGTTCGGGTATTTCGGCCTCGCGAGTTGGACTTTCAGTATGGTTTTCCACACGCGCGATTTTGGCGTTACGGAGAAGTTGGATTATTTTGGGGCGGGGGCGAGTGTGATGTATGGGTTGTATTACACTCCGATTAGGATATTTAGGCTTGATGGAGGGGAGAGGGGGGATAGGAGGAAATCTTCTGTTTTAAGGTTGTGGACTGTGTTGTGTATAAGTCTTTACGTGGCGCATGTAGCGTATCTTACACTATGGTCGTGGGATTATACATACAATATGGCTGCGAATGTTGCTTGCGGTATTGTTCAGAATGTGCTGTGGAGTGGTTTCAGTATTATCAGATATGCGCGCATGAAGAAGATTTGGGCGGCGTGGCCAGGGTTGATTGTGACGTGGATTATCTTGGCTATGAGTCTGGAGTTGTTTGATTTCCCGCCGTGGAAGGGTATGTTAGATGCGCATAGTCTGTGGCATTTAGGGACGGTGGGGCCCACGATTTGGTGGTATAGGTTTGTTTCTTACTCCATTAGCTCACCACACTTCATTTGGCTAATTCCCGTGATAGTTTTCTGATTAAAGATGCGCAGGATGATATGCAGAGTATGCGGTTGAAGGTATGATTGTACTCTTCTGCGGCATGTGCGTATTCTACATTGGATTGTCTGCTGTGTCCTGTGTGTATGCTACGTTGACATGGTTATTGTATAGGCTACCTGAGTAAACATTACATATGGTATATCATGGACGGGAAATAGAAGTGGGCATCAAGCACAGAGCGGAGTTTCCATGTTTGATGGCGCATTACATTATAAATATTACATGTGTGGACCTTCCAAATTCGATTGTCTGAGCAGTAAAACCAAGTAATGCTCCGGACCCAAAGTTGTCGTTACCAAGATCACCCCACGCACGCCATCCAGAAGCAAGCCTACCCTTCCATGGTTTTTTCCAGAATCGTCCTGATCATTTCATTCCCAATCTTCTGCGCCTCTGGAAACCTCGGTGCAAAATACTGCTGAATCTTCTCAAACTTCTCCCTATACGCATCAAAAGCGCAAAGGTCAACTCTTTCGCTCCAATCCTAAGCTATGGTCAGCATGTATACACGCGCACAGGGGAGTGGAAGCTGGATACTCTAGCCGCAAACGTAAACTCCAAATCGTCACCCCGAAAATTGACGTCATCAATAGCAGTATTGATCGTCTCCTCCAGCAGACTCGGCGTGCGAAACAAATACTCTGTAATACCAAGCCACATACGAAAGAGCTGTAGGTGCAATGTCAGACCCATCTGGTCGTCGGAAATGTCAGGGACATTGGGGAGGGGAGAATTAGAAAAAGGTGTATTTACGGGTGTGGAGCAGATCATGTGGTTGTATGGCACTATTTCAAGTCTTGACCAACAGTCTACCATGGCTAGCAGACTGAGATGACTATTCTTCACTCTTTCTGGGGGTAATTCGCCGAGACTGAATCGGTCGAGGACTTTGTCGTCGAGGAGAAGCTCTGAGCTACTTGGTTGTGCGCCAAATACCTTTCGTCCGGCGTTCTGGATGCGTTCTGTGAACTCCTCGCGCTGGCCTCGAAGCATAAGCTTGAAGAGCTCGGTCACTGAGGTGGCGTATTCGCGTATTTGATCGCGGGCGGAGGGGTTCATGATTGCGAGACCGGCATAGACGTGCCACTTGTTGAAGTAGATGCGCATCATTACGTTGATCTTGACATTTTCAATACCGCCCAAGTAGCGAGGGATTTGCCAGGGGTATTGCTTGTTGGCTGCCCATGCTGCGCCCATGCTACAATATCATTAGTACTTCATTTAGAGAGATCAACAATGAGAATTGAAATGAACCTGAGAAATGCTGCATGTGTTACAGCTTGTGTGTCTGCTGTTATTCGGTCATGTTGTTGCCAGGTAAGATGGACGTGCTTGGATTCGAGGCAAGAGAGGATCTTCTCGACCTTGTTGAAGCTCTCTTGAGATGATTTGTGCTTGATCAAAACCTACGTTTCACCATTAGATTTGCCATAGCAGTGGATATTGGATATCGCTGACAAGAGGCTGGCCTTTCGGGTTAACCCCTGGGCCATGAAGAGAATGACATGAAACAATCTCGCAATCTGATGGAAGATGTTTTTCGAAAGCGGCAATTTCAGGTGCTTTACAAGAGGTTTGCCCTCCCACTATGGCGCCCATCTTGGTCGCTACACACGAACATATTAATAAGAAAATCCAGAGAAAGATATCGTTGGCAGAGACACACACATGGACCGAACTCAGCGACTACGCGATCAATGTTTTCGGCTTCTACACTGTAGATGATGTAGTCACTAGATCGGGAGACGAGATGTCCGTTGGAAAAGACTTGAATATTTTTCTGTAAAACTACTAAGCGACTATATTCCCGTTGGCTATGTAACAGTGATACGTTACCCTGCCCTCAAATTCCTTTCTCAGTACCTCATACTTGTCCGGTCTATCGCATGCGTTTATCCTATGCACGAAGTTTAGTGGCGAGCTTTCAAACGCTTGATTCTATTGCAATCTTGTCAGCAAGTGCTCGCCTGGAGTGAATCATAAATTGTGAAGATTGGAGGTTGCGTCAGACAAATAAAAATTAAAGGTAGCTGAGAATTTACATCAGTGACAGCCCAGCCGCTAACTCCGCAGCCAAAATGGATACGGAGGTCGCAGCAGACCATACTCGAGCCAAATGCACTCAAGTCATCATTGCAAAGGAAAGGTACAGGAGGTGAACTTACCAGAGTAAAAGACATGAAACGCCACTGAAGACGATCTACAAGGTAAGCTTACTTCCAGCCAGCTTCACTGATCTTACGAGCATACATCTTGCCCATGTCACCCATTCCAATGATGCCCACAGCGAAGGACGCCATGGTAACGATTTGCTGCGTTGCTGCACTCCAATTCAAAACCAACTGCAAGATATACGAACTATGTCATCTTGGTAGATTGCAGAGTAAGCTAGCGGAGTTGCAATGTCCAAGAAGAAATATTGTTGATGAACAAGGAAAAGACGTGAGGTCGAACTTTTTCTTGAAGTCTGAAAACTTGGCGCACGTGCCATGCCGGGAGAACCTTGATCCGTGAGCACCTTCAAATTTAAATTTGCTATCGTGAACTTTTGAAGAAATCTACGCAACCGTTGTCAATCTCCAGATATACATCACAATGGCACCAAAAAAGAAGGTCGAGCGCCCACAAGAGAATGTCTCTCTCGGTCCCCAGGTCCGGGAAGGCGAACTCGTGTTTGGCGTTGCACGCATCTTCGCTTCCTTCGTAAGTGAAGCGCAAACTTATAGATTTCGCAAAGAAAAAGAAGGAAAGCTAATGCAAATGCTAGAATGACACCTTCGTCCACATCACCGATCTCAGGTCCGTTTGATTACATTACGATTGTTACTTGTTATACTCTGGGAATTGTAGGCTAATATTCTGGGTGATTCCAGTGGCCGCGAAACAATCAGCAGAGTTACTGGCGGAATGAAGGTCAAGGCCGACCGTGATGAGTCCTCTCCATACGCTGCCATGTTGGCTGCCCAAGATGTCGCCGCTCGCTGTAAGGAACTGGGCATTACCGCTCTCCACGTCAAAATCCGAGCTACCGGAGGTGCGTTTGTCTGTTCCATTATTTGGAATATCATTATTTCTAACATGTTTGCTGCGTAGGAAACGGCACCAAGACTCCAGGACCAGGTGCTCAATCCGCTCTCCGTGCTCTCGCCCGTGCTGGAATGAAGATTGGCAGAATTGAGGATGTTACCCCAACACCATCTGACTCCACACGTAGGAAGGGTGGTCGTCGTGGTCGTCGTCTCTGAGCGCAATCTATTGCATGGAGTTATCAGGTTTATGCATGGTTATCTGGTTTGCTGACAACTACGCGGGGAACGGCGATGGCTGCGGTCATTCTCCTGGTCTCCATATTTGCCCTTGTCGCATTTGAGCTCGATATCATGGCATAGACAGGGCTGAAAAACGAAACTACTTCAACTACTCCATTCTTTTACCCACATATTGTATTGTGACTTTGTTCCACCTTTCGAGCTCTTCTCAAATTCTTACAGTTCAAACCAGAGATCTCATATTTCGAAACCAACAACATAGGTATGGTTGTTTCGATTTGGTAGCTATTCAGGATCGTAGACCCTTATTGAATCACACGACAACACTGCCGTACGCTCATTAATTAACTCTACAGTATCATTGCGCGACCACCAGTGAACGATGCAGCGACCATCGTCGCAGGACCTTGCTCCAGATGCGGTCTCGTTCTTGCACGAAAAACGACATGCAATCATGGTGATCTCTGACCTACACGCACCACTATTTTAATTGAAACGCGTGGAAAATTCTTTGGGGAGTGGTCATTTCTTTTCCAAAGAAACAATATTTCTATTTTAGCGGCGACATGCTTCTACTATGTCTGAGTTTATTAGATATGTTGTATAGCTGGAAAACTTGGGAACACCAGATCTTTAAGTAGGCCAATCCAAAGCCTCTCTTTCTTGCTATTGCAGCTTTGCCCTTTCGATGGTGCGTCCTGCTCTCATTACCAATGTCAGCGCGAGTCCCGATGGTGGATGGCAGGTGGATATTTTCTGTGGGTGACTTGATGGCCGCAGGAACAAGAGTTGTAGGAAGACCACCTTTGAGCACTCAATCCTACTGCATTGATGATATGGATAAGGAAAACAGATTGTTTTAAAAATTTAATAAGAGCACTAAAGCTGAGGTGAACCAGATAGAGCCACCAGAGCCCAACTGACAACTATAATGTATTGTTACAAGCAACGCCCACGATGCCACAGCCCAGGGGTATATCCTTCTCAATGCTTCAGCGCCCATTTTCCATCCTTTTCCATGCAAGCCATAATCAAATAAGTTCGTGAACCTCCCTGTCACCGCAAACCCACTTGCGGACACGGTAACCCATCGTAAAGAGAGACTCCATCAGTCTCAATAACTTAATAAAGCGAGCCATCGAAATTTAGTGAATGAATATAAAAAAGAAATGAAGAATACCGAAGAATAGTAACAGCACAAACGACTGAATGATAATGCAAAGAAACTTTTGGTGATGCAAATGGAAACTCTCAAGCAGTAGAAGTAATGAACGACGCTGCAGACTGTCCATGGCCAAAGTCATCCATGTCTGTTTCCATCTCGTCGTTCCCAAAGTAATGACAGCCACCACGGGCTAGCGAGCACAATGACCACGCCTTTCAGCGTATTTTTAATCCCTTCGACATTGGCAATTGGAACACTGGCAATTGCCGTTCCCGTTGCATTGCGAATACGCAAAGGTATGAACGTTATATGACGAGGGAGACATTGTCATTGTCGATGCGTCATCTTCAGTACTCGACGATTCGTGGTCCATAGGGAGGCCTCGATCCCCCAAGGTTCTCAGTCCTAACTCAAAACGGGACGTACCACTGGGGACACCATTTTCAATTGATGCAGCTGAGGCTTCCTGTTGGCCATGAATCTGAGCATTAAGGCCAGGATGGACTCGAGAGTATGATTGTTGCATCGGGATTGGATTTTGACCGCGAGGATGGCTTGAACTTGTGTTGAACTCCATAGGCACTTGGGCGGCCCAGTTTGTTTGCGTACCGGGTACCGTCGAGAATCCTTGGTCGGTGTAAAGCCCCATAGGGTACTGAGATGTAGATTGGCTGTGTACACCCCCTGAAAGATCTCGAGAGTGCAGTTGTGGATAGTTGGCGTGTGGAGGTCCACCAAAAGGTAGTGATTGTGGGTACAAAGGAGAAGAGATTATCTGCGGGGCTACGAAGTCCTGTTCATGTATGATTTGATCATGAAATCGGGCGTATTGTTGGGTGGTGCTATTGTTTGGATGCGTACTACACCCTAAGCAATTACAGTTTTCACCGCAGTGACAGCCGGCGCCTGCTGTATTAGCCATATGCCCAGGGACTGTACCATGGCAGCCATGGCGAGCTTCTACTCGCGCAAACCAGGACGCGAGTTCCCCTTCATTTGGAGCAAGTGTCGAAGGTGCTGTAAGAAAAGGGTCCGAACTATTCCCAAATTCCCCAAACGCGCGACCGTGTGTGAGGCCCGTGGAAATAGCATTCTGTGCTGGATTTTGTTTCCCAAGACAGCATGAACTTACGGCCACATTGTCTTCTTGTTCGCGAGCTACGTTTGGTATGGTAAAAGGTGGGAACGTTGGCAGCCGAACGTCGTGATCACTGATACTGAAGTCATCCATCAATCCCAGTGGGTTGTGTTGGTGCCGCTCCGCTGCTTTAAGTCTGACATCAGCGAATGGGTCATGCTGCATCAGGTTGCTACCAAAATCAACCGCATCGATCTGTGGTGTGGAGCTTGAACTTGATGCCAGTGAATGTCCATTGCTTGAGTCAGAGAGAGTGATATGGCCATCCGCACCACTCAATACTGAGTTGAACTCAGGTTCTTCAAGGCTTTGCTCAAGGTTGATCGATTCAGAAGTCGTGTCCGCTTTCGAACCTCGAACCTTATTCTTATGACCTCTTCTAGAGATGGAACTGGAACCGGGGATGACGGTGTATGAACTGAACGTTGGTTCGCCAGTTTTTGGACATCTACAGTCAGGTGCTAGCTTCGTGTCAGCTGGGCATAACTCATGGCGATGTTGTGTCTTGGTTAACCTACAATTCGGGACTGCGTAAATAACGGTTCTTGCGCAATTGCAAGAAGACGACCCTGCAGTATGTGGGCAAGTGCTCAAGGGACGTCCCGGCTTGCGAACTACAATGAGAACACGTTCTTTGTGCGCACATGTTGACGATCTGTGTCCCCTGATACAAGGGCCGCTGTGATACACGTCAGCAACAGCGGAACAAATACTTGACATTTGTGTAGGAGTGAAATCTGAGAGCGGGAACCGACAGTGTAACTTACCAGGCAACCTTCTGCTTTACATTATCTAGCACGACTTCTGGCATGTTTTGCCCTGAGCGAATGTGGAAGAGCGCAAGGCAGTTCGTGAGCGCTTTTCTGGATTACTATCATATTGTGAGTTAGATGATCCCTGCTGTTATGCAACCGCACTTTCACGAAAAAGGTGTGACAGATGTGGTAGTACAAGTAGGGAGAGAGAGAAAGCACGCACTGCGTTGGTTTGAAGGCAGGCCTTGAGGTCGATAAACCGTATGGCGTCCCAAAGAAGTGGAGGGGGCGGCGGGCAATCGGAATCGTGCGTTTCTTACAAGGTGAAGGCTGTTTTGGTCTGGCACAGCAGGTAGGTTTGGCGATCGAAGTTCCCGGCAATAAAGGGCGGACAGGTCAAGTGGGCATGCAGAAAAGCAAGAGCGCTGAGGTGTGCCTTTTATACCTACCTTTTTCTCATGAGGCTCCGCCGGACGAACCAGTTGGTCATAATCGTCGAAAACGATACAGTACCAAAGAAGCGCGCAATGTTGAGATATAGGATAGAACTTTTTCCAGAAGCCTGCGAATCCAAGGACTTCGCAGTGGATCGAGGGTATTTGGGTTGTAGTATGAACTGTGGTTGATCTCTCTCTCTTTCCCCAACTTTCAGTATGAGCAAGTTTCTCTGCATTAGAGGGATGCTAGCAGACAGAAAGGTCAAGGGCTATCCCTGTTGACGAGGTCGGCGGCGTGTAAGGCGATGTGGGGTCAACGGCGATTACGATTACTCCGAATAAAGCGAAAGTTGGAGAAGGGACGTAATCAGCAGTAGGAAGCTTAGTTACCCACGAGTTGGGTCAAATATCTCGTACATGTGCATTCGCACATCTATAGCTCCTCTCGTCAGGGCTGATAATTATGGCCGGGTATGCCCACGCGACCGTTCTTACCGTTTTCTGGAGTTTGGACGTTTTGCTTACAGTTTCACGGGATGATCTTGCAAACTTCTTTGGAACCCCTCTTTTTTTCCTTGGGGGTGTTCTAATTTTAGCAGAGCCCCCATACGATATACAATCCATAGTAGGTTGGAGTCACTGGAAGGATTCCATATGAACAAAGAGAAAGAGCAAGGGGTCAAAGAACATGAAATTGCTATTCAACTACTCGCTGTTACACTCTTGAATCTCTCGGTTATTGTATAAAGTCCAGCGTCACGCGTACACCAAAGTCCTCGTTAGCGTCGTTTTCCTATTAGCGTGTGGCCCGAGATCAACCTAGCATGCCCCGCCCGGAAAATACAAATGTAAGCTGGGATGAAATCTGCGTAGCAAAGAGGCTGGTATGACGTGAATTACGTGCCTAGCCAAGTATTATTTAGTGGCCCCTCCCAGCACACTTTTTAGCCTGTTTGAACCACACGTGACGGGATTTGCGATTTTTTAGGCCACTTGCTTCCACTTCTTTTTTTCGAACAAAACACGAGCTTTTCTAACGCAGCGCCCCACATTAGTGTACTCCACTCCATCACCGACAAGACCTGGTTTCATCCGATACTCCATCATTCTTCTTTTCTTCCACGATGTCTGATCTGGAAGGCGACGTTGATTTGTTTAAAGAACCAGAAGGTTTCTATCAGCCGGCGGCATCCCCGACATTTGCAACCCATACGCTATTGTCTGGGGAGTCATTACAGCTTCGTTTGGTGGGACACAATCCCCTCTGGGTGAGACATCATCGCGCTGCCAATTCAATTTCCTTACCTCCATTTGATCCGTCAATTATTTTTACTATATTCGGTGCCTTTGGGTTTCTTAGCTCTTCACAGACGTCACTTAGCTATTTCTGATATTCTGATCTTCATGTTCAGGGGCACCTACTTTGGAACGCTGGTAGAACTATATCGGAATATCTCGAGGAAAGTGCACCTACACTAGTAAAGGACCGGGCCGTACTGGAACTTGGAGCTGGAGCTGGTCTTCCAAGTATAGTTTGCACTCTCAAGGGTGCAGCTCAGGTTGTGGTGACGGATTATCCCGATGTGGACCTCATTGAAAATCTCAATTACAATATTGTACATACGATACAGCCTGGTGGGTTTTCCAATATCGTCGCAGAGGTATGTTTGCGTAGCTTAACAGTATCCCCCGACCGTATAATCTCACCAATGACTAGGGCTATCTTTGGGGGAATGATACAGAAAAACTTGTGCGCCATCTACCAGCGGATAGACAAACTAAGGGGTTTGATACTGTGGTTCTAGCCGATTTGCTGTTTAATCATTCTGAGCATGAGAAATTGATTCAGTCCGTCCAGCGAACTCTGAAGCATGACAAGCACGCCTGCGCCTTGGTCTTTTTCACTCCATATCGCCCTTGGCTACTCGAAAAGGACTTGTCCTTCTTCGATCTAGCAAGAGCAAATGGATTTGAGGTTGCAAAGATCTTGGAGAAACAGATGGACCAAGTGTTATTTGTAGGAGATCCTGGCGTAGATATCACCTATCCGGGTTGAATTCATTGGGCTAATACACCATAGGACGAGTCATTGAGACGCACAGTGTTTGGATACACATTAAAATGGAGTGCTCTTCCCATGACTGCCACGTGAGGGATGCTCACTGGCAGATTCAGCTTACAGAATCATGAAAGTAAACCGGACTTGCCTAGTAGTGAAGCCTGCGCTTATGAACGCTCAACGCTCGATGATGATGTTGCTGCACATATTTAGCAGTTATGTATCAGGGTGATATGGTTTCTTAGAGCGAGCGGGCCTATTTCTCTAGAATAAGGTACCAGTATCGGCATTCCAGGACTTCAGAGGTCATAGAATGACCACTCGCTTCGGCCCTGGTGAGAACCCAAAAAGCCCTGCAGCGTTCCTATGCTACACGACAGCCCGAAGCATGGTCCTTGTTTGGTTCGCATGCTGCTTTCATGGGTGGTTGGACATCGATTGGTTCTTGTGCTCCAGACTCGATGTAGTAATACAAGTTCTCGGTCAATGATCCCCAAACTTCTGCAACCAGAACTGATGCTTGCTCCCCAGCCTCGCTCTGACCAAAGGCAACAGCCTGTTCAATATTTTTATATACAAGAGAGTCACAGTACTCTCATCGTACATCAAACATCAAACATCAAACAACGAATCAGTCGATCTGCATCCAACATACTTGTCCCCACATTGACATTTACCCTAATTTTACCATACGACGTCTACCTTTACCTTGGCTTTCTAGCCTAAGTATATTCCGTACATCTTCTTATTCTCCAAGAGAGAAAGTCAACATGACCGCCAAGATGAACGGAAGCCCGAAGTCACACTTCAAGAAAATTCAAAACTTCAATCTTAAACGAAGTTATTGCCTGTAAACATAACATAAATAAGTTGTTACCCTAGTGAATTTGCCCTGTACCGTAGCTTACGCACCCCCACGCACATGCTAATTGTAGATTACATTCATATCCGGGGATGCTGATCTTCACAGTTTATTCATCCACACCTTTCCCAGATTGGAATGACCCAAGACGTGAGATGCCACGAGTCGACACGCGGTCGCGCGTGTCGGGATGCTTCCCGCAAACGCACTCAGCCTGGGCCAATGCTGTCCAGTATTATTAAAATTCCATACATCGAGAGTAATATAATTGATTCTGCAGTCTCTTGGGGGCTTTCTTCGTGCTTTTTGGAGGCTGGATTCGCTGTGCAGAATCCCCTCTCTAATTTCGGCTACCTGAAAATAACTCCTACCTAAGACAATCTCTGTGCATTTCTAAATCAGCCGGATAGATATTCCGGGCAATAAAACAAGGTGTACCTGAATTTCGGGTCATCAGTGCTTCGTCCGCCACAACGCTGCACTGCGGCACGGCGCGTTCCTCACACAACGGACGTCACAAAAAACCATACCAAACTCTGCAAGAACACAGTCGGCGAGCGACGGGGCTTCAAGTGCCCGCTAAACCGGCCGTGATCCTCAACATTTGGTAGTCAGCAGGGATCCTTCTCCTTGCCTAGGTTGTTGCGCTTATCGAGGATAGGTAGTTACAACGACTACAATCGTGCTCTATCCCGATATCCTAAACATGCATCAACGCTTCCGCGTGGCTGTTGTACCTTCCACACTGCATTGGCCGATATCAGCTGTATCGAAAACGCTTGACTGCAACCGGGTGATATTCAAAAAAGGAAAAGAAGATACTCCAAATCCATGCCATAGCTGCCGATTCTTTTTCCTAATATTTTGCTACAGTGCGTGGCCTTGGGCAGAAACTCGCTTTTACCCCTACCATCATTCAATAACACACACGTGCTCAAGGAAAGTGTTGAATAACGCGGAGAAAGGGCAAGTTTTATGAATAAGGAGATATGGGCTGACATAACGGTGTGCTCCGCCACGCCTCATCGTACCGTTAGCCATGGGACATAGGGTCGGTTACAGTAATCTTTTGATATTGTGCTATTATTTCTCCCCAAGCTCCTATGCGTCTAGAACTACGCCTCTAACCTCAAAAGGTCGTGAATCATACGGCGATCATAGCTTATAACTTCACTTCCCATAAGATCCGAGTACAACTCAATCAACAGTCATCCACATGCCATTCGCCATACACGAATAGGTTCGCTACTAACATGCCGCATACATCACCACCAGCCTTGTTCTATACAACTTTATCCTTCTTAGACCCATCTCAAAACACGGCGCGATGGTGTGGTCGGCAACACAGCAGAGGCATGACATCAGAACCAAAGAACACTCCCCATAGGAGTGTACATCAAGCATCCCAGATCATGGGAGCATAATGGGCTCCCAAAGCCATAAACAAGCCAAGGGGGACTCCTCACGGGAGTTCCAAACATTCAGATACCCAGCCAGATCAGCAGTCTCTGGTTCAAATCCAGATCACGCTATTTCTTTTTCTTCTGGCTCCTTTCGGTCCACGCACAAGTCATGGAGTGCGCGTTTCTCGTGCTGCAGTGCGGCCGATTTTCTTTTTGCAGTTAAGGAATTCATAGACGCGGTTCGGGTCACAACGATGTGCTGAATGTTTAAGGATTGATTGATTGCACTGTTACCATTTCATATATTTGATACTAGGCATACACGCCGTAGAGACATGATAAAGCAGTGTAGAACTACGCGTAAGGTCCACACAGCCATATAGGTCCATAAGAGATGAAACGAGAACGCTGAAATTGAAATACTAACAACGACAAACTGCGAAAACACAAGCGATCCAATAGTAGAGACAGTGCTAAAATCAATGACCCTCATGGCGAAGCTCGTGAGCACTGAAGAGATAATTGGAAGCTGAAGCGAAAAAGGACCGCAACCATGGCAAAAATAGTGCCATTGAACCGGCGACATAAGCAAATTTGACTAAACAACAGAATGATAGATCAGTTCAGAAATGAGAAAAGAGAAAAGGGATGCGGAGCATACATCAAAACCTACCATACAATAACCCCGAGCTGTGGAGTTAGTTATCCACTGCAGTCTCATGTGCATAGTCCCCCTGGCTCACAAACCTCTCATGCAACCTCCTCAACTCCTCTGGATTATCCCTCTGCAGCTGTCTCAACACGCTCGCCTTTTCAGAAACACTATCAGCAGCTTTTTCCCACCCCTCTGAGATGACAGAGTCCCTCAATTCCTCCCCTTTGAGCGCCTCCAACTTCGCCCGTAACACCTTCATGTGAACTGGCTCCAGCTCAGGATCTTCATCGACACCGACAGCGCCATTGGCTGTTGATAGTACATCGCGCTTCACTTTCTGGCCCATACGGTGGACATGGCCTTCTTCGATTGAGAGAGCGCGGGCGGCGAGGGAAACGTCACTGTTGTGTCTGGATAGGCGGACGGGATCGTGAGATTTACGTAAGGAGGTCGAGAGTTCTTCTTCTGAGTCGCTGCCTTGGAAAGTCATGCTATTGACCATGCTATCGGTGGTTGTAATGGAAGAAGAGAAAGGTGAGTTAAGAGAGTTGGGAGCTGAGGATATTGTGCTGGCTGCATCCTCGTATTCCTGGGCGCCAGCGGTGGTGGCTGGGATGGGAATTGAGGGTGTGACTCGGCATTCTGGATATTCGTCCTCGAAGCGTTGTATCATGCCTTGAAGGGTATTATCAAGGAAGAGTAGTCGGCCTGTAGAGCATTGAGTCAATGAATGGATACGTTATACACGGAGTAAAACTTACGGTAAGCCATATCGTCTGCCGCCTTTGCTTCCCGCACGAGGGCGGGCTGTAATCTTGCCCTTACCTTCCTCGCGCTCTCCAATAAATTCTTGGACATTTGTTTTGCACCAAGGTTGTGGTTGGCAACGTGCTCTCTGGGCGTGGTGGTACCACTGGTAAGATCTGACCCTCTTCGAAGCTCCGAAGCCTTCTCAGATAAGCAATAGCTGAGAGCTTTGACAACTCCAGTGCCTCCAACAATATAGTCGTTACTTGGAGCAGGTTCTTCAGGATGTGGATCCACATGACCCTCATCATCTCCCACCAGATGCAGGAGCACATCTGGCACATCAATTCCATCATAACCTTCCAGTGCAGATCCAATCGCTGCGCCCATATCTGGGGAGTCCAGGGCTGCAAAATGCTCCATGTTGCGCAGGCAATACGCTATAACCTGTTTTGCCAGTGCCTTCACCACTTCGCTATTGTCAGAAGTAGGAACATCAATATCCACACATATTAAAGCGGTCGAAACTCGAGCGGCAGCCATAAGCGAGGCATATAGCGCGCAAGCTTCCTCTTGCGTCTCTTCGTCTGTAGCAGATGCCAGTGCTGAAAGCTGAGGGTTCTGTAAGATATTGAGGTGAGCGAGGGAAGGACATTCCGGAAGGACTTCGGCCAGGGCAATGGCCTGTGCTGGGGACATAGAGACATCTACCAAATGTAGTCGCTTCAGGTTCGGCAGTAAAGATAGATATTTCCGCAACAGCCCAAGGGCACTGGGCTGTTTCGAAAACAAGTCGTGGTTGTGCGATAGATCCAAGAACCTCAGATCCGGCAGCTTCATCAATTCTGGAAATAATGGCTTCAGAGACGCTGGAGACAAGTTGCAATCCGCCAATCCTAGTGCCCACACTGTACACTGCTCATCGATTGCCTCGCATAGCTTGTCAATGTGATCCCGTAAGTCATTACTGCCTATGTCAATGCCTTGACAAATGCCTGAGCGCATATATCGAAGAACATGTTCAAATCCCTTGAGATCGAGATGATTTCCTGCAAGACTAAGCCTCTTGAGTCCACTAACCGTAACGCCATCGACAATGAGACGGATATCAGAGCTAGAGAGCCCGCATTCCGCCATGATGAGTTCTTCAAAGCGATCACCTCCCAATCTTTCTGAGAGAGCTTTAGAAAAGATCTCTGCAGGATCGGAATGGTTTGGTCTAGATTCCTGATAAACGTCCATATTTGGGCGACTACGTGCGGCGGGAAAGGAAATCATGGAGATGTCCAGTGCTCTCAGTGATTTGCACATGTATATGAATAAGCTGATATGCTTCCATCCTTCCTTGGAAATCTTAGTGTTGTTCTTCAAGCTCAACTTTTCAACCACGCCACATTTTTTTTGCTCAGCCTTTTCGTTCGGAGTACCTCTTCGTACATGATCGGGGCTTTTGGCTGCCAGGAGGCCGGCTAAGATAACACGAACCCCTTCGTCCGTGAGATCGGAGTCCTCGAGGACAAGCTTTTTAACCGGCACGATAGCAAGCCAGTCACTCAGGGTCACTATATCAGCAAACTGTAACCGTGACCCGGTAAGATCTAACACGCAAACGACCCCTGGGGCTTCGGCAAGGCAGGCATTTGGCTTTTGCAGCTGCTCGCTTATCCTTTTGAGTATCGGTGTCTCCCGAAGTTGACAGCACCGCCGATATATCCGAAGGGGATCCGTAGTCGGCCGGTCTGTAGGCCTTGGTGTATTACTTGCTGGTGGTGTAGTTTGTGGACTGGCATCCGGCTCTATCACGATTTGTACCGGAACTGCACCACTTTCCTCTGCCTTCCGACGTTTCTGCTCTTTGCGTTCTTTGCGCTCCTCTTCAGACCTCTTTTTCTTCTCCTTTTTCCGTGAAGTGTCTTTCTTCTCGTCAGCGTCACCGATGGTGCCTTCGGGATCTGGATCTTCCTCAGTTCCGACATTCTCAATGTTGACAACGCCGGTCTCATCTTTTTCATCGGCGACTTTTTGCGGATGCTTTAGAGCTTCACCTTCACCTCGCTCTTTTAGTTTCTTGTCTTTTAGTTTCTTCTTCTTCTCGGACCCGTCAGCCTCGTCCTTGTAACGCGGAACACCAGCAATTTCGACATCCACACAAAAGGCAACCCGTCGTAATTTGGCCTGGTCCAGTTCAGGCAGTAGGCAACGCGGCCTATTCCGGTCGATGTTCAAGACCATACGAGGGCACAAACCCGAGCGTCCAACCACCTTCCCTGCTCCACCAACATTGGTATTTGAAGATAATCGGCGCAAAGCATTCGAGAAGAAAGAGGTGTTGGGAGCCTTCGGATTTTGCGGTACAGATGGCTCCAGTTCCTCCTGTTTAACACTAGCTGTTTGCTTAACCGCTGCAGCGCCAGCATTTGACTTTCCATCCTGCGTAGATGGGCTTGCTACACTTGGTGCGCTCGCACCATTTTGCTGTTGAGGTAATTGAGATGAGAATTTGGAACTTATATTTGAGATCCACGAATTGCGTCTTGGTATTGACCGTCCCCCGCTTCCCGGTGATGATTGATTCAGTTTCTCCAAGCTGCCTCGACTTAATAGACTTGGTTTCTTGATGTTTGCTGGTACATGTTGATTTGGAGAAGCTGAAAGGGTATTCGCAACAAATCTTTGAGGTGTAGAAGGTGTTATTTCATCTCCCATATGATGTTTGGGCAATTCGACGGTCGGGCGCGCTGGTATCGATGATGCAGGCGCATCTTTATTAAGTCCTATATGTTCAAAACAATAACGTAAGTAACGGATCTATTCTATGGGGTGTGCCACGATCTCTCGACTGCACAAAAGTATCAATACCACCATTGTGATTACTGACGGCCATTGTCGTCGTTCATACAACCTATGGTTCTCGTTACCCGCTTACCTCTATTGGTGTGGTGCAACCACGAGACATCAACGCCGTGTATATCCTCCATAGTTGATAGGATGCAGGTGTGTTCCTGTTGATTGTGTAGAGAGGATGTGTTTATCTGAGTTGTGCGAAACGTGCTGAGGAAGCTTCTACGGCTGACTGTCGTGCTGCATTTGTTCGTCAGACTCACACCGTATTAGATACCAGACTGGGCTGAATTTGGTGGCGTAGAGGGGTAGGTTAGGTTGGAATCGGTCATCCGCAAACACAATTCTTTCCAAAATTATGTCTTCCGTGGTGCAAGAATCAACACGGAAAGGACCCAGAAGTTCGATTAGAGTTTATAAATCAAGCCCTAGAACAGCCAATGTTCACAACAAGCCCCGGGCCGAATGATGATTACAGGTTGCTCATTCGGTCGGAGTGTGACCTGGTTGGCCGCCTAGAATTTCTGTGTCCAGCAGACCGCGGGCATGAGTGAGGAGAACAAATAGATTATTATTCCTCCATCTCACCATTCTCTAATTTTCGGCTCTTCGATCACGGAAGCTGTAAAATGCCTACTGTGGTATCCGGCCGATATATTGTTAGTACGCCGCCACCAGCCAGGGCCCCTACCATTTTAGTGTATCCCTCTCTACCAATAGATCATCTAGCTTGTATACTTAATAATTTGTTGTTATTGTAATTTATACCTACTAAGCCTTTCCTTAGGGGTATACACCTTGCCCAAAACAACACCATTATGCCTCCAATACGCGAGAAACAGCCAGATCTTTCACGAGACGAGCGTTTACAAGTTAGAATCCTTCGAGATATAGGCTGGACTTACGAGCGCATTGCCAATTACCTCCAATTTACGCAAAGACAAGTCCAGAATGCCTGCCAGGCCGATCAAACTACACCTAAAAAAAGGAAAGGTCGAAATCCTACTCTTTCAGAGGAGCAGATTCAGGAGCTTATTACCTTTATTCGCTACTCTCGAATAAACCGGTTAATGTCCTACCTCCAGCTCGCTACTGGCCCATTCTCATCTTAGGAAGTAGGTGAGTACGCTATACGAAGCGCCCTCCGAAAGCATGGCTTTAAACGATACGTTGCTCGCGCGAAGCCTCCTCTCTCAGAACGAAATAAGGCTATACGCCTTGCCTGGGCTCTTGCACACGTCGATTAGACTTATAAGCAATGGAATACCATCTTATAGACTGATGAGACATGGGTAACAGGGGGGAGGCATCGAAAGCAATAGGTTACACGGCAACCTAGTGAAGAGCTAGATGATACCTGCGTAGTTGATAAGATTAGGAGACGGCGTGGATGGATGTTCTAGAGCTGTTTTAACGGTACCTAGAAGGGACCTTGTCTCTTCTGGGAGAAAGATTGGGGTTTAATTAACCAGCGCTCATACTGTGAGCGTACGGTATCTATTATTGATGGGTGGCTACGGATGAATCCAGGTCTCCAGCTTATGCAGGATGGTGCCCCTGGGCATGCTGCTGGGGAGACTTTTCAGGAGCTTATAGAGCGAGGAATTAGGCCTATCTTCTGGCCTGTATACTCTCCTGACTTGAATCCTATTAAGGCAGTCTGGAATCTTATGAAGGACTATATTGAGAATAAACAGGGGGATAGGCAGCTCTCTTATGACCAGCTTCGGATTGCAGTAAGGGAGGCATGGGAAGCAATTACAGCACAGCAACTCCAAGATCTTGTAAATAGCATGAGTATACGTTGTCAGGATGTAATTGATGCCTAGGGCGGGCATACGAAGTGGTAGATTAGGTAATACATCGATACAAGAATACCAATACCCTGGCCAGATGGCTTGCGCCACCATACTAACAATATATCGGCCGGATACCACAGTAAGACGCAAAACTATATCTTTGCATAAGCCATCGATCCGGCTCATGCCGTCACAAATTATACGCCGTAAGCTTCAAATATATTAACTACCGGCAGAGCAGTCAAGGCAGGCCCTCTGTCCACTACGATAGACGCTTACGGCATTGCGGCGCTGTTATCTTATAAGCCATTATGGGAGAACTCGGGTTGACCTGGATGAAAATGCTAAGTGACACAACAAGTTGTTACAATTCGGGCAAGAGTGTTTCTTAGTAGTCTTGCGAAATTTTCTTTTGAGGCTCTATGAGCCAAGCGTATAGTCTTTGTACGCTATTACTCATTGAAGCATCATAATTCCATGCTAATGAATACACCCGCACCCGGCTACGATCAACAGATCAATGCACAAATCTAAGCGTCGGCCTTGATCTTTTGGATCTTCTCCTTGACGCGCTGCACCTTCTCCTCCTTGGTGAGCTTCTTCTGCTTGTACTTCTTCGACTCGGCGATCCAGTGGTCCTTGGACTTCTTCTCCTTGCCATCATCTTCATCCTTCTTGAAAGGATCCTCACGGATGGCCTTGTGGGCCTCAGTGTAGAGCTCTTCAAGTCCGTCAGCCTCAATCTCGTCTTCGATGTACCCCTTGAAGAGAGCCTTGTAGCGCTCCTCATCGTCATCGGCCAAGGTCTCCATGTATTCGGCAACGTGACCACCAAAGATGTACTTGCGGAGCATCTCGGCGTCGAGCTCCTTGGTCTCCATGTCGTAACCAGGGAATCGGTTCTCGGAATGGGGGACGTAGAGACCACCATCAGAAGCACCCTTCATAGCACCGAAGACGCGGGCGCCAGTTGAAGTACGCGCAAGACCGACGTCCAAGAAACACTTGAATGGGCGGCGGCTCTCCTCGCCCTCGGTAGCTTCTGTCAATTTGTATTCTCCATCAGCCTCCTCGACACCAGCAAAGTCTTCGTCCATGTCGAGTTTCTTGAGAGCGCGGCGAGCGAGAAGAAGTCCGGTACAATAAGAGGCGGCCCAGTTGGTCAGGCCGTGGTTGACTCCGTATCGCTTGAGTTCATGGGAGTAGGCAGCGGCAAGGACCTTGTCGCCGGTGATCTCGGAGGAAACGATCTGGCAGATGACATCCTTGTTGGTGAATCTTTTAATCATTAGTCTGGAGGGATATGCTTCTTGAAAAGACCCTGCTTACCGAACAACAAGCCTGTACTTTGGCGCATTGTACTTGTTGCGGGCTTGTGTGGTGAGCTCTGCGGATTTTGTCAGTAATTTACAGACTGTATGGGAGACGTGATCGAGAACTTACTCTTGCGAGCATAGTAGTCGGTCTTGCCTGCACGGCGGCGCTTGTACTTGACTTGGTAGCGGCTGTAGTAGGCTACTCAAACATTAGAATTGTATTCACTAATGATTGAGAATAGAATGAATTCAAGTACTTACCATTGCTCTTGATTGATTTTTGCTGATAGCATAGAAAAACAGAAGTCAGCACTTAGCGCTTCAATTAGGATAGCAAGTCCTTCATCGAAGCATCGTGCGGTGACTTTGAAATTAAACCTTTATCCACAATGGGCAAAGTTTCACGGTCCACGGCCGCGATGCGACAATTCATTAGGATTAGATACTAGTACTTACGAAAGGCATGGTTGCGGTGGGGTCTGACTGTTCCGCAGTGGTTGACCTGTACGAGGAATTTTAACTCGAAGTTGTGGTGGAGGCATTTTGTGGGATTTGTGCGCCAAGACTTACATCAAGCTGGACGCCCAGAGCAGTGGGGAACAGATTGCAGCCTCAGGCCTCAAACATGTGCTTCACTTCGACTAAACATTGAAAAGAAGAATCGACAAAGAACAATGCGCCCAGAGCTTAGAAAGAGCTGGAACTCACTCTACCATGCCTTGCATTCTTCAGTACATCAACAATCTAAGTTTCATGGCCTAAACACCAGCATTTCCAAATAAACATCACCCAGCTCGCGCCAAACTCAACCCTTCGCGATGCCCTCCCAAAGCTATCACACTCCTAGCTACTCTCAATCCTCTCAAGAGAAATCTCGAGATCCTACGGATATCCTCGCAGAACTCGAGCTGCAATGGATATTTTCACAAGAAGAACTCACCCGGACACCCTCTATTGTGGACGGTATGTCCATAGAAGAGGAGCGGTCCATCCGAGCAAAGGGCGCCAACTTCATCTCTCAGGTGGGCATAATGCTGAAGCTACCGCAAACAACGCTCGCGACGGCAGGCATCTTCTTCAATCGATTCCTGATGAGAAGATCTCTGGTTGCGAGCGAGAATTATAAAGCACTCCATCACTATGTAAGTGAAGTATAATCCAGTACCCAAATATGTATACTGACCTGCGCCAGCAAATAGCAGCTACTTCCCTGTTTCTCGCGACAAAGGTTGAAGAGGCATGTCGCAAAATCAAAGAACTTGTTATTGCATGCTGCCGAGTAGCGCAGAAGAATCCACACCTTCTGGTCGACGAGCAGACGAAAGACTTTTGGAGGTGGCGGGATACCATACTGCTCAATGAAGATGTACTCCTGGAAGTGCTGTGTTTTGACCTCACCGTCGAATCGCCCTACAAACTCCTGTACGACATCATGCGCTACTATAACATTCACCACAACAGAAAACTCCGCGACTCAGCTTGGTCATTCGTGAATGATAGCAATATGACACAGCTCACCTTACTATTCACCACCCGGACAATAGCATGCGCGGCAATCTACTGCGGCGCGAAACATGCAGACGTGGCTCTCAGTGACCAGAATGGAAAACCCTGGTGGGAAGTCCAACGCGTGTCTCTGAAGGACATTAGGCGAGCGTGTAATTACATGGCAGACACATACTCCGACTCATCGTTAGGTCTGAAACCTGCTGTGGAAGCGATATACGTAGGTCTCAGAAGTCCTCTGCACGGTAGCGAGAGTGAGCATAAAACAAGACTGAAACGACCACAGGAGATGAGTCCATTGATCGCGGAGGGAAGTGGGAGCGAGAAGGGCGTAAAGAGGAGTAGGGATGGCAATGATAATGGTGATCTCAAGTTGGAGAATGGGAATGGGCATTCGACTCCGGCGACTTTGGCCCCCATACAAGACGACAGAGCTGCGAAGAGAGCAAAAACAGAAGAAGCTGACGCTGCACCCCCACTGGTAGCCAATGGTACATCAAAGCAGGAAGTAAAGCCTGGAGTGGCGGAAGAAGACGCTGGCAGCGAGGAAGGCGAAGTTGAGGAATAATGAACTCTTGTTACGAATATTGGACCACGTTGCGGAGTATCAGCATATTCATTTGGCGTTCTTGCGGGAGCGAATTATGATACCATCGGAGGCGGGCGTTATTGGGATTGGCTCTGCTGGGCTTTTGAGAAAATCTTCACTGGCGGTGCCTTGTTGGTACAAGCATTCCGACATTCATGTATCAGCTCAGCCGAGAATTGCAATTTCATCATGCAGTGGGAATAATGGTACAGCATGGAAAGAAAGGCTGGCAAATATAAAGAGATTGAATTGAATTGGAATGAACTTCACGTTCGCCAAACCTGACAGATTAATCCTTGACACAATGCTAATGGTCAATACTCACCTACCCAATCTGGAAGTGCTGCTTCTTTACTACTATTTGTTGCAATTAATTCAAACCGCAGTTTTTCTTCGCCTGTCATCATTCCCAATCCTTGAGTAACCCAATCCTTGAATAACCCAATCCTTGGGTGCAGAAAATCATTGCTTCATGCGTAATCAACTAAACCGAGGACCGATTAGGAATAGGATCATTAATCATGCAACTACTCATACCTTAAACCTAATACAGCCACAGCCTACATGACAGGGGTTCCTCCACTTACAATTTTTGGACTATTGCACAACACCTTGATGGGCTGAAAGTTGCTGGTCAGCTCACCGCCTTTGCGCATAACTACATTCCCTTCCTTAACATATTCCAGACTCCGAATCATCGTTGCGTGCTTGAAGTTTTGGTTGCGTCTCCTGACAACGTACGAATACTTTAATCTTCTTGTCGACATACAGCTTGCAAGCCCCCCCTACGTTGTTTACAATTAGGATTGTCAAGAAGTTCTCTCAATTTCTTAACTTCTATTGGATACACATATTCTGAGCTATCACCATGACCATCTTGCCTCTTTCTCCATTGCTAGAGCTACCTGTAGAGATACGACTTATGATATATCAGTACTTACTGGTTCCAAGCGGTAGTCCCAGCACTTCCAAACAGGCAAATATCAACCTCCGCCTCATAGACCCTACCGAAGAGCCGATCGAATGGAGCAAAGCCGTGCTCCCAACCCTTCGCAGGAGCAAATGCCACATCCACACCGGTCGATTCAGAGGCAGAACAATGCAGACGACATATACGACGAATGGAAACCCGAAAATTCACGCCGCAATCCTAGCTACTTGCCATAAACTACACTCTGAAGGAGCGGAAGTGCTATACGGAAACAACACCTTCACCTTCGGCACGAGTGTCGAAGCCATCACCCCCTTTCTCGAAGACCTTACCTCAGCATCCAAATCGCACATCAAGCGCCTTTCCTTGACCAAACGCGCTCTCCCCTACGACCGCGACTTCGACTCCGCAGAATGGCATACAGCAACCTCGAGCATATCAACCCACCTTCCCACACTCACAATCTTAGACTTGTCCATCGTAGCCGGCAGGCCCGCCACAGGATACGACGACGTCATCGAATGGATTAAAGAGGACTTTGAGTGCTGGACCAAGAGGACGTGGGCTGGGTTGGAGTGGGTCAAGGATTTGGCGAGGTGTAGCGCAAAGATTGTGAATGTTAAGGCGGAGGTGGAGCATTGTCCTCCTCCTACTAGTGAGAGGATGCAGTTTTATGTGGAGGTTAGTAAGAGTGTTGAGAGGGGATTTGGTGAGTGGGTGAGGGAGTTGATTACTGGAGGTGAAGGAGGTGAATTTGTTGATGGAGGATTGGATGGGATACATTAGGATCTTTCTGACAATGGGCATAGCCACGCTATTCCTGATGGCTTGCTGGTGGGAGTGTACATTTTCTCGGAATACAGAGGGGTACCTCCTAACTTGCGTTTGCCTCTGTGGTTTTAAAATTCGTGTTTGATTGCCTTGCCGCCCAACTATCCCAGACTATCAGCTTTGTGAAGAGGAGTGCTATGATTCAGCTTGCTTCATTAAAAGCAGAAAAATCATGGAAGCACATTTATACCAGGAAATGTGAGGTCGAAACGTACGCCCTCACAGCAGTTCATGCTATTATGACTTTCCAGATTTGATAGTGATCTCATACCAGGAAATTGATTGAATGTCCATTTCGACTCCTTACTAATTAGGGATAGGGCCATGTACCCCTGCCTTATGAATCCGGGCAATCGTCGTATGGCTGTGGCTTGCAAGAACGACCACCTTCAAGACGTCTTCCACATCGACATTCGTTTGAACGTCACTTGAACAAACATAAGATAGCAGATAGTTGAGGGAACTGTTACAACGAACCTCCCTCAGCCTTACCATTTCATTATAACGCCACATACTGAACCGCAAACTTGGCGCGGGCGCAATTAGCCCCCGCATGTTCAGAACGTCTGTTCATTACAACTACGACTTTCCTTATGTACGGCAGCACCGTCAGAGCCGAGGAAAACACCAGGGATGAGGGATAGCGGTTTGGTACGAATGGGATCTAATGACGCCGACCCCGCGACCCACTGTCACTCCTTCAACACCCTCCTACAACTCCATGGCGAGCACCGCCGACACCATCATTCCGTCTGACCACAGTCTACTGCAACCTTCAAGGGTAACTGCTGGCAAAGATGGCCGCTCTCTTTCAAGTGCTAGCCTCTACCCACCTAGGGGCCAGTCCCTTGGAGTTTCGGGACCCCCGCCTGGAAGCTTCAGCTCCGACTTACGTTCGACCATATCACGCGCGGAAACGCCACGACCAGATTTTAATAGTCTGTCAAGCTTTGCGGGGGAAGATGTCAAATCAGTGTCTGAGAAGAGGCAAGCGGAGCTGAACAAGGAGATTGATAAAGAGAGGCGGATTAAAGTTGGCTCTGAGAACCTGCTAGAGGCATTGAATTCCAAGAATGCAAAGCAATTCAAGGAGCAGAAAGTCAAGGTGGAGGCGGAGCTCAATATGTCAAATAAGCGTCTTGCAGAGTTGGAGCAGGAAATGGACGTTGAGAAGCGGCGGGCGAAGGAATCACAAGTCTCGGGCGAGAGCAGGCTTTCGTTCCTATTCAGAGGCGTATCCGGACAGCCTCCGTCGCGACAAGAGTTAAATGATGGGGGGGATATGCAGGTGGAAGAAGAGGAATCACCAACATACGTTCTAGCAGAAATATTGCAAGCATTGGAGGAAGAGGATATGCCCCCGGAGTTTTACGTGAACAATGCCAACCGACTTGTGGAATTATTCAAACGAAATCCAACTCTGAAATATGATTTGGTATGGTCGATCTTTGGCATGAAAATGCAGATACTCTTATTGAGTGATAGTCGGGAGGTCGTTGCCGCTGGTTATCGCGTCTTAAGGTATTCAATCACGGATCGCAGGTCATTGCAAGTCATTCGGGATCTTAACACAGACCAACTCGTCGTCTTATCGCTAGTCAAGGAAGGAAAAGCCAGTGTCGAGCGGGAACAGGCCCTCAAATTCGTCCGAGCATTTCTCGACATTGAAGACGGGGTACGAGAGATCGCACGGTCGGTGCTCAGGATCATTGTCGCCGTTGCGGAGCACAACGACGACCGGCTTAAGAATATTGCAATCCTCACACTAGCTGAAGTGTTGGTACGTGATCCGCTACGGTTAGTAGCTGCTGGCGGGATGGGTACTTTGACGGATGCGATGGGGGACCCTACCTATAGAGCTGCTGAAAGCTTGACCGGGGCGTTTCTTTACCTTCTCGATACTCCTGGCCGACGGAAATATCTCAAATCTGGCCACGAACTCGAAATGCCTATTGCATCTTTTACGGAGTCTCCGGTAGGTCACGCTCATGAAGATAAACTCAAGGCTAGCGCAAAGGTCATCGCAGCCTTGTTACGAAGCTGGCCAGGATTGATAGCGCTTTCTATGAACAACTTTATGGCTATACGCTCTTTGGTGGCTTCGCTTTACATTCCTCTGGCGCATGTGCGGAATACTTTACTCGAATTGTTCATTGATGTCCTTCGCATCAAATCCACCTCTTGGGGTCAGACGTTCGTCGCGGGGCGACGACTCACTACCTACGCACGAGTCACCAATCTTAAAACACAGATACCGACGGGGGAAAACGTGGAAACAGAGGAAGAGACCAATCAAAGGAATTTGGTAGAGCATTTCACCGCCGTAGTACTTGCTGTTCTTCTCCAGTCTGGCCTACTTGAGGCATTGTTACATGCGGAAGAAGATTCTTTAACATTGGCTTTGAAGCGCAAAACCACATTGGTGCTCGGAGAGGTTCTCAAATTGGCCAATGAGCTCTTACCAAACGACTGGAGTGCAAAACTTCAAGTTCTCCCTAACCTTCTCCGTGCTGGAGCGAAATTCGATATGGATAAAAGATTCATAGCAACAGGCACCATCTACCAAGTTGATAGTGTAAATCGGACACTCTATCGATCGGATCCCCACACAATGAACACCATTAAGACGACTAGCAATACTGAGGTCGAGACCTCCAGAACAACTGTTGAACAAGCCAAAACGAACCAAGGTCTGCAAATCGATGAGGCGCAATTCCGGACTCTGATGCTCGAAAGTCAAGTCCTCAACACAGTCACATTTACCAAATGGCGCTGGGACATCATTCTGACTATTATTGATGGCCCGCTCCGTAATCCTAAAAGGTTGGATGAAGCAATTCGATCCACCAAATTCCTCCACCGCCTATTCGGCTTCTACCGTCCATTCAAATATAGATATGCAGACGTCAAGAACACAAAACCTAATCAGAGATATGTCAGGGTGGGTTGCGCTCTGGTGCAAAGTCTTTTGCATAATCTGGATGGTGTTCGATATCTCGCGGAGAACAAGCTTATTCGTCAGCTTGCGGAATGTCTAGCTCATTTCGATAGAATGAGCGGGCTGACATCTGAGTCGCCATTATTTACAATTCAGCGGATGAATGAAACTCTCACAGGAGGTTATTTTGCGATTTTGGGTGCACTCACAAAAGATCTTAGAGGGCTGCAAATTTTGGAGAGGTGGAAAATCTTCAATATGTTCTATCACATTGTTGAGTTGAGAGAGCGGGATGATTTAATCAAGACGCTCTTGAGTGGAATGGACTATACTCTCGACTCACACCTAAGGATCATGCTATCGAAGGCGATGACTACGAGTTCCAAAGCTATTCGCATATTTGCGACAAGATTGCTAAGAAAATATGCGACACGAGCAATCAAGGATACGGGTGATTCGTCTTCCACCGGTGTCGTCGAGTGGGCCATCCGGCTTCTAGTCACGCAACTGTACGATCCTGAGATCGAAGTCTGTGAAGTGGCCATTAAAATTCTTGAAGAGGCGTGCAGTCAGAAGCACACCTTGGAATACATCGTCAAATGCCGACCAGCTCTTGACCATCTAGGGGAAATTGGAGCACCACTTTTGCTGCGCTTCTTGTCTACATCCGTCGGGTACAAGTACCTCGACGAGCTGGACTACATCACTCGCGAAATGGACGATTGGTTTCTAGGTCGCAACGATAGCTACGTTGCACTTATCGAGGCATCTTTAGCCCGAGCACTTGCAGATATTCCCGAGAAGCCCCAACAGCAACAGTCATCATTCGATGATTCCATGCCCGAGGTCCAAGAATACGGCATGGTGCCTCCGCATTTCTATCGCGAACTCACGCGAACGAGGGAAGGGTGTAAGCTGCTTGAGCAGAAAGGGCATTTTGACGAATTTGTCGCCACAATCAAGGACCTGGGCATGGAAGATGAAGACGTGGAGATTATTCTCAAGGTCAAAGGATGTTTGTGGGCGGTGGGGAACGTTGGTTCCATGGAACTTAGTGCACCATTTTTGGAAAGCACAGATGTTGTTCGTTCCATTGTCGATATCGCTGAAAGTTCCGAAGTGATGACTATGCGTGGAACAGCGTTCTTCGCTCTCGGCTTGATTTCAAGAAGTTTACATGGGCAAGAAATTTTGGCTGAATTCGATTGGGATGGGACGGTTAATATGAGAGGAGAGTCACTCGGGTTCTGCATACCTCTGAATTTCCAGAGCCTCTTTTCGATCAAACCGTGGACCGGCGCAGGGATTCGAGGAGCACAGCGACAAGAAACGGTCATACGGAGGACGGAATCAAGAGTCGCAGCAGAGGTGGCAGAGGATCCTATCAAAGCTCGCATTCTGAAATCTGTATCTGACCTTGGTAATACGGTCCTCGCTAAGAAGGCGGCCAGCGATCTCCACAGGTATGTCATCTGGATACTGTCCGCTTTCTACAGGAACTGACATTCTCGTAGTATCAAAGCCAAAAATCCCGCTCGTTTCACCAAGCCAGAACTCTTTCTGAAAGTCATGGCTGTTCTCGAATCCCATCATTTCCGCCTCCCAGTGTGCCGGTTTGTCATTGATCTCTTCGATAAGAGAGTCATGAGGCAGATTGTTTTAGAGGAGGAAGAAAGTGAGGAATCTAGTGATTCTGACGGAGATTCTAGTGGCGAAGATGACTCTGATGATGAATTGATAAATGTTACTTCTATTCTCAATCCTTCGGAGACGGTCGATACTCCGCAAGCGACAGCCTGATCTTTTCTCCACTATTCCTATTCATTGCCAAGAATTCCGGGGACACGGCCACAGCTTCAGAATCTTCTTTTACGGTTATTCCCCTTTGGCATGACAAAACGACACCTCACTTCCGTTATTGAGCACTAAATATTCATGACTAGGCGTTCGTCCAGCCAGGTCCTCTTCACAATTTCAACGAAAGGCGTTTCAGAGAGGGTGCATTTTCTGCGCGGTGGCAATGGGCATGGGATGAGATATCTGAACCTAAAAATACCCCTATGGCTACTTGATCTTTTCATCGAAGTTTTCACAGCGAGCTTTGGCGTGGTTATGTGATATCAGATGGGCCTTTTACTCTTGTCATATAGCCGGAGTTTGTGCTGCTCTGATGAATTGCAGTGTAGCATTTGATTCATGATTATTGTATATATCTTTTTTCTGGTGGCGACCTTGTCGGAGTTTGCTTTTTTTTTTTTGGAATTGACCACCTCATTACTACTGCTACAAAGAAATTATGCACAAGTGTAGCGTGATCTAGACCTGAAATGCGGAACCCACGGGCATGAAGGGAGGAGATGAACTTAGTGACAGTACCCACTCTAGCTCTAGCTCACGCGAGTGCCGGTTTTGGGGGACTTGGCCACGTTCTCGGTATCGTCCTGGTTACCACCGAACTTTGGTTCAGGCCACACATCGTCGGTGTCTGGGGACATGATAGAATATCTCTTTCTCTGGGAGAGGTGAATGCGGCACCCACCCACGTGGCTCAGAAGCACCATGACGATATAGGTAGGCTAACGTCTGGTTAGGGTCTCGTTAACGCTGCCGTTGCAGTTCACCCGGTGGTAGCGAAGTTCGCCACCACCTAATGCACCACCGACAGCATGTGATGAAAAGGGTCCATCTTCATAGAACCTGCGTCTCCTGACTGTGGTGTGATAAGTTCTCGTACGTTATTTGCCTACTCGCTTGGCCTAGTAGTGGGAAGCCCCTTGATTGAGGCCGCTGTAGGAGATTATGAGGATCGAGGGTCCTGTTGTCCTAGAAAGTACTAGTATTTTTGTAGATTCCCCACTATCACACTACCACTTACCTTAGAGTTCTTAACGTTTCAACGTCTCTCCAACCATCAGGCTGGAAGCAACTCGGGCTTGGAATATACTCGCATGATGGGGAGGGTCTGCAATCATGTTTCTGGATATAACCAGGTGAACAACAATTGAGGAAATCAAAGATTGTGATTTGTGCCATCAGTGTAGATTCTATTCGTGACATTCGATGCCGTACGAGGGAGAATATGGCACGACCGCGCAGTAAGCGCGGCGATTTGATGTCCCAATCTAGAGCGCCGTAGTTTTGTTATGCCTGAAGACCTCCTGGCTGTAGGATGAGCTACCACAAGACGCCAAAGACAACATTGGAGTTGACTCCGCGCGAATGAGTGTTTGAAAATACTGTTTTTGTAAACATACAACCGACTTACTGCACACTTGTAGGCCTCGTGGGTGCAGGACCCTGAGCTGCCTGGAATCGAGTCCGTACGAATGAACTTGTCGTAATACCGTTTTCTGTAAGTATCCAATACAGGCGACTCCACCGTTTGACAAGGCTTTAGCGACCATGCTGGAGCTCTGATAGGTTCTTTGCAGATGTAAGCGTCATGGAAGAGCTTTGTAGCAACAAGTTTCGTGATAACTAACATACAGTTTGTTGTAATATTTGAATACCCTGTACCTTGAATACCTGACTACTCCTAAAGGGTAACAGTAGCTTGGTTGTATTATCAGAGCCTCACAATGCCATAATGAAAGATATCGCGTTGTGGTATGGTATTCTATCTGGCAAAGCGGAACCCTGTTGTGTTCGAGGATAGAAGTCTCTGCTTTGTGTAGTTTCGAAAAAGCGTAGATTTAGGGTCGGAGTAGTCATCAATAATGTCCAGCTGCAGCGAGAGAATAGAACTGAGCACGCGACAATATATTTCGGCCAATATACAAGGAGTACACTGGACGGTTTGGGTAAGAATTCAATTGAAAGTGGTACAGCTGAGACTCCCGCTTTCGAGTTTAGCCCAAGGATGAAAATTCAAACGATGTCGTGTCTAGACTGGTGGGCGCCTATATGGTGGTTCAGTGATTTAGAGATTGCGAGGCGTTCAAGGCTGTGGGTAAGAAAAGAGGTCGAGATCCATAAAAAAAATAGGGTAAGTAAGAATCGGAGCTAGGGCTCGTTTCAGTCGTCCCATAAATCCAAAGCCAAGCATCATCGCCGATCATCATGCCACCATCATACAACATGGATTTTGCCTCGGGGATGTCAGTGCATCATACATTATCTGCAAATAAAAAACACTTCTTGTCATCTCTTTTCAAACTGGCTGTTTTACCAAATTTCGAGGCGTCATTACCCAAACGGAGCCTTCCGACATCCATATTGTCAGCCTTCTCACTTCAATGCACTCCTCTTTCTTGGATATACTATGCTCGTGCGACGTTCGGATGCACTATTAACCTCCACACTACCGCTACTTCCCATCGGCTGAACCATTCTATCCTTGTTTTGACACGAATCTGATTGTAAGCTTGGAGTTGATCCGCTTTTAGGGCGTTTGTCCAAAACGCTGTTATACCACCATCCTAGAACTCTCTGTTCCCTCTTTCGGAATATATTTTGACCCTTTGTCTGTTGCATGATATCACTGACGCTGATACTTCATTCTTGTGTTTTCATAATACCTACTCCCTGCCCTTTATTCAAAGCGCATACTGCAGCCTTACGACAGAAAGTACCTACTACTTCAATGAGCTGGACATAGATACACTTTCACGACACACCGGATGAAAGCCGTAAGGTCCCTGGGACGCTCCATTCCTGCTACTGACAGTGAGGGGCTGTCCTATCGAGAGAAGCTATCCTTGGCTTCTGGAGTATTCATGAGCGAGGATGCTACCATTTCACCACAGTCGAAGCAGACACCACTAAATGCCAGCCGCGATGCTCGGGCTCTCATTCGCCTGATACAGTGTCCGCAGTGCTCCCTACCTTTTCGATCTCCCGTCACACTTCCTTGTGGGCGTTCACTTTGCCGGGTATGCCTGCCCCAACCGCATCGACGTGAAAACATATCGTACCCGAACACTCCGGATCGTCTCACAGCAGTAGGATGTCCATTTGAGGAATGTGGGAAGGAACATCCGGAGGGAGATTGTAGTGTGGACGTTTGTTTGTCGAAAATCATGGAGACCATACACGATGTCGTGAATAGTTGCGAGCCCGTACCAGGAGACACACCCGCAAAGCTGTGGGAAATTGGGACAGGGTCGAATCCTGGGAACGCTGGCTTAAGAGATCAGTATTCGGAACACGTTCACTTTGGAGGACGACTTCTATCAATGTTCGCCATGGCTGTAATGGGACATCTGAATTACCACGCAGAGGCTGAATTTTCATCCTTGTCAAATGAGGGCGATGATTATCAAACCATGGATGATGCGGTACTGGGAAGGCTTCGTGAGACTACGCACAAGGAGCTGGACTGCCATGTGTGCTACAACATGATGTACGATCCGGTCACAACGCCATGTGGGCACACATTCTGTCGAAAATGTCTAGCTCGTGTTCTAGACCATTCCACACACTGTCCAATGTGTCGTCGAACGCTGCCGATTCCCCCCTCTCTTGAGCAGCAACCCAGCAATGTGCGGTTGGTGTCGCTATTGCAGGGGCTCTGTCCAGAATTAGTCGCAAGTCGTGCCGAAGCAGTGGTTGCTGAAGAACAGCTGGAGATGGGAGAGATGGACACCAGACTTTTCGTTTGCACTTTGGCCTTTCCGTCCATGCCAACTTTCCTACACATTTTCGAGCCTAGATATCGTCTCATGATCCGCAGATCCTTGGAGGGTAACCGTCAATTTGGAATGCTTACATACAACCAACACGGCGTCTCGCAAACTGACCTTGGCAACACTACCTTCAAGGAATACGGAACGATGTTGAGTATCCTCAATGTTCATATGCTAGCCGATGGAAGAAGTCTTGTGGAGACAATGGGTCTTTACCGTTTCCGAGTCCGAGCTCATGGAACATTGGATGGGTACACCGTTGGCAGAGTCGAACGCGTGGAAGACGTCAGTCTCGCGGAGGAAGAACGGTTGGAAGCTCAGGATATTACAGCAGTGCCAGTCATCGATAGTCCGATGGAGGGACGTCCATCAACCGCTCGGTTCAATGACATCACTCAACTCCCAACGCAACAACTTCTCATCGAGGGTCTGGCTTTTGTTCAAAAGATGCGAGCTCACAGTGCCCCATGGCTGCATCAGCGAATCATCGAAGTGAACGGCGGTCCTCCCAATGATCCAGCATTATTTCCTTATTGGTTCGCAAGCATCATCCCGATTGTAGATGATGAAAAATACCAACTCCTACAAACTACGAGTGTTCGAGAACGTCTGAAGATTGTTATTGGTTGGATTCGGCGCATCGAAAGTCAACGATGGTAAGTTTCATTCCCCCCTGTTTTGATGCCTCTATTTTCTCTTTTACTGATTTGAGTTTGCTGACAGGTACAATGGAGGGAACTGTCTTATTCTCTAAGCTACCGGGTCCAACAATACGTCAACCGCTTGAGCCCTCATATCAGACACACCATTGCATTCACTTGCTTGATATTAGCGCTGCTGATTGCGTCGACATTTTGACTCGTCACCCGGATAGGGTATGCACATTTTATCTTCATCACTGCCCGTGGCTTTGAACCTACCCGTTCACCTATGGATTTACGAGATACCCCTTGTTTCACCAAATTTTCTCATCGCACAGTTATAGGAGGAAACAAACACTATACTCGAACCGGACCCCTTCTTTCATTTTCTTCCCACAATGCATCACATCTACCACGGCAACGATTACACGCACATATAACAGGACTCGAGTTCTGTCTATAAAAATTACATTGGGCGTTTTCACAGCATTTGCGGGCGTTCAAAGCGGAGATCCTTGCTATGCCATGATTCTGGGCGTTATGTAGATCTTTTTTTGACTTCCCAGAGCGTTCATACCCGACAGGCTGCCAGGCCTTCTCCCATATAGTGGGGATTTTTTGTACTCATACTTGCATTTGGGATGTGAAGGGCTTCATTGCCCTTTGTCATGCTGTTAGTGACGAAATGCAATATTTACTCGTCGTGTGTCTTTTTCTCTGTGAGAGATATCCACCGTGAATAAATCTTTCTTTTATGTCGAGATATGTTGAAGTAAAATTGAAGATTTGTTGTTTTTCGAGTGGTGGTTAACGTCGAATTGCCTTCTTAATTGACGGAGTAGTACGTTTTGAGTTACTAAGTGCAATAGCTCTTTCACATACGGCCATAGATCGAAGAGACATCCAGTACCCGTCCGCTCACTGATAGACAAGCTTCGAATCGGTGGATTAGTAGTTAGGTTGGTGACAACTAGCGAATACCCGCTGCTGTATGTTTTTGTCAGTTTCCCTTTGCCAATCATGGCGATCGTGGATGTGAGGAATGGTAGAGATGAGGGGGTTGACAAGCGCTCCTTTTGTGTAAATGTGATAACAACAGCTGTCTTCGGCATTAAACCGTGTTCCCCCAGGCTCAATTCTGGCCATCCCAAGTCCTGTAAACTCCATGGAAAAAGTTGTCGCTAAGCCTTATCACAAAAATAAAAGCCCAATTCCCATTCCGCACATTGCCTTAGCCAGGTCCAATCCTTGGCATATCATGATGCTCACTCAACCGACTTAAATACCTGTTCAACTCTTCCACCCTTTCCTTATGCGTCTTAACCCCATCCCTTTTCAGTCTCTCATCCAACCTCTTCCGTCTATGCTCCTCAAACCGACGCTCCGCTTCTGTTTTTGTGCGTCCTGGTACTTTCATCTCATCCTCTAATTCTTTGCGGAGGGCATTGTCTTCTTGTTCTAGGTTTGTTGTGAGAGTGGTTTCTGCATCTGATTTTGGAGCTTCTGCTTCTTGCCCAAGGGTGGTAGGTGTAGCGTCGGATTCCTCAGACTTTTCGATTGTTTTCAAAGACGAGATTGCGCCGGCTCTTGGCTTTGGCTTCTTCTTTTTCTTTTTGCTTATGTTGCCGCCTTTCAGTTTTAGGGCGCCGCCTGAGGCGGTTGTGTAGTCGGAGTTTGTCATTGTGTTTTGTTGTTGCTGTTCATGGTTGAACATTTGTGGAGAGGTTGGATTTATGGAGATAAGGCAGCAAGTTTGATACCTGAGGCCTCAACAACTGTGCTCCTCCAATCCAACCTCTCCTCAGAGCTTGTTACTAGGAGGATATGGATATGGATATGGAATGATAGGGGGATTGGGAGAACATAATTTTAATTCCAGTATACTCATATAAGAACGTTACAAGGATGTCTTTTACGTGATTATTCTTCCTTGGTAATGGTGTTAGGTAGGCTGAGAAGGAATTCAACAATCTAGCCCAAAGTCAATCCGTCAATCGGCAAACGGAAGCATTATAAAAGAAGAGGAAAAAGATTCGGACAATATTCAGTCCGGGCACGTCTAGAATATCTCCTTCCAGAATGGCGGTTCCATTGTGCAGAGTTCCGCTCCAGGGAAATAAGAAGGAGTCGCCCAATCCAGCAAGTAGGTAATGGAAGCCCACGACCGACTATGAAGAGAGCAATATATGCCAGTTGGGCCATAGCCTAAGCTCTACGTGTTCTGGTTGTTCTGTGTTTTATCATGGTATCAAAACGCATCTCGAACTCCTTTCCACTTGCGGCTCGCGGGAACAATGGGCTAAGCCCCTTTCAGCAACACCTCTGCTCCCTCGACTTTCTCCCTCAATTCCGCAAGTAAGACAAATAATTCAACGCCAAATCTTCCATTCTCGCTCCCAAGACTCTGTACCACCTATACCTATACACTACCCACACCACATTCAACTTGTTTTGCCCCTCTATTTGAATTCTTTGGACGACGTATAACCTTTCAATCCCTCTAGGCGCACGTAAGCGTCGCGCATCTCAACATTGCCCCTTATACGTTTCCACCAAAACCAAATACCACACCCCAAAACCAAATACTCAATATAATAAGAAACCACACAAACCACGATGCGAATACGGCGGACTCGATCACCATTATTCTTACTCCTTCTACCTACACTTGCCGCCTCTCTAGCAGTCGACTCAAAAGCCAAACCAGGCTCAGTGCAACACCTAGCCAAAGATGGCGCTGCTGCAGTCGCAGACCTGGGAGAGAATCTGGCCAACCCCAAATCCATTTATTCTCTCGGCACCAAAGATGCCCCCGTGGACGGCCGAGACGGAAAACCCCATGAAGGACCTTTTGTGGAGAGTAAAAAGAAGAAGCCAGTAGCCAGTGTAGAAGATATACCAGCTTCCAAATCGTTATCGGCAGAGTTGAGTGATCTATCCAAGGAGAAGAGTCTCAAGGATGGGTGGAGTATTCCTGAGAGGGAGGATAGTGTCATGGATGATAGGGAGGGGGAGGGGCCGAAGAAGGGTCTTACGGGGACGGAGGGGGGTGTGAGTGAAAGGCAAAAGGAGGAGGCGAAGGTTGGTGCTCCAGTTGTGGGCAAGAGGCCTGATCCACCGAAAGAGGCACCGCCTACGCCCGCTAACGGGGCTGAGAAGGTATTGAAGACGGGAAAGGAGAAAGTGGTGGGGAAGAAGGTGGAAGAGGCGGAGAAGCAGAAGGGTGCTGCTGGGCTGGAGGTATGTATTTGATGTACAAATGTTATGAAATATCATGATGACTAACGCTATACTACAGAAACCGGCAGACCTTCCAGACAAACCCCACGATATCCCCCATCCCAATCCCAAAACCGTAACAGGTTCCGAACCACCACAAAAAAAGCCCTCATCCAGCAAAACTGGCTCCCCATCTAGTGACACCGACGACGAATCCTCCGACGGCGTCATACAACCTTTCCACTCCTTTGTCCTCTCCCTGACCATGATCCTCTTCTCCGAAGTTGGGGACAAAACTTTCCTAATAGCCGCATTAATGGCCATGCGACACGCGCGTCTCCTCGTCTTCTCCGCCGCCTTCTCCGCCCTCATAACCATGACCGTCCTCTCCGCCGTGCTAGGCCACGCAGTACCTACACTCCTCCCTAAGAAATTGACCAACTTGGCTGCTGCGATGCTATTCCTCGTTTTCGGCGCAAAGATGCTACGGGAAGGTTTGGCAATGTCCCCAGACGAAGGCGTCGGCGAAGAAATGAAAGAGGTGGAAATGGAGCTCGAAGAAAAAGAACATCTCGCCCGGCGGAACTCCCACCGCCATTCGAGCATGACGCCTTACCTCCTAGAATCAGGACGAGGGCGACGCTCGAGATCCGACTCACGCCTCCCAGCTCCACCGCGTTCACCCTCCTCCTCACCATCGCGCTCACCAAGTCCGAATCGCTCTTCTTTCACAGCTATGATTGATGGTTTTGGGAATTTAGTTTCCTTGCTGCTGAGTCCGGCGTGGGTGCAGACGTTTGTTATGACTTTCCTAGGGGAGTGGGGAGATAGGAGTCAGATTGCTACGATTGCCATGGCGGCGGGGCAGGATTATTGGTGGGTTACTGGGGGAGCTATCAGTGGGCATGCTGTTTGTACGGCGGCGGCTGTGGTGGGTGGGAGGGCTATTGCTGGGAGAGTTAGTATGAGAGTTGGTGAGTCTAAAGATTGATTGCTATTTCCTCGTTTGACGGGTTTTTGCTAATGACTGAAATAGTAACACTGGGAGGTGCCATTGCCTTTTTAGTTTTCGGAATTATCTACATGGCCGAAGCCGTGTACTCGTCTGCAACGGGAGCAGATTGACAAAATTGCTGCAGACCAAAAACCTTCCGCCCGCGCGCTATTAATTCCTATGGCTAGGATTCAACCCTTCCTGACATTGACCATCTTTGTTCTTTCCCTTCTTTTGGAGAACGCCAAAAACCCCGGGATGTTCTGTAATATACCTTATCCTTCTCTTTTTGTTTCTTGCTGTACTCGTGTTCTTATTAGCTGGGTTCCATCTACATGATCAGGTGGTGGCTTGTACTGGATAGAAGGATACAATATTTTTGGGGTCAGGGCCATATGTGGAGTTTTCTCATTTGTTGGCGGTTTATTTTGGCGGTTCATTTTGGCACAGGGGCACGTAGTTGACCTTTTAGCTGACAGGAAAGTCGATGCGAACAATCATGTGTTCGATTTAATTGGTCTCGAGATCTTTCAGATACCCTGCGTGGATAGATTGTGGTGAACCTTATGTGAGGATGGAGGAACAATTGTGGTTGACTTTCCACTTCAAGTGGCTGACGCTTTTTGCCAAAATATGGGTATAGGGCCCGGCAAAGCGGCAGAGAGTAATCTTCCAAACCTTCCCTCCAAGCACACAGGCGATAACAACAACCCCTACTCATCCATCTGCCAAGCATACTCCAACTCCTGTCGATTCTTGACCTTATTCCTAGCATTAAACCACAACTTCTCAAACCCATTCCCCCGATCCACACCATCCCACCTATGGCCCGGTCTTATCCCATACCTATTCGGCATAAAACTGCCATTAAAAAGCGGTTTCCCCGTCGCACTCTTGCCCTTTTTCTTCTTCGTCACGAATTGCGCGGCGGGATCGTTCCATCTATCTCGGTCTTTGAGCTCGTCGTTCATTTCTACATCGTCCTCGCGGCGGGCGAGGTTTAAGTATTTGGCTTCTTGGAGGGCTTGGGTGTTGGCTTCTTTTTGGAGGCGTTGGGTATCTCCTTTGGCGGATTCGACTTCTAGCCGTGCGGCGTGGGCGGCTTCTTCTGCTTTTTTGCGGGCTTCTGCCCTTTTCATGGCGACGTTGATGATGCGGCCTGATGCGTCGCGATAGATTGTTTCTGCTGCTGCTGCGGATGGGGGACCTCCTCCTCCTCCTGAGTCTTTGAGTCGTTTCCGCTCTTCATTCTTCTTCTTTTTGAGGGCGGCGGATATTTCCGATGAAGTCTGTAATCCAGGTCTCAGACCTGATGCTAATAACTGTACATCTCCGGCGTCCCCCTCGACTACAGGCGCATCGTCTACCTCCTCAGCTCTTTCCCTATTCTCCAAAGCGGCCTCTTGTAGTATTCTATCCGCAGCGGCTTGATCACTATCCTTTGGCGCAGACGTACCAACACTAATCCACGCACTCTTTTTGGCTTTTCTAAATGCCGCAGATTGACCTGATACCATCGTCGGACCATCTTCGTCGTCATCGTTGCCGTTTTTATTGTCCCAGCCTGTTAGGTCGTGGTCTGCTATTATGAGACCTTCTGATGGGGTTGTTGTAGCTGCTTTTCTCTTGCGCTTTTTGGATTTCTTTTCTGTGCCTGGGTCGGCCGTGAGGTATTTTGTTAGATAGTCGGCTCGGGAAGACATGTTTGTTGTAGTTTTACTTTCGGTTCAAGATATCAACACCAAGTTGCGGAAGATTAAAAGGTTGAAGTCGGATTGGCGCCTGAACTGCCTTGATGCCTCAGATCTGTTCAACTTCCTCCGCAACTTTTATCCCATCTCCGCATATTGAAAGTTTTATATCATCCCTCTTCTCCTTCATTCGGTCCATTGATGCAATCAGCGCGGCTTTCCGTGTCGCCGCAGCTATTAGTAACACCACGGTCTTCTCGCATCACTTTACAAGCCTTTCTACGTCTTCCAGTAGAGCTCCGTCCGCTAGCTCTCCGCAGCTTCAATACTATCTCCTATCACCAACAACAGCCTCCGGCATCCACAGGTCACAACTCTTTGTCCTACGGTAGCAATGGATCCAATGGCCCTCCTGTGGGTCAGGTGGTCTTGTATGGAGGACTACACAAACAAGATTCCGAGGGCGAGGTTGTGCAGGACGAAGAAGTACGGAATGGGAAGCAAAAAAGTTTGAGGGTTGGCGGGGTAGCTAGAAGATATACAGAGACACGACCCTTAAGGATGCGAAATGCGACGCCTCCAAAGAAAGATAGTCCGACACAGAGCACGATTAGGCGAACCACGGCAGTAGGGACTAGGAAAGGGAAGCAGCCGAAGACGACATTTGAAGTCGAAACGACAGGATCCGTCCCGGCAAGCACCCCTGCTACTCACTCTGATAACACAGAGCAGAGTCTAAGGGGATCAGGCGAAAAACATGTCTGGGAGGAACCGCCTTCGACGAGGGAGCTCAACATAAGACACCATGTCGCCAGGGGGAAACAGAGTTCGCCCAAAGATTTGGCGCGAATCACGTTTTTAAAGAGCCGTGTAACCACTCTGAGAACTTCGGAGCGCAAAACGCGTTCCCCTGATCTAGCGGGCAGCAGCGCCTTACCTACCTCTAGGAATCCAACAGAGGTGGTCGGGCAGATCACTGAGCAGGACCGTGCGGAAGTGTTCAACAGTTTAGGAGACAAGGGGCTTGAGTCTCCTGCCCACGAAGCTGTTGGAGGTAGGGTCATGGAGAAAATGATTGGCGAAATATCAGATCAAGATGATCCACCTGTCTCATTCAGCTGGTCGCCATCACTGGAGCCTCAAAGCCGAGATAGAGATACTCAGCAGAATAATAATGACATGGAAACCACATCTGAATCTGCACACTCTTTCGAGTTGATGCACGCGGATCTCCATGCCATGGTAGAGGATAACGAGTCTTCATTGCCAATAGAGCTGGTACCGTTATATAGTATGGTCGATGATCATATACCAGTAACCAATCCAGATCAGGATGAACCTCAATATCCTAGCGGTGCGGATGAATCGAGGGTGAGACACCGCATCAGTCATCCAACGGATCCCAGTACTGAGAAGCCCCTCCGGATAAGTTATCTTGATCATACCAACTGGCCCGAACTGCGGATCGTTCGGTCTGGAAATCCTCCACCTTTAGTCAACAGCGAAACCTCGCAGGTCGGTTCATCTGACTCTTATGTTGGCATGGATGGGAAACCTTCATTGGCGGATACGTTGACTGTTGGTAAGCAGTCATCCAAGCGACTTGGATCCCGTTCTCCAAAGGAACCTGAGATCGCGACAAAAAAAGTTACGCAGGATGAAAATATTTCCCAGATCCTATCAAGAATCAAGGAGTCATCGCGCACACAAGGTGATGCTTCAGAGCCTGATATAGCAAACATCTACGGAACATTGAGCACATCCACAGCTGCGCCTCTTCCATCTGAGGTCCAGTCCTCTTCGCCTGGGGAGCTGCACCCTGGGGTCTCCTCCACAACCTCGTTACGAGCAGAGGAAATAGAGCTCCTTACAAACACACAAGCCCTACAGCGGGAGTTACGGATGTGCGACAACAGTTTCATCTCTTATGACACGCAAATCGATCATCTGGCTGAGCGACGCAGACAGTGTGAACGTGCCGCACAACTGCTAACAGAAAAAGACCCCGATGCTGTCCACGGAGCTGACTACAAGCTCCTTCGATGGGACATAAACCACTGCGCCAGAGAGATTCCAAGGTTACGGGCGTTAAGGATCTTGAGTCAGGATCGACGGCAGAGGGTGAATTTGATACTTATGAAGACGGGGGCTAGACAGTCTGATTCGAATGCTGAAAAGGATGCATCCATTTCTGTGACGCAGAGAGCTACGGAGACGGTGGAGAGCGTCATTCCCAATGACAGCTCGCGGCCAGAGCTAACAACCGCGGCAGGTCTTGACCAGGCCGCGCCAGATACTCTTACATCTCCATTGGATATTGATGAAGCCGCCTCAGATTCCCCGATGCAGCAGATCCAGAAGACAACCACTCCCAGAAGTACATCAGGACAAGCTGCGTCATACACTCATAGCAATCCCGTGAATGCTGATGAAACTGCCCCTGACTCTTCGGCACAGGAAATCAAAAAAAGCGCCATTATTTCCAGAAATCCCTTGTCGTCCAGGGCAGCAGGCATTTCAAGTTCAAGCCTGGCTGCTCCAGATACCGAAAGCCTTTCGTTGATAAGATATGGAGCAAGACCGATGGACGCTGAAGAATCGCCGAAAACTACATATGTCACACGCACTCTACGTCTCCCACCGGCCGTTTCTTTCGACTCATCCAAAACGAAGTCCACGGAAGTTAAATCATCCAAATCCACCACGGAATTTTTATCGACAACTGGGGTTATTTCAAAACCTACAGGTCTCCCATTGATAAGGTCCTACAATTCACCGCAACCAAAATCTGTTAAAATAAAGAAATCATTACCCGCCGTAAAACCACCGCCTAAAGCTATAAAGTCCGATAACAGTGGTACCTTGCAAGAAATCATAGCTCAAATCTCTGGACTAAAGTCACTGATTTCTGATATTGCAACTCCGAAAAAGAAGCGTGGGCCCGAGCCTAGCATATTTGAAGCCAAAAAGAGGGTGGCAAAGAAACAGGATAAAGTGCTAAAAGCTTTACTTGATAAGGCATCGACGAATGCTACTAAGATTTCCACGGAGAATGGTGCTACGAAAGATGAGAAAGGATCTACAGGCGGCTTAACGGCATTGACGGAAACACAGACTGATGGACCGAAGGTGAGGTTTCCGCTCACGGAAAAGCCAGCTAGGCCTCCGCTGGTAAGGTTCGTGGTCGACCCTACCAAGACAGCGACTTCGGAGGCTTCGAATGAGAGGACTGCGCGAGGGAGCGATCAGCTTGGAACACCCTTGAGCATGTCCCACAACCAAATTACTGGAGATAGGGCGGAGATGCATCCCCAGCAGTCTGAAAACGACTCTGGGGAAACTGAGAACAAGGGCGACTTACCGAGCCAGCAGCTCGAGAATGGCTTCACACAAACAAAGATCAACGGCATCCTGTTCAAAACCGACTTCGCGCACACGGAAAATAAGGGCGAATTGCGACCCCAGCAGTCCGAAAGCGACCTTGCGCAAACAGAGAATATGGGTCTTCAACACGATCCCCCACGGGTTGAACTGTCCCCTACGGCGCTACTGCAAGAACTCTTCCCGGAAGAAGCGAAAAGGTGGCACCCAAGAAGAGAGGACCCGCAGGATACAGATATCACAGTACCACGACTTCCCTTGCCCGTTGATGGCGAACTCATCTCACTGAGAAACAATGATAGAGTGCAGCTTGAAGATGTAAATCATCGGGTTCTACAAAAGAAAGACTACCTGACAGTCCTGGAATTGAACTCCGGCAACACAACATTAACTGCGGACGACTTTCGGCGCCTAACGCCCAAGGGGCAGCACTTGAGGGAATGGACTGTTCGAGGCGACTTCAAAACTGTGTTCCCTCGTCGTAACCCATGGACCCTGGAACGAACTCATCCTGGACATTACTACATCGTCTTCGACAGCGGAATTGCTGCACATGCTTATTTGGAGCATCTCTTTCGTGTGCAAACTCTCGCTCGACAATACACCCCTTCTTCGCTGTCTTCGCCAATTCCACCGCCTCCCGGCTACCTCATTAATGGGCAAGACGTTCACGCTCTCATTAGAGATTTCACCATCATAGCTCCGTTTCAGTCCTTGACCGTCAATACGTATACCGTCGGGCCAGGTTTCAATCCCTTCCGAGCGAACCTCTTTCAACGTGGCGGCTACGCCGAAATAGTCGGTGAGGGCTACGCAGGCGTTCCTCAAGTCCTCCTGACTATGTTCAATGGACCTCAACCCACTTATTACGAACTCACCGACGCAATCGGCAAGTCAGGTCGTGACCGCAACCAGGCCTGGCAGTTGATCGAGCGACCCGAACGCATTCGCATGCTGGAAATGAATCGGTATGGGCGAGACAAGGAAGCTGGCGGGCTTGACGCTGATGACGACTATTCCGAGAGGATCGCTAAACTGAGGAAGCCAGAGTATGGACAGCGGTGGATTGTTTCCTTTAGGGATGGCGAGGATGCAAAAAGTTTTGTTAGGGCCTGGCATGGACGGCCGTTGCCTTGGGCTAGTAAAGCTAGAGAAAGGGACAAGCAAGATATTAGGAGGTTTGGGGAGAGAATCACTATGGTTGAGGCGGAGTTGCTCTGGTAAGGTTGGTTGGGCGGTCGATTCTATATATACTATTTTTTTCTGCGATTTGTGTGTTGGGCATTTGGACCAAGAGGTCAGTCCGTCTCATGCATCGCGCTTTGTTGTATACCTTTATATTCATTCACAACATTGTGCCAAACCCCGACCATCCTTCTTAGATCCTGTTGGGGATGGAGTTGGAGCCCTTGTCATGCATCGATGCCGTTCTGACCCTGCCCTGCAGTGTGTCCTGCAATGTAGTACTTATGGTATGCAAAACACTCCCCCAACTATGAATCGTGTAAACCGAATCGCTAATATGTTTGTCGTAGTTAACTATTCAAGTCTCTTTTGTTATGAATATCTCCCACGTCAGCATCAACGGTGCTAAGGTTGGAGACTCGTCCTCCTCCTACCCCAGGTAGGCCAACTTGGATCTCGTTGGCTGCAGCATAGGCGGCGGAAGTGCAGGTTGAAGCAGCAACGGAGTTAATTTGGTAAAATGCATTATAATCGTGGGTTCGATACACAGATTCTTTTCGTTCTATATCCAAAATATTGCCGTTCCGACAGGGTTAGTGCTATGCACCCTGTATCTCGCGAGGTAGGGACGGGCCGATTGTGTGTGTGTTTTGGTTCGCTGCAAAGGATATGGTGGTAGGTTCCGCTGCATAAAGGGTTCCGTCTCGTCGGCATGCGTGAAGGTTACTGAGCTAGTTAAGAATGCGCTTTGTAATGGCAAGGAGGGATGACCAAAGGCGTTATGTCCGCCTCCGGTCGTCGGTCGTCTGTTCTATAAGTATCTTGGTGTCGCGGCTCGTAGTCACCGTGCGAGGTTAGCCTACACTGCTTTGCGTAGGCTCCCCTTCCCTGGTCCAGCTTTGTTTTCTTAATCTCTAATATAGTTCGCGTTGCTGGGGCCTCGAATCGTGCCGTTTGGTGTCTGAAAGACACAGTGTAGGCTGTTCTCAGCAGATCGGTGTGTAGGCTCGTCTCAGCAGATCGGTTCGCGACCGCTCCTTAACCGTTGCGCTCATGATGGCATATCTGTGGGTAGTAGGCGGGGCTCGGCACTTACTGCTCTTTCAAAATTCTGCATTCATTGTTTGCGCAAAGCAAAGACCTTGGGACATTTCCAGCCTGCTTAGACGGTGCGGTACTGTTACTCTCCCAGTCGGGAGTCATACGGACACCTTTCTAAGATCACTATTGAAAAGACTTTGAACTGTCTTGTGGCTCTCTGATCGGCAACAATCCAAACTATCAATCAGAACTCTTCTCGTGTGGAGACTCTCCAGTTACAGAGTTCCCTCATCGAAGGACAATCCGTGGCAGTGCCTGATAATCGAGTTGCACATTCGCATTGATGAATGCGTGGCTACCCAGCCCGTTTTGCTCACCTAGTCATCGATCAGCGCTGGTCACTGAGCGAGAGCTCAAACAAAATGGGAGTTCCAGCTATGTAATAGAACCATTAATCTCAATGATTCAGGGGCATCAGCAATGGGGCCATCAAAACGGTTCTATTAACGGAGTTATAAATCAACCTAAAATTACAAAAGGGGAGGCGGCAAAGAACGCCATGACCATAAAGCGTGGGGCGACAAGTGAAAGGGGAAGGTAATATAGGTCTAGGGGAAGTTGACAAATAATACAGGTAATCAAAATACACCGCCCCCAGTCTTGGACGCAAACAGTACGTGAGAAATGTCATCCCGTCAGATTCTCACAGCTCCCTTCACCTGCGCCCATTCATCGCCACTGACTATGTCCAGATGTCGTCTGCCCTTGGTCATCATCGCTATCGTCATCATCCTCGTCTTCCTCTTCTCCTGTCCATGCATGGGAAGGGTCGATGTGTGATTGATTGAGTGTGTTGTTCCATCCCCAGCTGGCCGCATGGGTTGGGTCGCTGGTCGAGTGGGATGGATATGATGTGTATCCCCCGTACTGCCCAGACGCGCCTCCCGAATAGGCGGGAGCGTACGAGGTGTTGTAAGTGGGCGCCCCCGCATGTTGTTGCTGCGTCCATGCATGAGCTGATGCCTGTCCCTGAATCTGTTGGGTACGGAGGGCATCATTCTCTTGTGCAACGGAGTATAACTGAGAGTGCAATTGTGTATTTTCTGTCGCCAGATGCCGCGTTTGAAGCGATCTCTGGAGCACTTGGTTTTCTAGCTCGCGAATGTGCGTTTCTCTTCTCTGTCGCAAAGCCCTCTGTGCTAACCGGTTCTGTTCCCGCCGTCTCTCAGAAGTACCTCCAGTGCCCCCTCCAGCTGTTGGGCTATGTGAGTGGCTTCGGCTCTGCCCCGACACTGCAGTCCCTGTATCATCTACAGGGTAGGCACTGGTCTGCCACGTTTGCTGTTGCTGATTTGAGTAATTTTGATCATACGTAGCTTGGGCCTGGCCATAGCCCGATTGGGAATTGCCCTGCGCCGAACTTGTTGTGCTGGTATAGGGCGAAGCTGGTGGGTGAGAATATTGGGCATAGTGCCCAGACCAATTTCCTTGGGACATGGTTTTCATTTATGACTATGGTGAGACTTTGACTTCCGTTTGTTCGGAATTATAAGAGTTCTAGACAGTGGAAAAGGTAATGAGGATACAAACGTCCACCTAGGTTATTTGACTATGATATGCAAAATGTACGAAAGTCCACGAGAAGTTATTCTTAACAGCAGGTCTTCGAATGCCGTGGACTGACATCACTAATCGAGATATACTCCTATCAGAGGAGATACAGAAGCTTCCGCCCTTCTCGAAAATAGAGGAAATGTAATTGTGACTGATCTAACCTCCAATAAGGTACGACTGTCACAAAACCGGTCGCAAGCCTACAGACTCAGCCTGCAGCGGGTGAGACCGAATCATTATTGGGAACGCTAGAAGGCCGCTAGAAGCCTTCTCGAAATACCAAAGGCTTCTGGAAAAGTACACTAAGATTGACCAGGGGTTCCAAGTCGGTGATTATGCTTATAAACAATGCAAAATGAATGGAATAGGTATAGTTTAAGAGCTTTGGTACTCCTCAAGAACGTATTGAAGAGCTGGCGTAACGCTCGGGCCTGAATTCTTCATAAAACAGTCAATGACGGATCGCGTTCACGGAAGTTGCAAGGAAATCGAAGAGAGAATTACTGTCGCCATTGCGTCAAAGAGCTGGGTGAAGCGGGTTACAAATCGAATGATTACTATTTTAGCGGCTCTTATGCTTGCATCATGGCATTAGCTACTTCAGTGGGAATTCTGAGTAGGCTATACTTAACCATCTCCTTCGTTCTGCCGGCGGGGCAATGGATGGCCACGGTGATGTTTCGGGGTGAAAGAGCTTGGAAAACCCATGTTGTTCTCGGCAAAGCCGCATTTCTCAGATGTCCGGCATCACCATGAATGCGCCTTGGAGTTTGGAAGACCAGATACAAATTCCCAAGACGGGATGTAGCTACCAGGTGGATTGGACGAAGTCCAAAGATCCTAGTTACTACGTGCATGAGGCTTTCCCGATTAGGCATAACTCTTCAAGCACGAGAATAGTGCCCATGAGTTTAAAGGTTGGGCATTTACTCTTTTCGGCTTAGGTTGAGAGCAACAAATGCCATAAGACAATAGGTCGATCGTTCATCTATCCATCCAGGTCACTCTGGCATCGCTGCGGGCGCTGGAGTTGTCTTCCTCTAGCTCCACCATTATCGACAATTGGTCACTGAGGCTCAGGATTTGGCACCAGAATGTAGGTAGTCATCATCTCAATGCCTGCTTTCACAACCTCTGTACTAATGTATGCTCTTACGAACTTTCTCGTAAAGCTTCAGCCTCTCAGGCCGAGCAGTAAGCGAAGTATCTGAGCATTAGCCAGATTGGTAGTACGGGGAGTCAATTGATTCTCTTGTCAAGTCCGTAATGCATACCGATGTTTCATTTCTCAGCTTCCATATATATCTTTTTGTGTCTAGTTGAAATCGTTATGATTGCGTTGCCCTACTCTACGTCTGCTGTGTCCATCTGTTCACCCAACCGAAGGAAAGTGATAAGAATAGTGTTCATGATTTTCAAGCGTTGCTTATACATGCAGCAACCAAGGCCATGGGCCGTCGAACCATTTCTTCATTGTTATGATCAAGAGCCTCGCTAATAGAAGAACTCATATGAGGTTGTCAGTGTTGACCAGATCCAGACCTCAACACTGATCAGTTGTGTACAATCTCGACCTGGACTCCCAAGATCCATGGTTTCAAAGAATAGACTGTGCTAGGAAGGTCATGTATGGGAGTAAAGAGTTAGGACGACTCGTAACCGCAATCTCTTTTATGGAAGGTATCCAGCATTGCTCTTAGAGATCGGCGAAGAGTCCTGTGGTGGCACAAGTCCAATGATCGATCTAAGTCCCTCATATTGGAATCTTTCACACCACCCTCCCTATGAGCGTCAATAAGCAGGCTAACGTTGCGCGTATCGACCTGTGCTTCGACAGCTTCCGACGTCACCACACGCTGGGCAGGCTTGGGATTTGGCCATTCACGTTCGCGCCAACCGGACGGCTAGTCTGCTTGATAGTGGAGTGATGGCGATACGACCTAGAACACGGCAGATGGAGCTTACCATATGAACTTTCGCTACTCCCATACTGCAACGAAGACCGCGCAATGGGAAGCCACAGGTGAGTACCATGTTCACCAGGTTCTCTATCACCCCGGTCAATGGGCGGTGCGCTTTGCTCAATATCTCTTGAGACATCCTCATGAGGCTGAGCTCAATACAATGTGGTTGTTGCAGAGCGATGGTCGTGGGCGCTTTGTCTCAAGTTCTCTACCCCCACTGAAAGTGTTCACGCCGTTCTTGACCACAGGCACGCGAGCCAAGGGTCATGTTTCGTATCTTCTGAATATTGCCACTTGCATACAGCTCAAAGAGTATCAAATCTACCAGGCGTGAGGATTTCGATTCCCTGAAATCTACTCCATTGGTTCGCGAGGGTATGGAGGCCGTACTATGCGCCAATATATCTGCAGGTGTAAAGGGCCTACCACCAAAATTTTCTGTTCACACACCTCTCTACCACATCGAAGAGCCAGGAGGTTGGTCATGTAAGTTTCTGATGTTCTTGCTCGTCACTAAGGGGCAATTTACGAGCGTCTTTCTACGTTTAGTGCATTTGCCAATAGCAAACTCCTTGATAACGTTTCACGTAGTACGACCCGCGCATACGATTTTTCGCCGACCTGAAGAGACCGCATTGCGTTATAAAAAACTTACTATATTTTGCTGAGTATGTATACCAGCATCCCGAGCAGTTCTTGCCTCACAAGTCGTCATGAGAACACGTGAGCTGGACTGAACGGGTCGCGCCTTTCTCCAGCTCTCACAGCAGTTGCTGTCCTCTTCGTACGTGTGACACCGCGTATATGTTCGACCTCAAAAGCCGACGGCAATCACGTAGCCTCGAGCTTTCCCATCAATTTCCTTGGAAACTCTTATCGCACTTTCGCGGCGGTGGCCGGGTGATGTCGCGGAGGGAAAACCCAGGGGTACCTGCTTCGCTAACACAATGGCATTTCAGCCAGCGCATACTAGTACAACGAGAGTTCAAGGCATACGCAGCAGAGTTCCAGCCAAGGCTGATGGGTTCGGTAGATGGTATCGCAAGTTGTCAGTTCGGCGAGGTGAGGTCGGCGATACCATGTGAAAAGGTAGGCATTTAGCTTTAGGATCAAATGAGGATTAGTGCCCGTTTCCCCCAGCCCGTCGAGAGTCCCTTGGGTCCTAGTTATCAAGCTTGTTCACGACGAATTTCATTATTTCTATGTTATATAATCAACACTTCCCCTAGCTGTGCCTGAGCTATATCACAGCTTAAGAAAATATCGGTTTACTCAACTTCTGAGCCACGACAGGCATCTTCCACCGGTAGCACTCGGAGCAATCGACTATGGAGCATTCAACTTGCATCATCACGTCAGACTTCTTGAGCGTGACTAATTCACAGTTGCGACTTCGTCCGCGAGTATTGACTGCGTTCAGCTAGAGCGTATGCTTGAACAACGCCACCACACTTTAGATCGTCCCACATGCATGTCAAAAGAACACCTTTTGGCAAGGAAGAGCTTACACGCTAATGATTTGCTACGGGTTCAGCACGACTACTGGAGGAGCTGTAGCGAGCTGAGGACGATGTTCGCTAATACACGACCGGCTTTCAAGGATCAAGAGACGCAACGATGCAACCAATTTAGCGGGCTGAAGGAATACGATGCAATGCGACATTGCAGGTTGATTACGATTGATTCTAGGTGAAGACACCAGCAACATCCTAACCCAGGGTTGTTCCACCGCTCTGGTCTCCGTGCAAGCCCAACCAATAGGTCTTTCAACTGCAGTACAGATGTATTGATCTGCCTTTTTATCAGTACCATTGATAGCGACGTTGATGTTATCAAACTTTATGTCATGGCAAGGAGCAGCGGGACTACACTTTAATGTGGCTACCGCGGGGTTCGTGACATTTCCATGCACATCGGTCATTGTAATATTGTGCACTGAAAATCTAGATGTATCACAATTACCCGGTTCCCCACCACTTGACCAATGGGTGCATTGAGTAATGAAAAAGACGCCCGCAGCTCGGTGGAGTGTGACGTTGGTAATGGCTAATTCTTGTCAGTGTGCCCAGCAAATCTACTCGAAGTCACGTACTGATATTGTTGATATCTGTTACAAGACGCAAGATCAGTTCCAGAACTAGAGGGAATTTCAAGACCAACCTACATCCAAGTCCTCCGCCTCCACCATTTGGTGGTATTCCCTTTGATTTACCAGTCCAGGTCTTGACATACGCCGCGTAGAAACCACCAAGATAGTCAATATTCCGCAGAGTCACATTTTCGATCGTTTCGAAACTCCCAGCATACTGACCGATGCTACCCAAAGCAACTGCTCCACCATGGAACGTCGAATTTTCGATAACAATGTTGGTACTGTTGGCCTTAACGGAGATTCCGTCATCACCATTGGCGATAGTCCAGTTGCGAAAGGTTATATTATCAGCATATAGCGTGTCAGCACCATCTGTATTAGATATACGTGCACCATTCGAGGCTGAACTGTTGACATAAATGTTGTCAAGTAAGATATTGGAGCTATACATTATGGTCATGGTCCACATTTGACTCTGTACGAAACGCAGGCCGCTGAAACGAGAATTCTTCGCCTCAAATATTGTCAGGGCCATTGGACGTCCTGAACTTTGTCAGTGTCTGGTTAATGTAAAGGGAAAGAGAAAACATCACTTGGGTAATTTGATCTTCCTTTCGCGAAGTCGTACCATACTTGGCCATTCCCATCGAATGTACCTGTACCGAAACCATTGAAAGTGATATTTTCGCCGCCGAGAAACCATACAGTGGATTGATTCTGGTAATAAATGGGCATCGAATGTTCAAGCCAGTAATTAATGTCTTAACTCCACTACAAGTATTGCCATTTAGCACATCGTGTGCAATTCCTTATCATGGAGCTTAACCTACTAGTAGCCTCCCCTTCAAGTCAATCCTGCAATTTTTCAGAGTCGTTGTATTCATTACTTGGTTTATATGATATGTCTCATCTGGGAGGGACACTGTCCCATCTTGTCCACATCTTTTAAACGCGTCTATTAGTGCTGGTGTATCATCTCCAGCATCAGCCTTTGCACGAACTACACAGCTGTCGCCCTTCGCAAACCCAGAAAGGGCGTGTAAGCATGATAGCAATAATGGTAATGAGCGTAAAAGCATTTTGAACGAATGTAACACCGTAGGAAACGAAAGCAGTGAAATTATCTGTGTCTTTCTCTCATCGCGGAAAGTGATGTCAACAGGTTGAATGATGTTTGAAATATATTGAGATTTTTAGGATAATCCGAGAGCTTCATTAATTTCAAATTGGAGATCAAATAATGCTCCAAGCTAGGGTTCTTCTAGCTACGGGGGAAATAGCATATCTGGTAACGAGATGATATAAACAGACTTCGTAAATGCTGGCCATCCGCTCAGTGACAGCTTTATTGTATGATACTTGACCGCGATCGATGAGAGGGAGTTCACGTTGCCCACGTGATGTCTTTACTTGGTGGCTTGAACCCGGGCGACCCTGTGCATTCGGATCGGCCCTTCAAGCTTGGGTATATCATAAAGCTAGAGTCCTAAACTCCGTCCTGATTAGGTTGAGTGAAGTAAGTGGAAACGTCCTTTGCTTCTGCCTGTGTCTTGTCTATGGCCGACCTACGTTGTTGTTTGCCACTCGCCTCATTATAAATTGTCGGGCTTCGACGCTGGGCACTGAGGCGAATGAGCGAGGGTGTGTCTCAGAACTCGAGCAGCGTCTTTGCCCCGCAGCTGAAGTAACATCTCGAAGAGCAGTATCTCGTATTCGCGCTGAGTTATAGCACCATACTGGACGCTGTTCATTGAAGGCAGCGATATATTAAGCCACTGAGACGGTCAAGTGGTTTCAAAGCTTTCCAGGCAACTACGACTTAACCAGAGGCATGGCCCAGCCAGCCTTATGGGCTGAACCTTCAACTTTACAACATATCAACCACAGCCCCTATAGCCGGACATTGCAACAAATCGATCAAGAGGCTAGGATAAACGCTGAGGCAAAAGTGCTCGCGGTTGAGGAAGGCAGAGCTAATGAATGCGCCGGAAGCGCAACGAATTCGCCGTCGTCAGATTCGAGCAGTGAAGATGATGGCGAAGTTGGTCGCGAAGATTGTGTAGGGTCGCTTTGCGCAGAAACGATTATACCCCGGGAAGAGTTGGAAAAGCTGCAGAAACAACAAGCATGGCTGAGGGGAGGGGCATCTAAAGCTGTAGAAGATAGGGACACGTCCAGTATTCGCTCCAAATCTACCCCACGGAAAAGGGTACGAGCACCAGGAGTCTTGGAGACAGTCTTCTTACCTCGCACATCAGCTGCGAAGTCGAAGTCGACCACAATGACTAGACGCCATAGTACTGTCGAAGGATCTTTGAAGGCCTCTTCTATCAGCACACCTTCTGTAGCGCCATCGATTCGTAGTGAGAGGACAACGGCCTCAAGTCGAAAAGATAGGCCAAAAACCTTGAGCATGCTCTCGCTTTTTGGACCTCCTCCACCGCCAGCTGCGCCCCTTCGGGTTGAATGTATCACTTGCCTCTCCGACGATGTTCTAATCAGGAGATCTGCAAAGCTCGAGTGTGGCCATCGCATGTGCCATACCTGTCTTACCCGGATTTTCAAGCTATCTACCACTGATCCACAACTGATGCCTCCCAGATGTTGCACCGAAAACGTGATACCGCTTAGACACGTCGACCGCTTGTTTGACGCGGACTTCAAACGAACCTGGAACAGGAAGTTTGCAGAGTACACGACAAGAAATAGGCTATACTGTCCCACTAAAGGCTGTGGTCATTGGATCAAGCCAAAATATATTGAAATGGACCGGGCTACAGGTCGACGTGTAGGTACATGTAGGGAGTGCAAGACAAAAGTTTGCAAGAAATGCGGTACGCGCTGGCATGGTATTCGCGATTGTCACACCGATGATGGGACTAAAAGAGTCATCGAGCTTGGTCAAGAAAATGGGTGGCAGCGATGTTATAACTGCCGCACAATGGTACAATTAGCGGAAGGTTGCAACCATATGCGATGCCATTGCAATGCTGAATTCTGCATGGTATGTGGGAGCAAGTGGAAGACTTGCGACTGTTCTTGGTTTAACGTACCGCCGGATATCTTGAACATCAACAATTTCATGCTACCTGGTCAACCGCAAGCCTGGGGAGTTGCTCCGCCTCCGCCACCCCCTTTTGACTTCTTGGACCGGAGAGATGTGCCTTTGGACCCCATGAACTTACCAGATATGTTCAGACCGCCAGATCTTCCGCCGTTACCACGACCTCGAACCAGGCGTGCCCGGACAATACCTGGCATCGATGCGGCTCCTAGCCGTGAAGCGCAAGAGGCGGCAGATGAGGCACTTGCTAGACAGCTCGCCGAACAAGACCTGCTTGGAGAAGGTTCTCCGCTTGTAGAACCCTCTAATGACCTCCCAGCAGAGGAGAGGAGTAGACACCGTGCTGCTAGGCGGGCGAGAAGAAGAGTATACGCGATCAACGAAGATGAGGAAGTCATTGAGTATTACGCTCCTGCTGCTGATCCTGAAGCTGGAAGTAATGAGCCTACTGGGAACGAAGCTGCGATGGCCGGGCTCTTAGGCTCAGAAAGGGGAAGGGTTGAGAGTTGGAGGAGACATATATGATTGATGATGATGATGATTACCACGCGTTACGAATCCGGCCAGAATTTATGAACGAAGTTTAATGATTCGCGATGTCTTACTATAATAGGTTGCTCTATACCCTTTTTCCATCATGCACGTAGAATGAATAATATCTACTTCCCACAATATCATATTTATCCTCTTAGAAAAAATCGAAGTCTTCAGATCCCGCCGAGCTAGACCAACTGCATTTCTTGTCTTCCCTGCTCATATGGCTTTCTCTGTCTTTACCACCATCGCCTCCATCAAAGAAACAAGAATCAGTCACGAATTTGTCCAAATCTTCAGCTGTGGCAACTTTTCTGACATCTTCATACCCAAATATCTGCCGACACTCCAAGCAACAGATACCATGCCCAGGGCCCCCACTATGGATTTCACGACTCACCCATCTAGAAACGCAGTCGGGACAGGTACTCGGGGTGTGGATGCAATAAGCTGTAGGCAGAGTGAACGCATAGGGTGGCCATTTTTCTTTGCAGTGTCTGCACTCAAGATCACTGGGCGGATGCATTGGACTTTCCGGGGCGAGAAAGTAGTCTTCTTGATAAAGAGAGGGCGTTTCTGCAGAGCTAGAATCTTGGGATGTTGCTTGGTAGTACTCCTCGGGGCTGAGATTATGCTCGTGTTGCACATCGTTGAATCTAGGCGCTTCATCCATCCCAAGCCATGAGGTGAGAGATGTGAATAGGTTGGGGTATTGGACACTGGAGGACTCGTCATCGCTTGGAGTACTTGGAGCGGAATCGAAAGATACAGTGCTGATTCTTGTGTGCTTCGACGATTGTTCGGTTGGTGTTGGTGCGGTTTGGACGTGTTCCATTGCTTGTGGCTCTTCTCGTCTCGATAATGACGATTCAGGAAGAGAAGAAAAGGACTCTGGTATTCGAAAAGTGGCCGTGGCTTGCACAGCCGAGTGTAACTCTGCAGGATACGGCGTCATCCTTCGCTGTTTAAGATAGGACGTCGATGAGGAGGAGGAGGGTGGTGATTCTGGGATCTGAAAACTGACACACTTCCTCACACCCTTCTGCACAGTAGTAGTACGCCATGCCGACGGATACGGTGTCAGTTTGAGCTGTTTGATCTTGGATGACGCTGCCGACCCCGATGACGAAGTTGACTCTTCACCCGCGGAGGATGCAGAGTCCAGGATTTCAAATCCGACATGCTTCTTTTGATTACTGGCTTTTTCGTCATTGTTTGATCTCATGGGCAAAGTAGTGGAATGCGCAGTGGCCGTACCCACTGGAGTTGCACCACCGTCAAGCCCAAACTCAAATTCCATAAGAGCTGCACGGTTTCTCTCCACTCTTTCCGCTGCTATGCTGAGTCCACCGAGGGAGAGTGCTTCCATGTCGAAATTCGAAACCGTAGGCCTGTATGATGTCACACTCGCTACGGCTGCTTCGTTTGCTTCCGAGACTCGTCGGCCGTACGAGACCTCGATGTCGTTCATATCGCCCTGTTGATACTTTGGTCCATAGTCTGTCTCCTCTGTTGGACGGCTACATGACTGAAATCGATTTGGCTCGTAGTCTGTATCCTCTGATGAACGGCTACATGACGGAAATTGGTTTGGCTCAGACGCCCGTCTCAATGGTTCCTTCGTCAACTTATTCTTCACTTTGCCGAATACCGAACCAAACGTTGACGCCCTCCGTCGTAATTCTGTCTTTGGCGCACTACTAGGACTCCATGGGTTGCTGAAATGGCTATCCTTTCTTTCTTTGATCTTGTCACTGAGATTACCAGTTGACAGTGTGCTCAACTTTCTGAGCCGGTTGGCAGGATTTCGTTCCGAAAGTGCTTCTATACTGAGGTCTTCTTTTTCCTTTTCCTTTCCCTTTCCGGCTGATTCTCTACGCTGCTTAATTGAGCGAAAGGCTCGACTAATTGAGGTAGACATTTTTAAGTACAGTAACAAGGTAGAGTTCTCAAGCTCTTAGGGATAATAGTCCTAGTGCGGTCAAATTCAGTTGCACAGAAGGGACTCTCGTTCATCGTCGGATTGTATGAACAGTTGAGAATCGTCAAGCACTTCGACGGGCTTCACCATACCTTTTGAAGCTTTGCACCGGCACGGGCGGGGTATCACTGCTTGATTCTTAGACGTCGTCATCTAGCCGAATGTCGTGCCCATATATTATTTCTAGGCAATACCGTTGTACCAGAACATTGAGGAAATTCGTGATAATATCTGCGCCAAACTCGGTAGGTGTGACGCATACTAGGCTCAATGAGGAAGCGGAAGGTACCATGTGCTAGATCCGGTTGCGATCTACGCGAACTTAATTGCTGCTACGAGCCTCTTTTGTGATTGTATTGGGTGGTCTCTGTAGTGTGATGAAGGCGGAACAGGGAAAAGCTCCAAAGATCGATCCAACAATGCAAATCACGCACGTTATTAGGCCAGTGGTTGATCGGGGATGTAACTAGTTTAAATCAATATGCATTCCAGACTATCAATACATGGCCGGGAACTCGAAAACAAAAGGTTTCAAGCACGGAAGCAGAAGCAAGAAAAACCCCGTCAAACCATTCCATAACCCATGCCAAGTCCAACACCAACAAGTGCCAAAAGAAGAAGAAGAAGAAGGAGAAAAGAAAAAACCAGTGCCTGAGACTTTTGAGGTCGAATTCGTAGTCAATAAGGGGTATGCCATACAGGGCCAAAGGAGTGATGACCCACAGATACGAAGCTCACACAACAGGGCTGTAATTTCGAAGCGTCACCTTCTCAGTCCAGCTCAAGCGTATGGTACCGCCCTTTATTCGTACAACTGGAAGCAGAGAAAGCCTGCTTCCTTTCAATCTTGAAACTTTTGATAATCATTGCCACTTCGTCAATTCAGACAAGAGACATGAGAACACATGAGGTCGTTAATCATTACGTAAAGCAGTTCATTTGTGGTGGTCGTGTTTAGAGGGTTGTCGATGTGATGATAAAGATGTTGGTGTGATGGACGGATCAAAGTCCGATCTAATTGAAGCCGCCCATGACCGGAAGACGTCTAGGTGTCTTTTCATGAGGGTTGCTGTTTTTGCGTTTGCGGGAAGGAGTCATGACTGTTTCAGCATTCTTTCCTGATCGGAGAGGCGCGGACAGCTTGGACTTGTCGTGTGGGAGCCTCGAGACAGTACGGTATCGATCTTGGTTGTTCCTGAATGAGTTGACGACGCCACGATCAAAATGCTCGATCAATGCTTGAGAAATATTGCGAGTGGGAGTAGAGTCTGCGACATCAGTGGCTGTTGGCGAAGTGCTCTCATCTTCCTCCAACGATTCCTCGTCCTCATCATCATGGCTGTCGACGTCCAAGAAGGCGGTGAAGATGTCAACATCGTCATCAAAGTCGTCCTCTGTAGAGATCTCGTCTTCGTCGTCAGTCTCCGGTGTGCCATCTGAACGTAAAGAAGTGAATGGATAGAAGGCCTCGGGAGGGCCTATCAACAAGGGAGCGTTCGCTTCAACCACAAAGCGACCATTTTGATATCGCTGACCAGGCACCCCGCCAAACACACCACTCATCATGACATCCGATGGGCCGGTGAAGAGGTGGGTGAGGTCGCTGTGATCACTATCGTAGGTGAAATTTTGCAATGGTACTTGTGGACTACTGTCCGCACTACTTTCTGTACTATTTTGAAGAAATGGGTTGACTAAGGGTTTGCTGACCCGTTCACGGATGCGGAACTTTCCGGTGGTAGGATCGGTATCACACAAATATTTTCGCCGGTCGTGGTCAAAAGTCCCTAGGACCGGACCCTTATGATGGCGCTTACTACGCGGAAAGGCTGCGGGAGTACCAGGCGGGCTGGTAGCAGCAGATGGAGTGCGACGATGGAGTAAAGAGCTAGGCGCTCGAACTGTCTCTGGGGGAGGTAAGTCATCGTCGGTAGTGTCTCCATCAGCTATCGGTTGGTTAGCAAATCTGTTCGCGTTCCGAAACAAATCGTCATACAATCATAGCCACTGAGATCGGCGTTTGAGGAATCACCATCTTCTGACTCGCTCTCGGTATGGACATCGTGCCAAGCGAAAAAGCTTTTGCTTGCTTCATCCTCTCCAAAATCCCAGCAAGAGCCATCTCCGTCGCTATTAGTGAGTTCGCCAATATCTTGATCGATATCGCGTTCGACATCCATGCGGAGCTGAGTGGACAGGGAATCTCTATCAAGGAGATCTGGGAAGATGTCCAAATCGGTATCAGACGAGCTGTCGCTAGTACTTCGAGCAATACGAACTTCATCCTCGAACCGCACACGTCTTACAGATACATCCGATTGCTTTCTATCCTTTTTAGCAAAGGCACTTGCTGGACGCTCCGTGTCCTCCTTGCTCTCAAAGGTTTGATCGAAGATGAAGTCTTCTCCCTGGAATAGGATCTGATCATTGTACAAAAACTCATCTTCACTGTCAGACTTGCCCGTCTCCTCATCGACTTGTCCAGAGAGCATTTCTTGGATAATCAGTTGCTCCTCCATCCTCTCAAGAGCATCGTGCGAGCTCATCTCTTCACCGATAGCATCGAGGTTGTCTTCGTCATCCGAGCTCTTTATGGCTTCTTCATAATCTTCAATGGCAAAATCATCGCCATCTCCAATGTCAACATCACCAAACCCTGCATACTGTAGAAATCCATTAGTGCCATTTCTAAGCTTTCGATCAACTCGCTTGCGATGATGTGTGCCAAGATCCTGGTCGTGGTCAATATTGCTTACGAGACTAGTAGCGCTGACTTCACTCAAAGCGCGCTTTTTATGTTGTGATTGAAAGGGGGATAGAAGCCCCGTCTGGCGGCCGTCAAGTCCTTGGAGAGGAGCGAGCGTGCTCTCCTCGCCAACTTTTTCGAGATGTTGGAAACTTGAGCGTTGTGTGCCGTGATTGGTCTCGCCAGACGGGGCAAAAGCTTTTGGTTCTTCGCTTTCGGCGTCATCGTCGTCCTTGTCGCTGGAGGTCTCGTCGTCGGCTTCGCTGCCATCTTCTTCCTCGGAGACGTCCTCGTCGGCGGTAGACTGGCCGGTGTTGGTCTTCCTCGTCGTTCTATCATGCTTCGTCTTGAAATTTCTTGCTTTATTGCGTCTAGCAAAGCCGTCGTGTCTCCCAACGGGTGAGGTCTCGTGCCCCACATCTTCCATGCTCACAGCGTGTGTGCGGCTAATCTCCGGGGCCGACATGGTGGCCTTTCGTGCAATACTCGTATAGTGTAAGTTCTTGCCGAGTTCAGTGTATATCTCGGTACAGTGTGTTCAAGTGATTAGGTACGTTTCGTAATTGTGGTTACGACAAAACTCAAGGGCGCAATTGGCCGGTGTTCAGGGCGGTGCGTACAGCGCCTTGGGATGTAAGGAGTATCTCCTAGTATCGAGAGATATTATCAGTGGATTCAAGTCCCTGATTTTTGCGTGTTTTCGACAGATTGTTGAGGGTGAGAACGAATTTTGGGCGGGTGCGCACACGGTGGGTTCAGTAGGAATTTTTAGGAGCAGCCGTCGCGCGCGTGCTGCTGGGTTTTTCTGGTTTCGAGATATCAAAGTAATTTCGTCCAGAAGCTTTGCAGCTTCAAGGCAAAATATAAATATGGCTTCGAAGTCGTCGAAGTGTTTCGCTGGAAGGGAACTGACTGGAGTAGCACGAGGCTGCTCCAGTAGCTCTCTAGAGACCAGCGATTGCCTGTGGCATAGTAGACGACGAAGACATGTTAGTGGAAGCTGATTGATATCTTTAAGTGTCTATTTTACTGCTGTTGTAAATTTCGAGTTTGGATGTGAAGACTCTCAAAAAATTCGGCGGGGTGAAGGCTTTTTTTGGGGGGAGTACCACTTCGGCTATACGCTAACGTTGGATCTAAGCCCAGTTGGGCTAAGCGCTTCTGCAACATGTGCCAATATATTTGCGCACTCTTTGAGGCTCTGAATTCCTGCGCTCATGTATATTGATCAGTCTATGAAACGACTACATTGTTCCGGCCTGAAACCCACTCTCTCAATCTCTTTCTGATCCTCTGTTCTGCTTCAAAATGGTGCTGCAAAGCGTCAACAAAGATCTTACTCTAAATCGCTTCTCCAATAGAATTGCTCCTTTAACTGCAGGGATGATATACAGTCATTCCCAAAGCTACCAAAAATCGGTTCATCCGTCACCTTCAGACTTGGTCAGGCCATTGTGCGTTGATCAATTTATTCCCCCCTGGCTTCTGCCTTTGAAACCATTGGCAGATCATCTTTTCAGGACATGCAGATAATGTTGCTCCTAATAGAACTAACATGGCGGTGAAGCCTTCTGTTGCTATTGGCCAACCTTTGAGCATACCCGAAACAAACTCGATGAGGGCTTCCTCAAGTTCCCCAACCTGAGGTACCCAGTTTTCTTAACTAATAACGGGCGCTACAGGACCGGTCAAGGACCTTTCATATGGTGTTGTTATCTCTGGCAAAAAATCGAAGCCCGGCATTTGTACCGGTGAATGTACTTGCACTCGCGTGAGGGTAAATTCTGAAGCACATGTTGTATTTCCGAGAATGGCGTACCACAGGAGAACTGAACAGCGGAAGCTACTTGAAACGGTGGTTAGTCAATGCCTATCCCTTTCAAACAGCCTCGCAAGCGATGTCGGCCACAACAGCCATTCTGAATCAACCCACCAGAATCATGGTGGCTTATATTAAAGAAGTTATATCTCGTGCTGTCTGCATGCTATACATACTGACACCACTCCAAGTCAGCTATCTGGAGCGCAACTATGGAAGTGAAAAGGAATAGCCCCGATTTCCTAGGAAAAAGGCGTGCCACTCCGGAGCTCCTTCTAGTTCCAAGCAAGAATTCGTGTGCAGAATTTCTGAAGAAAGAACAAACGATCACTGGCCATGTGCAGAGAGTCGTAACCGAAAGCCCTTCATAGGAACTGACAGAGCTATCGGTTCCTAGCGACTACTAATCAGATGGAGAGCGGAGAGCTTTAATGAACTGGTGTCGAAACTGACGTTTGAAATGTTACTGTAGGATTCTGGCCTGTGGAGAAATAATTTTGCCATCTAGGATCTGGGACGGTTTTGAGATGCTTGAATACTTCGTATCTATCTCTTCCATCTCATTGGTGTTCTATCCGATTAATAGGTGGTCCTACCCCTCCTCTGGACCATGCACAGTGTAATACCAAATCTTGCCATTTCTCCTTATACATTATTTCGACTCCTTCTCTATCTATTACAGAAAGCTTTTTGCTCTTTAGTCTCATCGTTATACATGTCCTGTATAGATCGACTTTCGACTTGTGGGCGACCTACTAAATTCAGCATTTGGGGATTTTGTAACCTCTCTAGGAGAGCGCTACCGTGTTCCTGGAGTTTCAATTGCCGTCCTGAATGGAGATGAGACTTATTCTAGGGGATGGGGCCATGCTACCATCTCTTCAAAGCCAGCTACTTCTCAGACACTACACTCAACAGTATCGACGACGAAATCTTTCACCGTAGCCGCGACATTGAAACTTGTAGAAATAACGGCGGAGTCATCTAGTCCAATCAAACTCAGCACGCCTCTCTCATCTCTCATTGATTTCGTATTGCCTGATGAGTACGCAACTCGGCACATCACAGTTGAAGATGCTCTTACACATCGGACTGGAATGCCGCGACACGATGCCAGTTATGGTGGACCGGATTTCACCCTCAAAGACGTCGTGCACAGTCTTCTTCCACATCTTCCACTTTCGGCTGAACTCCGCCAGGAATGGCAATATTGCAATATCCAGTACATGACCGTATCGCATGTTTATTGAGAGACCGTTACCAATTCTTCCCTGAGTGATTACTTCGAAGAGCATATATGAGGATCCCTTTACATGACATCAACCTTCCTCTCCCGCGCAGATGACCGAAAAACAGAACAGGTAACTTCTAGCAACAGGCTACCTCTACGACAAAGACTCCAACAAATTCTGTTCTTACAAACCCCAGAACCACACAGTCCTAGCTGGCGCAGGCGCAGTTACCGGTTCCGTAGACGACTATGCTAGATACCTCCGAGCGATGATCACCGAACACCCCGTCCTCTCCAAAGAACTTTACCTACAACTGCGCACACCCCGAGCGATCCTGCCTTCCGCTTCAAGCTCTGTGCCCTTGAAGGGACCCTTCACTTACACCCTCGGCTGGAGATTGTCCGTCTATCGCAACGAAGAACTATACGCCCACAGCGGACTCCTCGATGGGTTTAGCTCCTATATGGCTTACATACCGGCTAAGAAACGGGGCGTAGTAGTTATGGCAAATTCCGATGTTGGCACTGACAGACTTGTCGCGATTTTAGCTTTAGAGTTGATCGATCACGTTCCGAGGACGCCGGAGGCAGAGAAATTTGATTGGGGGTTAAGAGGTTTCGAGGAGAACAATCGGACCAATACGCAGGGTGATTACTGGCATCCAGGTTACCGTTCTCTAACCCTGACTGTGGCGAATCCGACTTACAATATGAAAGGCTCATGCACGGAAGCTGACAAGATTCTACATGCATACGTAGATAAACAGTGGAAATATTGTGTGGATCTTGAACGTGTTTACGGAGGGCACTTTCCAGCTCGGATATATCCCAGCAAATCTAGGACCGTTCACTGTTTTAGCGGAGGTTGGTAAAGCGGTATTCAGCATTGGGAGTAATGGTAAGGTTGAGAAATTGGGTATTACTTACTATAAGCCGCAAATGAAGGGCGAGTTGATTTGGTTTACCAAAGTAAATTGAAGAGTTGGGGAAGTGGATGAGCACCAAATGGTTCTGATCTTTGGGGTCAGTGAGGTCAAGAGTAAGTGGAAATCAATGTAAATTGACGGTATACTAATTACTACAATTGGTTAGCACACCCGCAACACCCGCAAGCTGAACACGATTGGACCATGAAAGCAGATTTTGTTATTCACTAGGTCTTGAGATAGGTCATGGACATACACTTCAACCGCTCGCATTAAACACACCACGCGCATGTCGAGTTTCCCCAATGGATTGTTCGCCTCATTTTCTGGCTCTGCCCTGTTTATTAGCCACGCATCTGTGAGGTTGACGCAGCCCTCGCCCTATCTGGCTTAATTTATAAAAGCAGCGAGCAAGATCATCCGTAGCAGCTACCTATGAAAGCATCGAAGCACCCCTCCTCACTTTGGACAACTTTTCTCCACTTTCTACCAATCGCACTCACGTAACATCGCTCGCTGCTTTTACCAAACCGCAGCCCCACAGGTAACCCTGCGCAGACGCCATGTCTGCACAGCACGACGCCCTTGACCACATCTGGAATACAGGCCAGGGTCCTGCTGCGTGGCCAAACGACCGAATAGTGTGAGTTTTTTTTTTAACGCTGCCACACATTTAGAGCGGCAATTCGATCTGGCCTCACCGTTCAACCTTATGAGGGCGAGGCGGATTTTAGTCACGCTCAACTCACCTCGACTGCACTTCTGCCTGAGGCTGCCGATCGCACCGAAGACCTGATTGACAACATCTTTCAACCTATCGAGGGTCTTGTCCCTTCCTGGTTGGAGCATAATCAGGTTGCATTTGATGTCAGTCTTTCGGCCGCTGCAACGACAGCCGTTCAGTTTGCCACGCCAGTGGACATACCAGTTGCCGATAGCCAGATCGATGTTCCATTGCACAGCTTCCAGATTAGCCCTCAAACTGGCACCAGAGCATTTCCTTATTGGCACACCTCAGCTGCTACATTTTGGGATGACGACTTGAGTACTGCTATAGACACTCGAATGCCAGCAGAGCCATCTTTTGCGAGCGGAACCACGGTAGATTCAGGGGCCTTGAGGTCATCGGATCGTGATCAATTGGCTTTGCCTGAGCAAGTCGTCGAGTAAGTACACCTGTTCATCATGATACGCTACCTGTAAGGTCATACTGATCTACCAACAGTTTTCAAGCAGTGCTCTCACATGAGCTGACATCCGGCGCCACATGTTTCATGCCTTTCTGTGCGTCGGTTGTCAGCAGTGAAGACTGGTCTGACCATCTCATGTCCGATCATCCAGAATTGCAACGTTGCCAGGAGTGCGGACTTTCGTCCTGGTCTTACAATGGAATTCGGTTCACGCCTCAGCAACCGGTCACGCATCCTACGCGTGCCCATATGATGACTGTGTATCAACTTGCGCTCGTTTCGACGTATTCCGGCGCCACTTGGACAGCCACAGAGCAGATGGACCACGCTATCCATGCCCTCACTGCAGAAAATACCGTGGCCGTGCCAGCTTTAAGCGAAAGGATCACTTACGCCAACATGTACGCAGCTACCACCATATTCAGGATGATAATGTTGATACCACCCGCGGAGTTTCTTGTCGTCACATAGGTTGCGAAGCGTACCGTCCAGCGGAATATGATGAACACAGTAGTACGAATACACTGTTCACAAAGCATAGCTTCCAGGCTCGTTCCGAGTACAATCAACACTTGAAGAAGGTTCACAGCGAGGCTCCCTTTCCATGTCCCGTCGCTGGGTGCAACCGGACCGGAGGAAAAGGCTACCTCCGCAAGCGTGATCTTATGAAACATCAGCAGAAGGAGCATGCTGGGCTGGTGATGTAGTTCCACTAGAATGGCAAACACTGAAAGATCAGACACGGACTGGTCAAGCTGGTTTTCTCTTTCTACTATTGCAGTATGACCACGCTCCTTTTGCAAAGATTCTGGCCGTTAGCTGAGGCACGATATATATTTTCTTACTAATCAACATCACTTACTTCATGCCTCTCATCCCAATCATGGCAGTAATTCTGACGTCGCTAAGCTAACTGTTGTCTGCCCTTCAATCTGGAAGAGTAAGTAGTAAACTGTTCAAATTGACTACCTCTCGTGATGATTCATACAGCACGGATATTCTCGTCCTCTACCTGATCTACTCGAACTGGTAAGAATATCGTCGACCATATCTCGTTGTCTACAAATACCTAAAGAGTTCACAAAAGCAAGTCAGACCCCGTTATCGTTTCGTGCACGAGAAGAATTTAAGGTTCTATGGGTATCATATAATCGCACTGCTGCTGAACTTCCTGCTGCTGTCCTCTGACATCACTGTCTAATTCCAAGTGCCAGCGTGATACATTGCATACCAAGACACGCAACTAAATACCAACGCCAGCCCAGCATACCCAGGCATCCCCAACCAGTAATCCTCCTTGAGCTTCTGCTTACCTCCCACCGCTAGTGAAGATCCAGGTAGTGAATCAACTTTAGCGCGCATACTGTCCAACTCTCTGACAAGACTGTCACATCTATTGAAAATCTCCTGTGCCTCAGCAACAACATCAGCACGTTGCTCAGCAGTCAAAACAGCTTCACCCTCTTGAAGCCTTTGTTTAAAGTCGGCTTTGATATCTTCTCCGTCTTGAGCACCCGGGAAGAACCAAAAACTCAATCCTAGGCCTTCGAATTTCCCAAGGTTCAGGTCGTCTCTGCCATCCGTGTTTGGTGCTTCACGTGCTGCATTACCCGTCCAGAATTCTTCGCCGCTGGCACAGAGCTGAGAGCGTATCCAGCGTCCTCCTGAGAATACAGCCATGTACATACACCAGGCATAGGCAATGAGAACATGCGGTTTCTGTCTCACCGTTTCGCGGATATGAGCCATAAATTCAGTCTGGGCCTCTCCACGCATCTGTTCCACTGTCTCTGAGCCTGCCTCGCGATTCAGACGAGCCAAATCTAGGTGTAGTCGTTCTGAGCGTGATATGCCTAGCGGTCGAAGTGTCCGCAGGAAGGTGGTGACAGGATCCTCTCCTGCTGAACTACCGGAAGAAGAAAGGCTATCCAAAGATTCCCAGGTATCTTCCAATTTCCTACTGACATCGGCAGAAGCGGTGATCTTGTCCCATATTGACTCAAAGGTGAAGAATATGCTCGCAAAGTGCTCGAGCCCTGCAACATAAATTTCTGGTGTGGCGGTTCGGGGAGGAAGACAGAGCGGCAAACGTGAAGTGATGTATCGATTCAGAGAAATATGATGGGGACTACTGTTTATCAGCCGTGCTTCTCATGTGGTATTATGTTTGCTAACGCAAAAAGGTGCGTACCGAGTAGCAGCGTTAATTTCTGCTGATAAAGTCAGAGGAGTTGTGTCCGCCATCTTGTAAATACAACAATTCGTGAGGAATCAAAAGTAACTGAGGCAAAGGAAAGGAGCAGTATTCCGCGAAATAAGAGCAATAACCTCGCTGTAGGTAAACATAGTGTTCGTTGGCGCAGTTAAATAAGTACTGCGCTTTGCGTTTCTACGTCGCGTTTTCACCCATGATCCCTCACTCACGTCTTAGCTCAGTCACGGGCCCGTCTTGCGTGGTGTCCTTCGCCGATAGCGCGCTGTCTTGCAACTGACTACATCCCATTATTCGTGACACTCACCAACAGAGTTGGTGAGGCTGGACTGATGCCTAGATGATGGATGGGAAGTGGAAGCTGCAAACAGCCATCGAACGAGATGAAAGTACAATACATGGCGCAGTAATTTGTGGGTGACTGCTGACATCCACACGAGAAGCGCAGGTAGTCACGTTACTTCCTAATTTTACTCTCTCAATTTCAGGAGTAGTACTGTTCTTCCATTATGGGTTGAGGGCAAAAGAGATGGGAACCTTGTTATTTTAGGTTTGGTCCTGAATAATACCATGACTGCACAAATGAGGCCGCACCTGGCCGGTAAGATCTGTGCACCGCTGGGTACGAGTCAGGAAGATATCCCGTAAGACAACGACTTGACAGCGTGCGGTAATACATTGGACAACTTCGACAACTTGAGATTCCCGTTCCTGTTGTATATATGTTCCATTCCTAATCATTTCTATCCGATCCACAATTTCCAATGTATAATCACGGCCCCCCAAATAAGGTACCTGTAAAAATATTAGAACACAAATAACACATTGCCCTCTTGTTGCCAATAATGTGTAAATAGACGTGGTCAGAAAGGTGTTCTGAACTCGTTTTTGAGCTCAATATTGAGCTCAATATTGAACGCTTTCCCCTATTAGGCACTGATGCCGCGCTGAGCTCAATGTCATATTGAGGAGCTCAATATGACCTTGAACTCAGTAGCGTGCTTCTTTAGGTTTAGGCATTACCTCTTATGGCTAGAGGCTCAGGTATCGGCAGGGTATCGTGTTAGGCGCCGCACTTACCGGCCTAATACAGGCAAGTAAGCGAGTTCAGGATGAGTTCAATACTGAGCTCAAAAACGAGCTCAGAACACCTTTCTGATCATGTCTAATGTCAAAACACATCTTCGAAATTGAAAATGTTTCTGACGATCAACAAGCCAATCTTGGCGGTGACACAGAAGGTAGCCAATGATAGAACGCAAAATAGAAGCCTCAACTTGGCTACCCAATCATATCGAAGCAGTGAGGCATCGATGCAGGACTACAATTGAAGCTCCGTGTGTATTTTACTTCAAATAATTTCGTCAAGAAGCCCTGCCTATGCGTGTATCTTCATCAAAATCCAGCCAAAGTGTAAGTAAAGCACAAGGTTCCATAACGATATCTGATTCGCTACATAACCAGAGTCAAGACTGCATGATAGCGATCGCGATCACGTCAAGTCGCCACTGAATTTTCCTCATTGTCAGATAGAATATCGTCCAGCTTGTCATTCTGATCCTTATTGCTTTTCCAAAGGCAAATAAATATGCCTCTGCTTGACCTCTATCGTGCGGTTCGCGATGCGTCCCGCGATGAGCGCACCGCCCTCAAGGCCAACCAATCAAGCCTGGGCGTGAGGTTATTCGACGTCTTCCTCCGCACTTGGGACCTTGGATTCACTGCATTTGGAGGTCCGCCAGTGCATTTTCAGACCTTCCATCAGCGATTCGTGGAGGGTAGGCACAACAAAGCGCCTTGGATAGATGAACAAACCGTATGTACTAGAATTTGTGCTATGTCTAGATGCGCTCTTTTCTTTCTATTAGACCTACCATGCTGATTCGGCTTAGTATCAAGAGCTGTTTGCGATATGTCAGGCTTTACCTGGCCCAGGCAGTACCAAGATGCTATTTTGCATCATCCTGATCCATGCAGGATTCATCCCCGCCATTTTTGTCTTTTTGATATGGAGGTAAGCCTACTTCTTAGGATAGCGTTCAGGAGCTAGAACTACCTGATGACAGTTACCAGTCTTCCAGCCGCCATCTGCATGTATGCGTTGTCTCTTGGTGTTCAACGCATCAATGACGTTCTACCTGCTCCAGTTTATCCCTTACTATCTGGTCTCAATGCAGCAACCGTTGGAATAATCGCTCTTGCCGCTGTTCAGTTAGCTGAAAAGGCAATCACTAATAAACTGACAAGGATCCTAGTTATCTTTGGTGCCTGCGCTGGCCTCTGTTACACTGCATTGTGGTACTTTCCAGTCCTAATCATCGTCGGCGGCATTGCCACTGTGATTTGGGATCAGTGGGTTGGGCAACGGTGCGCTAACATTAGGGCCAACTGGGGCAAAAAGAAGTCCAATAAGGAAGCACTGGTCGAGGAGAGCAACGCAGTTGATGTGTCTGCCATGGGCGGTGATACTAGATCTGTAGAGCCCGAACAACATCAGGACCAAAGTAATTCTATCACGTCTTCAGAAAACCATGTAGCCTCAGGGGGAAAAGCGGCCAACCTTGATCCGCTGAAACGGAGCACTACTGAGAGCTTTGAGAAGGTGGCCTCTGCTCAGGCCCCGAAGATGAGCGCAGACGTTCTTACACATGCAATTTCCGTCAAGGTCGGAATTGCCGTGATCATCTTGTTCTTCGGTATGTGAACGGTGAGGCCGATACAGCGAAGATATACTTAGATCGCTTCTAGTCTCTTTTATTGCGATCATCGTCGCCCGCGGGGTCATCACAGATAAACCGCGCGAGCTTGATCTCTTTGCTAACATGTACCTCGCCGGTACCATAATCTTTGGGGGCGGTCCAGTAGTTATCCCTCTTCTTAGAGAATACGTCGTTGAGCCGGGATGGGTCTCGACTCGCGACTTTTTGCTCGGTCTAGCCATTATCCAAGCTTTTCCAGGACCGAACTTCAACTTTGCTGTCTTCCTTGGGGCACTCGCTTTACAAGGCACGGAAAACCCAACAGTTCTCGGTGCACTCCTTGGGTATATAGGCATCTTCACACCGGGTATCACGCTTGCGGTCGGCGTGCAGAGCCTGTGGAGTAAGCTGAGGCACAGGGCCTGGATCGTGTCGCTTCTTCGTGGTATCAATGCCACTGCTGTCGGGCTTGTCTTCACTGCCGTGTATCGCCTCTGGGAGATGGGCTATTTGACACGCGACTCTGCTACGGGTCAGAGCTTGGCCAAGAATCCATGGTGGGTGGTCGTTACGGCGCTCACTTATGCTGCTAGCGCGTGGTTCCATGTCCCTCCAGCCGTAGCTATAGCCATGGGCGCTATCCTTGGACTCTGCTGGTATGGGGCTGTTGGAAGATGACATGGTTTGATAATAAAGGGGTTTGATTGAGTGCGTTGACTGTACAATGAATTCTCGCGCAATACACGGCATTTTTTGGATATACGATGTACTACCCCTCGGCAATCGACGTTCGGATAGCGCAACAATTCAATCTATCAAGAGAGGTATGTAAAGCCCTGGTGAATCCCTAATACACTGGGAAACTCTAAGACTTGTAATTAGGGTTCCAGCTAGAAGTTTATAATAATAATAGAATTCCCTCTTCAATCCTGAAATATAAACAAAGCCTTCGAGGATCCCGGACACACCAGAGTTTTAGTTGTCCAAAGGGAGTAGATGCATCAAGGAAATGTAGATTTCCTTCGTTTGACCTGGTGCGTTGGAACCGCCTGTCTCTTCTTTGAGCCACAATCGCCTAGCCTACATCAGAAAAGAGTGCAATCTTAAGTCGGATTCAGACTTCGAGGTAGCCGGGCCGGTCTATCACTATTCAGTGAAATCATCATACACGCCTGAACTCGGAACCACCTTTGCCACTCGAAGTCTTAGTTGATGCCAGGTAAGAATAAGCAGGCTATTTCGCAGGAGGAAAGTTTATTTGCAATGGAATTATCGTATCAAAGTTTTCCTTGGCCATCCGCAGTACCTTTCTTAAGCAAACGCTCCCAGAAACCCAAGCGTGGAGAGCATGATTCCGGCTCTATTGCTGAAAAATATTCGTGATGTACGTCATCCGGTTCTGGTCTTGCGTCAGCGGAGACCAATGATATGTGTTGAATTGAAACTAGTAGTAAGCTGTCGTTACGGGGCACAATCTTATCTTAGGAGCAAAATTGTTGTGGATATGAGTTTGCATAATAACTTTGTATCACGGTCCCTTCGGGAGACACCATGGCTTCCCAAATCCATATAGTGCGCCACGCAGAATCGGTGCACAACGTGACCAAGGACTTCACGAAGTTGGACCCTTCTCTCACCGATCTCGGTTTCGAACAAGCAGGCCAGCTTGTTCAAAACTTTCCTGAATCCTCCTCCATTGGTGTTATTATCACCTCTCCCCTTAAGCGGGCTGTACAAACCACACTCGCAGGCTTCCCACACGTGCTCGAGAAAAGCAACTTCGCACTGGGTTCTAATCCCGGAGGTATTGAAAATGGTGCTAAGCTTATAGTCGATCCTGATCTACAGGAGCGGAGCGATCTCCCTTGTGATACTGGATCGGACCGCTCCGTACTAGAGACAACTTTCCCAGGCGTTGATTTCGGTGCAGTGGAAAGCGGTTGGCAAAGCAAGGAAGGCGCCTACTCCGCTGATGATGAATCGGTCAAAGCACGAGCTTATAAAGTGAGAAGACGCCTCGCAGCACTCGCAGAAAAGTTGAAGAATGAACAGAAGAAGGACATTGTGGTCGTGACACATGGTGTTTTTATGAAGTTTCTGTCCGGAGATCCAAACATTGACCTCCCGAAAGCTGGATGGAACTCCTACACCATTGAAGAGGATAGTTCTGGCGACGCTGTTCTCCGTCAAGCTGTGTGAGGAGCTCAATGCCGGTGTGGTGGAGATTCCATTTCTGCGCTGTTCCTGTTCTACTGGCCACGGGTATGGCAAAGGTCAGGTCAAAGAGGGAGTGCGGTTTGGATTTTCGTTCCATCCTGGCTAAGTTCTGGTCCTTAATTAATCCTCTCAAGTTCAGTGTCATGGAGACCGCTCGCTTTTCTGGTGTGGAGGTATGCTATGTGGGGGAGCAGCCATCAATAGGTTCTCCAATATCCTGCCATTATTGTGTCAGTGCCCACACCGCGTGAGTAATGCATGCTACTTCGGTGAGGAACATGTCCTTAGTACGAGTATTGTTGAAGTTGTCCGCAAACGTGATATTATTGGTTTGAAGACATCGCTACAGCGGGCTATAGTAGAGAATATCCGGAATTGGAATCTCGTCTTCCTTAGCCAGCTCGCTCCAGACTTGATGTGTTTTTAAGGCATGTTCATGGCCCTTCAAGACGCCTTTAGGTTCCGTCACGAACCTGATCCGTTTCCGTTTCTTTGAGACCAATGACACTAGACGTTAGGTTGTCAGCCTTCGTTGGAAACCTACTTTAGGTTTTACAATGTGGCGTTATGGTCACATGACCGTTACCCCTGGTCTCATACATATAACCTTCTGCAAGGAACGCTAAGAACACTAATTACATCAGAAATTGCTCAAAGCCATTGCCAAAGGGTGTGAGCATCATGGATGCATATCTTGTCAGATATTCGAAACTCGAACAAGCCTATGTGAACGGACATTACAAGGAATGCATAAGATTTGCCAAATTACTCATTCAGGATACGGAGATGCCGCCAATTATCATAATCAAAAGCTTGATTCTGATTTCCTGTGCCAGTGACGACATCAACGAATCAGAAGTATACCTTTCTTCACTTAGGGGCTAGTTTTGCAGCTAACCACATGAGGTAGGAATACCGAAAAGCCGCTGAAACTCATTGGTATAAAACTACTGCATCCATGAGTGAGATCTCGGAGGAATTGTTGGAACTCCGCCAAGATTTGGACGACCTCAAGCCCTTGACTGTATATGGAGAACTTTCTCAGATTAAGAAGCCGATGAGGGACGAAGACGAGGAAATCGAGGGTGACTCTGTATGGGAGGCAGCTTCGAAGACGCTAGATGAGATTGAGAAAGCGCCTAATGCTACCATTGACGATATCAAGGACCTTGTCGATTCACTGCAGATATGATGGCAAGGGGACGTCAAAAATTATTGGTCGCTCATGAGGTTTCAGCATCGACGATGAAGGAACTGCTCATACCCAAGACGCGGTACCAGCACCACCAAGCTCTTTACTTTAAGCTTTCAAACAAAAGGCGGAAAGGTACTTCCTTGCTGAGGGGACGTTATACTTGGTCACATCAGACTGCCCTCCCGTAGAGAGTGAAGGTATGAATCAAACCTCCTAATCACGCGCTTCATACCACCTACCAATACCAAATTGACACTCACTAAACCACAAATAGGGCAGCATTTGCACCAGACTCTGCTCTCGGAAGAAATCTGTGCATACTCGGCAAGCCTCTTAGTATATCACTATCGATCAAGACCGCAATACTGAATGGATTGAAAGCTGTCTCCTCTCTATGTGACGAAACTTACTAATCCATTCCGCCTGGTTATTCATAATGGGACAAAACAAGTTCACAGAGGCTCCACTGAAGATCTCCCAAGGACAATCCTTTTCACAGTAATCAGAAAATCACCCTTTTGTCTAGAAACAGGAACGACCTTCACTCCCCTACCACGATGTCCGTATTGCAGCTTCGGAAATGTCGCAATTGCCTATATTGATCGAGCTGCAGTATGCAAGTCCAATCGTCGTGAATGCTTCAGGTTCACTGGACCCACTATCTCATCATTGTTACCAAGTATCACTTTTCATTTCGTAATGGCTTCATCCACCTGAAAATTCCCTAAAAGTCTCTGAGCCCCTGCTTGTCATCGCCGATCTTAAATAACTTGTCCTTCGTACTAGCCACTCAAGCACATCGGTAATGGTTTCATCCACCCCAAATTCTTTAACAGTCTCTAAGCCCCTGCTTGTCATCACCGATTTCATATAAACTTGTCCTACGTATTACCCACCTGAGCACATCCGCACAAGCACTAACTAGTTGAACTGGTCTCATTTAGTACTACTTACAGTCACTAGTACTATGGGACTGCATCATCTACAAAAATGTACAAACCACAAGTAGGCATGCTAGAGTGTGAATCGTGTTTGTATTTAGAAGGACAAGCAAGTGGCTCTGGTATTTCAGTCATCACGTCCATAGTACTCCCTCTTCCAGGTGATACTCGAATGTGACCGGAATTCTCAAGGGTTACAAATATGATGAACAGCTCTGTGAAAGATTAATAATGCTATCAGCATCTGGAATTTCATCAACTCAACAGCGTCAGCAGGTTTGAGTACAGTAGAAAGATTGTAATTTCGCGAAACGTCGTTCATTTGACTCAAAAGACTCACAAAGATCATGCGAGTTCTAAACAGTAGGAGTAACATCAGTAAAAAACAACCCCGCAGGGGAAATATTGGTATCATTATGCCGATCATTCAGCAACCTTCTAACACACACACACAGAAATCTATACACGAGTATCATTATCATGAGAAAAGCCCAGCCCAAAATTCGAATTCCCTCAGGCCATGCCTTTGCAACCACCATATTACCACACACCATCCTGCCCTTATTTAATCGGTCTTGCTCCTCACCAAGCCCCCCATCCTAACCTGCTTCTCCACTTTGCTAGTGACCTGCATAGTAGCCTCTCCAACACCAGTCGCCAACATGCCCATCCGTCCCTGCTTCTCCCAGAACCAGCGTTTGGTGCCCGAGGCATTCGGTAAGACAACTTGGGTACCGTTAGGCCCCTGACTCAACTCCATGTCTTCTTCATACCCCTGCGTCTCTTCGATGTCCATGTCGCCCCCAAGTTTTGGGTGCTGCGGAATAGTGACACGCTTCTTGACTTCAGTCTTGGTGTGAAGGATACTGGATTTTGGTTTCATTGAACCGAGTTTGTTTGTGACAGGGTAAGATTGTTTGGGTTCGCGAGCGTCGATGTCATCGCCATAGGTGTGGAGTGGGCGACTACCCCACGAAGTTTCCCAGAAAGTAAGGCCGGCCCACAGTTTGATGAAACAATGGTAGTAAATGAAAGCAATGTACGCAGGTGCGTAAACCAAATCGGAGGGATACTTGTAAAAGTACGAGCGAACTTTGACAAGCTTGGCGAGACAAACCCAAAGAAGGAGCGCGTTTACCGATGCTTGAGAATGGAAGCTCGTCTTGCCCAAGAGGTAAATGAGGCCAGCATCGTAGGCGAGCGCGAAGTTGAAGAAGGAGACGAGGTACACTGCGTAGGTGCACCAAGGATGCTTGCGGTAGACGGTGCGATCAGTGAAAAGGGCAGCGGCGTTACTACGCCAAGTCGTGCGAGCCCACCTCAAGCACTGCGAAAGAAACTTAGGGTAGTCTCCAATCGTGGTTTCAATTCTCGCATCCTCGCTCTCTTGATACCAAATCTTCCAACCATGTTTCATGGCCCACCTCGTGACAAAGTTGTCATCATCAGCGTTGAGAGGGCCAAACAATCCGAAAAAGAATCGCTCATTCACGAATTCGGCGGAGAATTTTGGGTCCTTGAGGATGGATGAACGGGAAGCGGAAGTGCGACCGGCAACCACGTAAAGACCACCGTCAATGGCGAGAGTGGCTTTCGAGTCCCAGTTGTGACGTTCGAGGTACAAGTTACCAACCATATTCCAGAACCCGGCAAAGGAGAAACCGTTGTGCAAGCGACGACCACTGTTGTTCACGCCAACGATACCAACGCCATCATCCTCAAACGGTGCGAGAATAGCGGGTAGAAAATTAGTGGAAGGCCAGGAAACGTGATCGTCAACCAAGACGGTAATTTCAGTGTGGACCTCCGGAAGCGCAGCAACGATTTGGGTGCGCTTATTGGCTTTGGGGGCTTTGGTAACCTGGATGGTGACTTTGGGGTGAGATTTGCGGAATGGTGCTACCACTTCTTCGGCGTGTCTGAAATTCTCTTTACCCACTGTCACGATGAGAAGAGCGCGTGGGTTGTTGGCCAGAACAGAGCGAAGACATCTCTTGAAATATACGTTCGTAGGCTCGACTGTCGGAAGAATGACAGTACAGTCGCTACGGTCAAAGGTTGGGTGTGCTGAGACTGGTGCTGGCTTGTAGAGTCCAACACTGAAACTGTGGACGATAAGGCGGAGGTACTTGAAGAGAAAGAGGAAAATGAAGAGGAAGTCAGGGTAGATGATGGGCATGCCCAGGAGACAGATTGTATTGGACATTGTGGTGATGAGGTTGTGAGTGATTTCTTTGAGTAATTCGTAGTGTAGAGTTGTTGGTTTGGAGAATTGACGTTATACTTTGCCGTCAATTGCATGTGCCTTGAGCGGTTTGGTGTTTCTTATCGGGTATAAGCGCAAAGATTTGTTTAGGTGAACTATGTGGAAAAAAGAAGAGGAAGATGTGGTCTACCGATGGCTCTCAATATAAGTAAGTCCGCGAATGCAAGTGAGGCAGGTAATAGGGTAGGGGTAGTTGTAGTGTTGGGCGCAATTACCACTCCCAGGTAAAACGCGACGCCCGTTTGTAGATATGACGTCTTATTTATGTTTTTTTCTGTCTCTACTTAATTTCACAAATCCCCATCGAGAAGAGGTGAATGCCAACCGCGCTCAAATCATACCTACGTGATAAGAAGCAGGCACCGATTGCGCCGTTGGCTCCTGTGATTGGCCCCGGCATCTACGAGGCAGAAACCTTGACTAGAAATTTCGAGTTAAATCGAAATACAAAGGGAAGGGCCACGATGTGTGACTTGCGTTTCGCCCCAAAAGCAGGCTTTACGTTTCAGGGGGCTACGTTGGACGAATAAACTAGGCCGGAAACCTGCATGATTGAACAGTGATGTCGAACAAGGCAGGGCTGAAATTCTGTGTAACGTTCCCAACCTTGGTCTTACGTGAATGTTAGCGCACGCTGTTTGTGCGTTTGTGAATAATCCAGGGATAGAGATGGGGATGGGCAGGGGGAACTCCCGTTTACGGTGGAGAAGACTCCGTTTCTTGCTCGATCATCGATGAGAGGGAAACTCTAAAATATAAAATGTGCATGAGGTTGAAGGGGAATGTTGGAATCAGCATATACGTCATCGGACTGGGGGGAAAAGGGACTTGCCGAACATGCAACGTGGAAAATCGTAAAAGCTGGGCACTCCAAGTTAGGCCGGAACGTCTGGTACTCCAACTGATATTCACACAGCGAAGTACAAGAGCAGTGAACCACCGAAACCGACATTCACCGACTCTAAGCGTCCTCTAGCCCAACACTAACGAACACTGCATAAAAATCAATTCAAGCTAAAGGAAAAAGCTCCACCAGTACTAAATCCGGATATGATCCCGGGAGAGTACAGTACTTCAACACCAGGCTGTAACCTAATATAACGCAGTCTACAATGGTACCTCGAAAGGTTCGGAGACACCTCCGCGCTGTGGAACAACCACGACTTTATGAATGCTAATGAAATCGCTTGAAATACTACATAAGAATGATGGAATATCCTTTGGTAGGAGCTGTTCAGCCTCCAAAAACCCGAGCGCGACAAAAACACGGTATCAATGCAAATAAGAAAGATGTCTCCGAACAGTCGGGACAACCCGTCTTCGCTGGCCGAAATTCACGCCGCTCCATTCCCATTCGTCAGAACCCTACACCCTCCGCCCTTCACCCTTCACCATGAGCACCATTCAACAGCTTCGCGCAACGTTCTACCAGGCAGCAACATCTCTATCAAATCTAACGATCTCCTTCCCCGCATCCTCCACGTCCTTCTTGGCCTTCATCCTCATATAAAATATAGGACAATCCCTACTCGAACAAATCACATTATTATGCATACTCCCCTGGCAACGCTGACACTGCGTCCAAAGCCTACTGAACCTGACCTCTAACTCACTAACCTTACCCAGTTGTTTGAGGTACAATTCACCGAAGCGATGTCTGCAATTCGCGCAAACAGCACCGTCTTTCTCCTCGGCTGACACGAGGGGCTTCTTACAGCCCATGCATGTGGCGGTTTTCTTGGCGAATTTCATGAGGCCGCTATTGGAAGGGGCGGCGATGGAGATGGTACGGGTATGGGCACCGGTGAGTAACTGGGAAGCTTTCTTTTCACCGAGGATGGGCTCGAAGATTCGGGCGAGGGGTTTGGCAAGTTGATTGTCGAGGTAGTATTTCGTATCAATGGGAATGTTGTGTTCAAGGACATAAATCGGATCTTCACTCTTTTCGAAATTCTTTGCCCCCGCAGAGCCTTTGATAATAACGTAGGCGACTCGATCGCCGAGTGCAGGAGCAGATCCTGCATCCCTCTTCTTCATCCTGTTGGCCAGTTCGACGTGTGCTTGCTTGCCTTCGTAGTCCACTTTCGCCAGCGCTTTCGTGATGACTAGGTTCGACATGTCAATCTTATTTTGGAGAAGGTCCGCTATGGTTTGTTTGACGAACTCCTGTGCTCCGATCACATCCCTATCAATGAGTAACATGTTAAGCGATGTCTCAATGACAGTCTGAACAAGTCGACAATTGTCTCTCCGAACGGTCTCGATACCCTTTGTGTCCATTTTGTCGTACTTGTCCGGATTGGTCCAGTAGAGTCCTGCGTAACGCTTCTTGTTGATGAGGAGGTAGGGAAAGTACACTTTTTCGAATTCGAGTTTGATAGGTTTGATGAATTTACCGGAGACAAAACCCGCAGCTTCTTCTCCGAGTTTCATTGCTTCAGCTAGTTCTGTCGTTCCAAATTTGACCATGACCGAATCGGTGTCGCCGTATATGACTTGCGCATCATGGGTATAGCCGTTGGCGATGGTGTACTTAGCTTCTACTTCCTCTTTCGTTCGCTCGATCATTTGGCGGCCGTAGGATGTGGTGGATGAGGCAATTGCTAAGCAGGGTAATTTTCCAACAGTGGCACCAGTGATACCGTAGACGGAGTTGGCGCTAATTTTTAGGGCCAGCTGCCGCCCGTTCAAGACGGCTTTCTTGAAAGGGTCGGTTTCAACTGCGAGTTCCTTCTTTGCGCGCTTTCGCGCTCCCAGTAATTCTTCGAGAATCTGTGACAAAAGACCTTTGCGGACTTTGGACGTACAGAACATATCTCCATTAGGGGTGACGATGTAGTCTTCGTCCTTTTTGAGATTGAGCTTTTCAACAGCATTCTTGTTAAGAAGAGTGGTATAACATAAATTGTGAGCTTGAATAATACTGGGGTATAGGGATGCGAAATCGAGGGTGGCAATGGGAACATCGTAGTACCCACGAGTTGGCTCAATGACAGTGGCGCCTTCGTACTGATCACCGGATTGCTCAGTCCGCAGATTTGGAATGATGAGATTCTTTTCCAATGCCTTCCGGAAGAGCTGACTGATGAACTTGACTTGCTGCCCACGAGCAAGTAAATAATTGAAGGGCACTCCCGTGACTCTTGCCATTTCGGTGTAGTTGACCAGACACATGAGCTTATCCATAAGCCGCTGGGGAAGGTACGCGTCCTTCAGACAGTACACCGCCAAACGTCGTCTTGTGTTTGCATCACCGTTGAAGAGATCGGTAATCATCGAGTGATGCACATCCTCCTTTTGCTCTTTTAAGAAGTGCGCGCATACTGCGTTGAGCGTGTAACTTCGCAATTGATGATCCCGCTGTACAAGTTGGAGCATATCCAGTTGCAGTCTGCCATTGGTGTTAGTAGCTTTGGTGTCTCGATTTCCCATCTGTTTACTCGAAAAGCTTGTCGATTGCGCTTGAGAAGCCACATTCTTGAGCCTACTCCAATAGGGAAACTTGCCCACCTTGAGATGCTTCGCACGATCCAGCAAATAAGGCATATCAAAGTTGGAGATGTTGTACCCGATAATGATATCCGGATCCACTTCTTCCACGAAATCCCTCCACGCTAAAAGCATCTGCTCCTCTTTCGAAAAACACAATAGTTGTGTATTGACAATCAAAGCAGTATCATCCAGGCAGAAGACATTTCGCACGAAAGGAGTGGCTTCTCCGTACTTGGTCACAACATTTGCGATCTGAATAACTGGATCCTCGTTCGCCTCCGGGAAAATTCCTTGTCGACCGGCACATTCGATGTCGAATGAGAGGATGCGAAGAGGTGCCATCTTCGCCCATTCACCATCGACTGGATGGGCGACGAGGTCGCGGTAGTGGATGCGAGCTTCGATTTGGCAATTGGATTGCCTATCGCGGTGGTCGATTATGTGGTATTTTGAGCATGGCGCTTCTACCCAGGACATGCCAGCAATCTTGACAAGTCAGAATGGTCTTCTGTAAGAGTCAGATACAATTTACCTTGCAATCGATCATGAATCGTAGGACATATTGAATGCTATCAAATGTGAGAATGCCACCATCCCCAGCGCCCTTCCACAGCCCCTTGTAATTTGCATTGTTTCCCTCAATGGTGGTCCGTACGCGATTGATGAATTTGGGCTCTGTGACGGTGATTTTGAGATATGGACTTTTCTGATTCCCTTGGAAACCAAAAATATTCTCCCGCATCACCATCTGCACCGAGTGTATCGCAGGCTGGTGTTGTGCGAGTTGTGACTCAAGGAAATTCTTATATCCCTGGCAATCATTCTGCGTGAAGCTTACTGGTGCAGCAACATATAGATAGTGTAAGAAGTCGGTAACGTGCAGTAATACAGAGTGTCCAGACTTTGATATGGCAACATTAGCAACAGCATCGCTGCTACACAATAGATTATGCACACACCTCCGTGACACCAAACAGTTTGACAGTGGTCTTCCCGCCCTGCAAAGTTCCCTCCTCAGCTTCGATCTGCTGAAAACATAAACTGTCCGTCCTTTCATTGAAATCATTCAATGGCGGCCGAGCCCATTGTTGATCTTTTTCTTGATTTTTTTGCTTCAATCCTCCTAAATTTTGACTCAACTTCTCCAACACTTCACTCTCAAACTGTGACTTTGGCTGACTCGATCCAGGGCCATTGGGACCGGTGGGTTTGCGAAATACAGCCTTGGAGGGTGTACCGTCGAGTTTACGCTTTTTGGCAGAGCGGGGTGAAGCAGCTATATTGCGGGCTGTATTTGTTGTTTCCTTTAGAGGTCGCTTTATTGGCATTGCAGACGCCATATCTTTTATTCGTACAACTAAATGTACTGAGAAGAAAGATTTTGAGGCTCGAATTAATGGTGTTGATAATTCAAGAAGCGAGAAGTCGCGGTCACGTAAGTCGCGCGTTATGAGTAAGGAGGGTCCTCATTGTGGCTAAAGGTAACCCGGCTGACTTTTGAGCCCAACCACAGTCAACCATCTCACACATCGCCAGGAGCCTCGTTATGCTTACTTCAGCTCCATTGCTTCCTTCAATACCGATGTGCCAGGGCTTCTAAGTTGGAGTTGGCATTCATGCGGCGGCCGCCTGTGAAGCGCTCTAAATACTCCGTACTTCAACAAACAAGTCATTGAAACAGCAAAGCCAAGTCGGTCTCTTAATATAGGCCAATCCACACGGCTGACTAGCAAGCTGTTCACCTCATTCGCAAAGTGTACACGAATAAACCACAAAGATCTAACACGATCTGGTACGGAAAAGATTAATCTGGTTTAAGCTTTTGGTGAGAAATGTGAACGATGTGAAAGTTGCACGAACACAACATATCACAGCGCTGGATGTATGGAGATTACCTGCGATGTGAAGCACTTTGGTATTTCGTTTCAGTAGGTCTTCCGGAAGCCGGACAGGCCAAAGCCAGAATCCTAACTTGGGGGCATTAAAGTAGCTGTATCACGACTAGTTAAGTATACTTACGACTTCTAGCACTATTGGAATTATCTATTTTCAGAGTACGTTGGCATCATTAACTTGACTTGAGGTAGTAGAACAATTCTAACATCTCCAGGATCCTGGTTTTTGTCCGGCTTTCAAAAGACCTTAGAGAGTACGGAGGTCTGAGCCAGAAAAACCCGGCAGGTCCGTGCACTTTTTAGGGGGTCAGGCCAGTAAACTTAGGAGGTCGGCCCTCTGTCAGGTGCACGGATATGCCGGGTTTTTTTGGCTCAAACCTCCGTACGCAGACCTTCTATAACCAATAAGTGAGCTTTGTGTGGTATCGAGGTCTACACCAAAAACACAGAATTAACCAGACCCTTTTCATCATAAACATCGCCTATAAATAGTACTCGGTCAAAGAGCCGTGCCTTTGCTAATTATTTCAAATGTCTATCTCTCACATGAAATATCTCCCTTCGAAGACTTTCGATATACCCACACTCAGATATATCGACCTTCGACACTGAAACGCAATTGGCTTCCCAAGACAATTCATTGTTTACGTAGCAAAAGAGCTTGGGTTGGATGTTGCCGATAATAAGTGCCGCGCATTCGCCACTCTATCTAATTTACTTGTACCCCGAGTAGCACCCTCATTTATGTTAATTTGAATTCACGTCGTCTGGTTGCTGAACACTAGGGGCACGTGAAATCGGCTATAATTAGAGTAACGATGGCCGCCCAATTGATTGGCGCGCGTACATGGTTTTGTATTGCTCTTGTAAGTTTTCGATGGTTGACGTGGGCTTCAGGCTTGGAGAGTATGGTGAGTTTGCCAAATTGGAAATACAAAAGCATGGCTCCAGTATTGGCAACGCAGAACCCGATCGCTTCTTTCTGCGTACGTTGCCATTATTTGCTAATGCGTCCGAGGGTTTTCTCCAAGTACAATAGTCCACATGGGTGGCACTCCTGAGCTGTACCTCGCCAATTCAAGCGACAAGAAGAACTCCCTATTCTCGTTACCAAAAAAGAAATTCGGCATCTCGCTTCATCTCTCAAGCAAGGCATAGCTCATATTGGGGTACTTCACGGTTTGAAATAACACCAAAGTCCAAGGAACGTGACTGGTAATCGGTCAGGGCACCGCATACATGCCCTAAAAGAGCTTGACTGTCGAGCCGAATTCCGAGACAAGGAAATTTGCGCAACACCAGTAATTGAAGTGGAATTCACCATTGTTCCCCTCGCGATTTTAGCTAGGTACGGTAGTGCAATATCGTGCCAGGACGCCGAGTGTAGTTCGAGCTTGCGAGACCAAACCTGTCATTATTACTAAAGGTTCACCAGCACGCTCCTTTCGCTATTTTTTATTTTGTTTTGAGTCGAATACCGGTAAGAGAAGGAAGATCACTCATTTCGCCTTTCTCTTTCTTGAAGTTCCTTCGTTATGTTGTTCGCCAAAATATCTGGTGTTGTGGCGGTTTGGGCGGCCTCTGTTGCGGCACAGGATAGTATGCAAAAAGTACCTGAGGCGCAGTGGGCTACTGGCGGGAATCCTACAAAGTTGGACATGTTTTATTATGCTCCGTCGGGATTGCCACCAAACGCACCTATCGTTGTTGCTGTAAGTCAATTCGTTCTCATATCTCGCCCGCTCTCGTGTCCCGACTCCGTCACCTTACCTACTTTAGGTCCTGCTCAAAATCATACTAAACATGACTATCACAGATTCACTACTGCCTTGGCAGTGCAACAATGTATCAAAGTACCTCTAATTTCATCCCCGCGGCGAAGGCGAACAATTTCGCTGTAATATACCCACAAGCCACGCACGATAATCGCTGCTGGGCAGTAAACACACCAGCAACACTGACTCGCGGTGGTGGCGGCGATAGCGACGCCATCATAAAAATGGTAGACTTCGTGGCAAAGAAACACCAGTCCGATCTCAAACGAGTTTTCGTCCTTGGGTCATCATCGGGAGGAATGATGACAAACGTCATGGTAGCCACCTATCCAGATCGATTCGCTGCTGCCGCTTCCTTCAGTGGTATCCCCTACGGATGTTTGAAGGGATCTCGTGGCGCAAGTCCAATGACCGATTCCTCGCCCTGTGTCAAGGGCGGGATCAAAAAGTCCGGTCCGGATTGGGCTGCTCTCGTCAAGGAGGGAACAAAAGGAGAATTCAAGGGAACGTACCCGCCAATTGCTATATGGCACCAAACGGGAGATCCGGTTGTCAATTTCGCACTGGAAGCAGAACAGGTCAAACAATGGACGGCTGTTCACGGTATCAGCTCCACTGAAAGTAGTAAAGCTGCCAGCAATCCCAAGGCGGGGACTACGAAGCATATCTATGGTGATGGAAGTAAGGTCATTGCGTATGAGACCAGCGGGGCTGGACATCCGCATCCAGTAAACATTCCGGAGGTATTGAAGTGGTTCGGTATTACCAAGTAAGAGGTCGGAAGAGTGCAATTATAGGAGCGGAGAGTTGTATTGCAGGAATATAAACAGACATTAATTCTCAAAACCTAGAGTTGATGGGATTAAATTATTGATGCTGCTGTTGTACTGAATTCTTCGCGCAAATACTTGTTTCTGCTTACGGTCTAAAGATAATCCAGAATTTGGGGCGATCAAGCTGAACGGAAACAGTAACAGTGCAATCGAGGGAATGAACAGCTCTCGCAACGACGTCGCCATCTTAGGACATGCTGAGCGAGCCTGTTTAATCTGATTGCTTCATCGTTCGATAGGCCGCGCCCCCTATCAACGAAGCTACGAGAACCGCTTATTGCACAACTGCGAAACGTCATTCGAGTAGTCAAAGTTGTCATACCGTGCTGATATTCGACGTTGATTTCTCGATGAAATGAAAATAGCGGAAGACAGAACGATCTCGTCCAGCATTTCGTACCTAGAGAAGGTACATAGATAGCTGTTAAGTTCCAACCCACCCTGCTTGACGACACAGGGGTGACCTCCTTACCGTTTCTCCTTACCATCAACCCTTCCATTATCAAACCTCATCAACCCAGCTTTATAACATCATCAAGCAATAACGACAACTCAAGCCCCGAACATGGCGGAAGAAGGAAATACGGCTCAGCCCAAGCCAGCGGTTTTCATTCTGGATCTTGAACAACCCGATCTCTTTACAGCAATATATTCCGATTTCGTCGATGCATTAGCGTCAGAGTATCGCATACAACGTGCACGCAAAAAGGGGCCTGCCGAGCGGTATCTCACCAATACTGAGAATCGTCCAATCGCAATTCTCGCTGTCGATGCAGGCTTAGTGGAGCGTAAGAATGCTTCCCTTCTTCAACAAGTGAGAGACTATGTCCACAGAGGAGGAACGGTTATCTTCATGGCTAATTTCAGTGGTTTCATTACACCTCCTAAGATGAATAAGTTTTGGCCGGAGACTTGGGGCCTTGACTGGCAGTTTGGAGAGTATCATCGCACTACTGTCCACTTGAATCAGTATGTCCCTTTTCTTTATAAGTGTTTTTTGCACAGCTACTGGAAATGTTTGTCTCGATCAGATTGAGTCAGCGCATTACTTGTCTTCATTAAATTATTTCTGGCATCATTCAACTGCTGATTGGGTTTGTCTTAGCAACATGCCTTGGTTATCCACGGCAACCAATTCTTTGCCACAGCAGTATAGTCAAAAGGCTGTCAATCTAGCGCAGGTTGCACTATCTGATGTGCTATATCGACCATCGTCAGATTCACGCACGCAATCCGCAGTCTTGGCCGAGTCGCCTGTCAACCAGTACCAGACGCCAGTGGCATTCACGAAAATTGGTCGAGGCTTCGTAGGATATATTGGCGATATGAACAACGAGACAGGATCGCAAAATGTGGTGATGGAAATGTGTAAACTGGCGGCCTACAATGCCAGCACCGCTGCGCCGCCAGTGGAGTAGTGCTACAATTGACTGCGGAGGATCATCGAAAGAGGAGAGGCGGACCACAGCAAGTTCTGACTGGTGTTAAGCCTTGTGTGTTTAGTTTCGGCCCCTGTGCTATGGATTATCTTGTATGGTGGTGTTGTGGTTACATGAACCGCCATCTATGTCAGCATCTTTCAAGGCTTCAAACTATCGTGAGTTCATCCAATTCTCTCAGACCAGATAGAGTCAAGTGACGTCTCGAGCTGTAATTATGCTTACTTGATCTTGAGATGTCCGAAACTGCTTCAATCGGTCGAAATTTAGTGGAAGGTTCGACCTTCCTACATCATCTGATTCGTCTCTTCGCCAAGAATGCGAAGTAGCCAACGATGATTTTGGCATGTCGGCGAAAGTTTTCAGTCGATTAGATACAGCTTTAGCTAAACGAAAGAAAGTGTGACTTCGGAAGAGTTAAATATGGCTGTTCTGATATTTACGCCTTGATTGTAAACCTATGTCTATGCTTCAATCTAATTATAGAGGAACGCAATATGCTCTAATCTATTTTCGCAAGATTGTAATTTGTCTGATAAGCTTCAAATCCGAATTTATGAATGATAGATCCTGGCATCTCTTAAGAAGTACGGTTATCGAACACTAATACGCTTTGTCGACAGCAGCCTTGGCGTGGTTTGATAGAGGAAGGATATCAAAATGAGGGCTAGGTTATGGATGCTGCTTCTTGAGGTTACTACCTTTACGGTGGCAGACTTTGCATCTCGAGATTTCAGTCCGCGAGGTATTTCCACTCCTTGGCTCTCCCAGGTTGAGGTACGTGTTGATGCGACATGCTTTTCTTCCTTCCAAATGGTTTGTTAATCTGAGACATATGTACGAAGACTGCAGTTCCACCACAGAATCTCAGGGAACGTTTCCCGACTCACAATTTTGAAACCTCAATTGATCACTTACACAACGAGACTCAATATGAACCTCACACGACCGAGAAATTTAAACTTCGATACTGGTTTAACAAAGACTACTACAAACCCGGAGGTCCAGTGATTGCAGTCATCGGTGGCGAAGCGCCAGCTATTAACCGTCTTATTTACATCAACTCAGGTGCTGGGGGAAGGCTTGCAAAAGCTACCAATGGTATCACTGTCCTAATTGAGCATCGTTACTATGGAGAAAGTTTTCCCGTGAAAAACTTGACGAATGAAAGTTTACGGTTCTTGTCTGTACCGCAAGCATTGGCTGATCTCAGTGCTTTTGCAAAGGAGATCAAGTTTCCAGGAGTGGACGAGGATGTCACTGCTCCTAAAACTGCTTGGATTGCGTATGGAGGATCATATTCTGGGGCACTTGTAGTGAGTTTCGGAACCAGTATTAACACTTGCACTCCTCACTTACCCCATTCGTTAGACATTCCTTCGAAAGCTTTATCCAGATGTCTGGTGGGGAGCAATCAGCTCTTCGGGGGTGCCAGAGGCAGTTCTCGACTATTGGCAGTACAATGAAGCCGCGAGACTTTACGCACCTCAAGACTGTGTAAGAATCATTCAAGATGTGATTCAACTAGTCGACAATATCTTGCTGGGGAACAATACAAGCCTCAAAGAAAAGCTCAAAACAACATTCGGATTTCCTGCCAGCGTCGACAGTCAGGCCTTTGCGGAATTATTCAGTGGCTCCCTCGGAGGGTGGCAGGGGCGCCATTGGTATCCAAAGGAGAACAGTGCTTCTGTGGATACTGCATGTGCCGATATAAGAAAGACCGAGCCAACTTCCAGCTCGTTGGAGAGCAAGAGAGAAGCAGTTGAGGAGTTGGTAAGAGCCGAGGGCAGTCTCAAAGTTGACGACGATTTCATCACAAGACTATTGAACTGGATGAACAAGATTAATAAAACTGTTCTACTTCCATGCTCCCTGGGTGGAAGGTCTCCGGAGAACTGCCTGTCAGGGCCCAGTTCTCGTGGAGGACGGGAAGCCGCAACAAAAACTGATATCAAACAGACCTGGCGCAGTTGGTCATGGCAACTTTGCACGCAGTAAGCAATATTTCCCTTGAAGTTGTTCGAGAAACCCAGAGAAACGCGTAGAGCTAAGTTAGAATACTAGATGGGGCTTTTTCATGACTGGAGATGTCACCCCTAATATTCGCCCGATCGTTACTCGACTGACAGATCTCGAATATTCAGCAAAAATGTGCGGAACTTTGTTCAACAGAACTCTAGCTCAAGTAGATACAGCCTCAATCAATCAATGGGGTGGTGTTAATATCTCATATCCGCGACTTGCTCATATCGATGGGGAGAGCGATCCATGGAGATGGGCCAGCCCGCATGCACCATATGCTCAGAAGAGAAATGATACCATTGATGAACCGTTCATAGAAATTGAAGGTGCAGGACATCACTGTAAGTGGAATTAGCAAATTTAATGGTCTTGAGCCATTCACTAATCATGGAAGGGGATACCATTGGCTTGGAACCTGAAGAGATTGGAAAAATAACAGTCCCGGCACCTGTCGTGAAGGCACAAGCCTATACCGAACGTTTTGTGAAGAAATGGATGGAGGGTGCGTTTCTTCTCATTTCGCACGACGGTATTTCGCTGACGCAGACTAGACTTCGTTACCCAGAAGCACAACAGCAGATTCGTGTAGGCATCATGAGAGGGAGTGGGTGCTCATGTCAACAAACCTTCAGTTGTAGTAACTCAATTGATATTGGAATCTACCTAGATGAATCATTAATGAGACTAGCATCTGACATTGAATTTCCAGCTCTCGTATGATAAGCGCATGTCGATTCTAACGACTTTACTGTCTCTTGTTGATCAAGTATCGGATCGCCATTGTCAGAACTTCGGAGCTTTAGCTTATGTATTCAAAACAAGAGCAGTTTTTGAATTTGTTCACAAATCCCAAGTACTACTGACGTAGTCTCTATCTCGAAGCTAAGAGCGAGATGACTCCTTTCTGTAGTTTTATACTAGAATTATATCCTTCAAGAATCCCGGAAGCATTGTAGTTTCAATACGCAAGCGGTAATAAAGACTGGAGCATATGGAAAGCTACTGAGAACTTTCACTAAACACAATATATTCATATACGGCTTCTACCTAGAGCTGTCCATTTTGACCATCTTTTCGATATGATGACTGCACGTCCTCCTCAGTGCTTATATTGGAGGTAACACCACAGTCCAGCCATCTTAATGCAACTTCTAGCTAGAGGAATTTAAAGGGAACACAGTTAGCTTCTATTTGTAACATTACTTAGTAGCACTGACTTGATTTGTAGCCAGAAGCTAGTAGTATTGGAAAGCTTTCATGAAGGTCTCAAACGGGTTGAACCGCTTCAGGGATTCTAGACACATCCACCTTCTTTGTCAGAGGGCGATACTCAATTTCGTTTCAGCGACAAGAAGGATAGAATTGTTTCTTCATTTCGCGAAGGTGTAGTGCTGGACTCCGGACGTTATTAAGGGCGAAGCGAGCAGTAGATTTCTGAATGACTAAGACTCAAACAACATTCCATCGATTTTTGGTGCTACTGGTAAGGATCTCTATTTGAAATAGGATCAAAGGAGAAGAACTGCAAACATACAACATAGAACGCCATGGGTATATCCAGCGACATCGGAAGAGTCGAAAACAAAACTGCAAGCCATGCGATTTTCCTGCTCATTCTCTCGCACCAAGCACCGTTGACTTGTGCATGGACCACAAAGAATAAGGCAGCTTGCAATAAAGACCACCCTTATGCCTTAAAACACACTAAAAAGCCATCAAACACCTGACAAATACTGAACTGGCTCGCCATAAAATGTACTATGACAACTACACAAAATAAACCCTCCTGCTCACTTTTCCCCTCAATCCTTCTTGGTTAGTCTATTATTCGCACGATCGTAGGAGGCGATAGACTTGACTACGTTGGTCAACATTTCGACGGCGCCGGGGATAGGACCATCTCGGAGGTAAGCAAATATCGAGGTAGCCAACTCTTCTGGAGTACAGCCATGGTCGGGAATGTTCTGGCGGAGGTAAGACTTCAAAAGCGCAATCGAAATATTGAGTTGGCTCACTGCTATGGCATCAGCTGCACGTTACATAGTCAACGGGCATGGATCTGGAGTACTTACGGGTTTGGGAATTAGTGGATGATAAGACAGGTTGTGGCGCACTGTCGAGAGCGGAGGTATCGTCGCTGGTGAGTGCAAGGTAAATGCGCCGATAAATGGCCAGCACAGCACTCAATCCCCTGTCGGGCGTGGAACTAACGATCGAAACAGGAACAAGGTTTGGGTGATACAGCCAGAATTGGATTTCCTCGAGCTGGTAGTTGTGATCGAGGCGGAGGATGTCAGTCATTGCCTGCACGAGACCTTCTTCCTTTACTACACAGACTTGGGGATCTGTAGGGCGGTTGTCGAAGGTGCGTTTCATGTTTGCAACAAGTTGGTTGAGTGACACGAAAACATCGATGGTATCCAGATCCTTCCAATCCGCCAATTCTATTCCGTTTGTCTCCAAGTCTACTTGTAGACCGCCAATCCGTAGCGCTTTGCACTTGCGCTCATCGTGCTGTAGAGATGCATTACCACAATTGTGAGGTCCACGGATATGTTTTCTCAATCGGGCGTTCGCAGCATGGAAAATTTGGCTTAAGATATTTCGGCGATGCACAATAACCTGATCTAAATTGTGTTGTTAGTGTTGTGAAATTAGAACATTCTAGAATCTAGAAGCTTCTGTCTTAGGTATAGGAAAAGCACGCGCAGGCTACGAAGAAAACAGTACTAATGGCTTACCTAGCACTACTTCAAAGGCATTTAGATGCCCCACGTCCAGATCATCCAAAAGTCCCTTCAGTCCTGACCAGAGATTGGCTTGGGACGGATAAGTCTCCACAGCCATGTCATGGAAGGCCAGAAAAAAGGGATGATCGAATTCCATTGTTGGGAATCTATGATGCAATTTCAAAGCAGCCCATGTTGCAGTTGGACTGTCGTATGTTCCTAGCAGAACATATTGGCAGGTGGCTGCCCAAGATAATGGGATGTGTTGTTCCAAGTGGTAAGAATCCAAAATAACTAAATACTTGAGAAGAAGCTTATTTGGAATCCGGAAGGTGATTTCAAGGCCCTCAGTGATCATTCCGATAATATTGGATACATGCTTTGGTTCGAAATTGATGGAATAGTGCAGCTCGGTAAGACCACTATTTAACTGGTTTCTGAGAATGTCGACGAGACGGCCGCACATTTCCAATTTGGCTCGCGAGATGACGACTTGCCTGCGAGGTGGACTGCGGTCTTCGAGGTCTTTCCCGTGACCATTGTAAGAGATGTTGAGCTTTAGAGCTTGTTCGTCTATAACGTCAAAAGTAGCCAATTGTGTGTGCATATGATAGACCGATTAGAGATGAGTAGAGAATCGTACCATTACTAGGGCCTGCAGCTGTCTTCGAATTTTTTATTGATGGGTGACCAGAGTTCACAGCGGCATTTGTAGAATCAAGGGAGCGATCGCTCGCAAGAGGCCGCTTTCGTGCTGACATGAGTGCCACGAGCGTGTGGTCTTGACAGAGTATCGAGTGATACGTATCAGTCTCGAACAGATCAATGGTTGAAGAGTAAAGTGAAAGGATTGATCGCGCTCGCGAAGGGGATGAGCGTTTGGAGCGTGGTGGTGGTTGATAGTGCAATTGTAGAGCAAGAAGAACTGCTTTAAATATGTGAAGCGGGAAGGTAGAAGTGGGGCTCGAGGAAATAAATTGTGTTGGTGTTGATGTTTTTGTTGTGAGAGCTGCACGTGCTGTGCTTGACCGAATGAGGTCCTGATTTGGAAGGAGGTGAATTTCATTGCGAGCTAATGTTTCCACAGTACGCAAACGCTTGGAGTGAGCGTTATACTGCCGAATAAAGCTCTGAGTTTGCCTGTCCAGCTCTGCTTCGTTGACCTTATTCCTTTGAGCTTATCTTCACTTCATCCTCATATTTGCCACTGTAGGAGCTCTTTCACTTCGTTCCGCCGTGGGCACGTGGTCATTTACCCCTCGGTTTCATTCAGCAGCGGCGTTTGCCTGCAGCACTTTCTCCGAAGGTACCCGCCAACCATTAATTCCAACGCTCCACCGCCCACCTCCAACTTAAAAAGCCAGACCATGCCTTCTCTCTTCTTCACAATCCCTCACTTCAAGAACATACACCACGACCATACCACGACCATACCACGACCAGACCACTCCGCGCGTACAAAAGGATCTCGAGAACCATTGCAGATCGCCATCTTATTGAAGTGATATCACTTTCGCAGTAACTAACATGTGTCCAGCTCTTATCGCCTGCCCAGGCTCTACATTTCGACGTGTTACCACGCATCAACATTCAAACAAGGGCATGTCCATGGTAGGTTCGAGCGTGGCGCCCGATGGTCCTTCCAGCACATTAGCTGTCTGGTCGGACGCCAACAGCCGCTGGAGGGAATTTGGCTAGTACACTCGTGTACGTCACGCTCCGTGGTTTGAGCGGTCCACCCCGACTATTGCTCCCACATCACGGTAGGTCGATGGGGACGGGCTGGAAGGAACGGGTTTCTCGACGTGCGGGTGCGACTATGGCAACATGGAAGACACCGGCTTATGCGGAAAAAGGTACGAAGTGTTGCCGTATCTACTGCACCCGGCGCGGATTCAACTTTCGTCATAGAAGCGCGAAGTGGGCGGGGACCTTATCGATACTTCGCGCAGGGACAGCTATGAGAGAGGCCCTGAGCCGTCGCGGTCAACTCGGTGCCAGAATTAAGCGCAAGATTCGGTAATGCCCGTGATTCATTTCTCGGTCAGCACCAAATCAGTCGCATAGGTTTGCCATGGAGTTGCCATCTCCTTTCCTGTGGTAATTTCAAAGGAGGAAAAGTAGTAAGTCATGGTCACAGGCTTGAAGGAATTGGTTCCTGTTACGAATTACGACGGCGCACATCGCTGCGTGGCTTCACTGCCCGTGGCTTTTTACGTCGTTGGACATTCTGCGTTCGAACTGGCTCGGTTTATAGGAGCGTTGGGAGTTTGGCTGGCGGCCATATCACACTCCGCGCTGGGACACCCTATATAAAGCCTGAAGCCATCACAGCGGCTCCGATGACAACCTTACCGCAACGCAATGTCGTTTACGACGTCGTCGCGTATGGTTGCTGTCGTGTCGCTGTGTCCATTCAATCGCGTGAGCTGGGTGGAGTGCAACCGCTGAGTGGGGTAAAAACCTACATATCCAGTTGAGCTACATGCAGCTTGCGAGAAACATACAAAGACAATGTCCCATCTTAGCAATTAAAGATAATGTCCCATCTTGGCTGCTCAGTCCAAGTGTAGAGGTACATACTGACCATCCTTCCATTTCTTACTCGTGATCTGCAATGGCTCCCGGATTTTTTTGGTTCGACACCCACGCCGCGGAAATCAGCCTCGAATGCACCTCCCGATCGGCTGCTTTATGGATGCAATAAGGTACGTCCCTTTCATCTTCCCTGCTTGTTGGTTTAAACAATAGGAGTCCAATCTGTTAGACCACAACTCGCGAGGAGGAATGGGAGTGTGGAACAAGGAGAAGTTGGGTAGGATGTTTATTCAATGTGTGGTTGGCGCAAGGGAAAGTGGATCATACTTATTCCACAGGCGCAGGTCCTTTGGAGGACAGGACAGATCGATCAGATGGAGGTGACTGAAAGAAACAGGGACACTCACAGCATATATGACTGCTTGGTACCTAAGTAAATCATATTACAAGACTACTGTCATCCAACAGTGACGCCGCTTTCCCTGCAAATGATTGTTTAATCTGTTGTTTTGGAAGTACAGCCTTGATTGAAACCAAATGATTCTCAACTGAGCAAAGTCATGTCTGTTATGTTTATCATCTACATAACGCACGCAGTTTTATCAGATCATCGCTCGTCCACAAGTATCCTCAAACGTGGATTCGAGACCTTGGAATTAGTCCTTGGATTTCACGCGCCTCTCTCATCACACGCGAACATGCAAAAAAGTGATGAACAACCCCAACATAGTGTGGTTTGTAATTGCAGGGAAAAATGCCTACCAAAATTGCAACTATTCAGACAAAGGAAATAATTTAGATGAAAACGGGTCAACACCAGGAACATAGATCACCGTATGGTCGCAAAGCGAGAAGACTTCGGCCTCTCCAAACGAGCCCAGGATGTGGTCGGCCGACCAGTTACAGCCCGGGAAGTCTGTGGCCGTGAGGTCTGTGGCCGCCCGGTCACCGATCGCGAAGTGTGTGGCCTCTCGAAAACATTCTGGTTCGACGGACGAGGTGTGAAAGTCGGACGACTAACCGATCCATAGTGAACAAGATTATAAGTTTTGCCGTGCGGCTCAATATCCTCTTCCTTGTCGCCATGTCGCCGCATCTTCTGGAGCTTCCTTCTAGCTCGACTTCCATTATATCGGACCGAGGGCTCCTTTGGGATAAGCTCTTTCTTCGTAACAGGCTTCAAGCTCTCCCCCTTGCCTCTTCCCCATTGCCAAGGCCATCTTTTTGACTTGAGGCTCTCCTTCTCGGATCTACCGTTTGAAGTAGCAGGCCGCACCGAGTGATACGCGCTAGATAAATAGCTAGAGCCAAGACGCGTAGCTGAAGACACCGGTCGGCTGTATGCTGTACTTGATGACGTCCCAATCTCGGAAGAGTTCTCTGCCAAAGCCTTTGAGCCAGGCCTACTCGCTTCTGCAAGTCGTCGTTCTAGAGTCTGGATAGCTTGTTTTAGGGAGTCTTTCTCCAACTGCAACTCATCGACCTTGGCTTGAAGAGGTATCGCATCTTTGATGTAGCCTTGATTTTGGTCGCGAAATTTGGTTACTTCAGACGCACTCTCGCCGAGATCCACTTCCAAGGCTCGACTTTTCTGGGTTGCAGTTTTAGTGGTCTCTTGCAACTCTTCAATTTTCAATAGCTGATCACGGATTAGAGATTCTTTTGCATCAACTTCAGAGCGGAGGCTACGGCGCTTAGCGATGAGCTCTGTCTTCTCGCTTTCTAGTGTCGAAAGTCGGCTTGTGAGCTCTCCGACCTGGCCTTGCAAGCTTTGAACGGTTGATGTCAGGGTGTCAGAGGTCTCGGAGTGCTTGTTCTTCGCATTAGTCAGATCTTCTATGTGCAGCTCCTTGTCCTTCAGCGTTTGGGCAATGCTTTGTTGAGTGTGCTTCAGGTTTTCGATTTCTTCTTCGCCTTCGCGAGTTCTCAACTCGAGAGTAATGCGCTCTTCTTCTATCTGGTTTTTCGAGGCGTGTAAATTCTGGATGTTTTGTTCCAGGCGCTCTATTTCTTTGCGCTCTGATTGTCGCTCATCTCGCATCAGACTCATCTCGCCTTCCATTGCTTGAATAGTTGATTGCAGCTGTGAAGCCTCACGCAAGAGAGCTGTATTCTGTGCATCCAGTACTTCTACTTGCTGCCTTTTGGCTTGAAGCTCAGTGCCCCTGCCCTTGTGCGAGTTTTGTAGACTCTCAAGTTCGCTTTCCAGCTCCACGATCGTCGACTTCGAATTCGAATGTTCTCGAGTAGCCTGGTCCACTGCAGTCTGCAGCTCTTCGATTTCGCGACTTTTGCCCACGAGAATCTCTGAGTTCGCGGCCGTAGCCTCCTCCAGTTCTTTCAGTTGTGTCCCAAGCTGAATGATTGCAGCCTTAAAGCGGGAACATTCTGTCTGCAAGTTCGATTCTGATGCACACAATCGCTTGATCTCACTTTGTTTACAGCCAATGTCGTCCATTTGTGCCTGCCGGGAGTTATCTAGATGGGCGATCTGGGCTTGTAGATCTTCGATCTCTTGCCTGGTTGACCTGCGTAGCTCCTCTAGCTCTATCTCCTTTGCATGTAAGCCTTGCAGATATTCTTCTTTGATCTTACTCGTAAGAGATTGCTCGCGACCAACATCATTGATCGCTATTTCGTGGGCTTTCTGTAAGTTTTTCAGGTCCGCACTGGTGCTCTCAAACATCGCAAGTTTCTCTCCGTGCTTGCCTCTCAAATCAGATAGATTTCGTTCCATTTCTTTGACATGTTTGTCATTCGCGCCTTGCATTTCGCTAGTCTGGGTCTCTCGATCACGAAGCTGCTGCTCGTCATCTGTGTGTTGGTGCTCCAGGTCTGCAATCTGTTGCTTTAATTCATCGTTTTCGACAACAAGCTTCTCAATTTCACCGGAGCGGCGTTGAGAGTCCTCTTTCGCCAATGAGGCATGGCGTTCCAATCCAGCGATAGTGGTCTGTAACGCACTAATCTTCTCCTTAGAACGCCTCAATTTGCGTTGAATATCATCGTACTCTTCGTGTAGATGTGCTAGCTCGCTCTTATTTGCATCAGCCTGCTCGTGACTTTCAATGGCCGCGGCTTCCAGGTCGTCCACTTTTCTTTCAAGAATTTGGCTATGCTGCAATGCAGAAGACAGTTCTTTCTCCGCCAGTGTCAACTTATTCTGTACATTCCTTTTCGACATCCTGGCTGTTCCCAATCGTCCTCGGATAGAAGAAAGTGCTGTTTCGTGGCTGGCAATGATGGTTTGGCCACGTCGTAACCTTTCCAGGAGCTCTCGATTTGTGGAGGCGAATGTGCGATTGTTATCTTCGATTCGTGTACGCTCGGCTCCTGACGATTCTAGCTGAGTGCGCAGCTCATCTCTTTCTTTGTGAGCGGTCGATACTTCCAACTTTGTCAATTCACGAGCGTGGTCTATCTTGTCTTTCTCGAGCGATACTTTTGAGAAATCAACACGGGAGACATGGAGTTGTTCGCGAAGAGCAAAACGTTCCGCCTTTAACCCGGTGATCTCACTTTGGGCGGTCATCAATTCATTTCGAAGAGCTTTTTCCGCGTCGCGAATGCTTTTAACTTCATCTTGAGCCGACTTAAAATCCTGGCGCAACTGATCACGTTCACATTCTATGATCTCGCAGCGTTCTGTCGATTCTCGGTACGCAGTTTCGAGGCATGATGAATGTGCTTGAGCTTCTGCTAAACTCCGCTGTAGATTGCTGATATCCGCATCGCTGGAGCGGAGCTTCTGCAGATGCTCATCTTCCCGACCGCGAACTTCTGTGAGCTGCGTCTCCATGTACTTAATCTGGCTCATCAAACAGACAACCTCGCGTTTTGTGTCATCAGACAGGAGCTTTTCGGATTCGTGGACTTTGAACACCGAAGCTAATTTTGCTTGAGCGCTGTCCAATTCCTTGATAAGACCTTGATTCTCGAGACGTGAGTTTGCAAGCTGGTGTTCTAAACTTCCCCGAACCTGTCTGGCTTCTTCTAGTTGAGTTTCTTTGTCGGTTTTGTGAGATTCGGCAATGTCTAATTGCTGTCGAAGACTCTCCCGGCTTGTGTTGATTTCCTGCAGCTCCTGCTCCAACGCCCTCTGCAGCTCTCGCAAGGAACGGACATCCTCCGTCGAAACTTTGGCTTCTGCTTTCAGCTCCGTGACCAGACTCTCCAGTGATTTCAATGACTGTCCCTTTGCCTTGACCTCTTCTTCTAGGCTGGTGGCAAGATCATTGGATGCGCCAAGCTCAATACGCAGTTGTACTCCTGATGCATTTACAGTGCGCAGTTGTGTCTGAAGGGCCTCTAGCTCCTCCCTCGACGTCAAATTCGCCTTATGGATCTCAGTAACTTTGTTTTCGAGGGCAGACTGAGCACCGAGTAGTTGTTGCTTCGTATTGTCAAGCGCCAGCTGCAACATGGCCAGTGATCCCACCGATTTTGTACCGCGACTTTGAGCCTCGCTCAGCTCGGTGCCGAGACGAGTAATCGAGCTCTCCAATTCGATGATTGTTTTCTGTAACTCGCTCATGTTCTTTTCCAAAATGGCATTGGTCTCCTTGAGAGCAGAAGTATGCCCTTGCTCTGCAGCTAGCTCGTGCTTTAGTCGACTAGTAGACTGTGCAAAATTTGCCAACAAGGACCTTGCAGATCTAAGGTCTTTCTGTACGCTTTCCTGTGCCAACTCGAGTGAATCTATCTTGCTTCGCTGGTGCTGAATTTTGGTCTCTAGGTCAGTTCTAGAGCTTTCTAAGCTCTTCAAGGCGCCTCGCACTGCGTCCAGCTCTTGCAGTAGTCGCGCTTTTGCCGCCGCTTCTTCAGCAAGTTCGTCCTTTACTGCCGTCAATCGCTCCACAGTTTCATGTTGGGAAGACCAAGCAGCCTCCAATCTACATTCGGCCTCTTCTTTTTCCTTGTCATGAGTCAATATAGCGTCCACAAATTTTCGGATAGTCTCTTGGCCTTGTCGAAATATTTCGGTCAAGGTGTTGAGCCGGGTTTGTAGCGCGGTGATCTCGAGCTGATATGCTTCGGGTACTGCTTCTAGCTCAACGATTTTGGCTTCGTATTGCTCGATTGTCGTTCTGAGTCCCGATTGAGAGCTTTCCAACTTCTGCGTCCTAGCCAAAAGGGAGGAGTGTTCTAGCTTGATTTTGTCATATCCTTCCCTCAAAGAGACACCTGCATCCTCTGCTGCCTTTTTCGCCTGCTCCAATTCATCGATTCGTAGGTCACGCTGCTGGATGCTTTCATTTGCCGACGCTTTTTCACTTTCCAACAGCCGGATGGAGTCCTCGATGTGCAAAATCTCTTCCTGCAGGGTCGCAACTTTGGATTTATGATGTTCTGACTCATCGCGCACTTGCTTCTTGGAAGCACGTAGTGATTCGATGTTCGATTCGTACTCCTGGACCTGATCTTGCAATGTTGATTCGGATTGCCGTAGCACCTCAATGGTGTGATGCAATCCATGTTGATCATGAACTAGGGTATACACCCGTTTCTGACATATTTCAATAATCTCAGGTGGTAGTCTGTTCGGTGCGTCTCCAACCAGTCCAACCGATGCCTTACGGTCGAATTCGGAATGTGGCGGCGAAAGTGGACGGGAGTGCAAATGATGAGGAGGATTTCCTGGAGGCGTACAACTGTTGCCATTTTCGTCAATCACCCTTAGCAGCTCTTCCGCCTGGCGTTGAGTCTCACGGTTGCCCGCTTGCAGTTCACCAACGATTGCATCCCTTCTCCGACTTTCCGCATATTGGGAAGCACGAGCTTTCGTTAAAGCTTGGGCATGACTGGCAACGCTTCGTTCTTTCAAGGTAACCTGAACCGCCAAACGAAGAGCGAGTTTACGCGCCGAAGCAGCCGCACGCTTCTCTCGTGCTGCTTGAAACTTCTGGTCGCTCAACTCTTTGCGCAAGGCATTTCTCTGGAATTTTACAATTCCGATGTGACCAAGGGCTGAGAGGTTTGATTCGAGATCCACATTGAGCAGATCACCGACAGCCGCATTGGACGGTTTAGTGAGCAGCTCCGAAGCTGACAAGGACGCGATTGATCTTTCCATTACAGAGCAGATGAGCACTGGTCACTGGGACAGCTAGTGCAAAATGAGACGAACAAGAAGCATTGTTGGTAACTTATCCAGAACATCGACCAGGGTATACGAAGTGAATTATATGCTCCTCTCGTAGGTTACTCTAATCACTTGAACGCATCCATGGTCTCCGCGTATGGACGAATTGGCTCGCTTTTGTTTACCCAGTCTCAGGGTTTTTCGCGTGGAAAGTTGGTGCATGGGCGATCCAAAATATAGCTAATGGAATAATCGCAACTAGGACGAAATGGCAGACCTGTCTTCAGTCGGAGTAATGACTTGCACTTCTCACGGCCAATATGCTGCCTCAGAATGAATTAATTATTGCGTTGTCAACAGCGGAGGACGTTGAATATCAAGATCGGACAACAGGACTGATAGCGCATGACGTGCGGCAATTAGCTGGAGCGGAGCCCGACCCGTTCGCCAATGGCCATTTGTCCAATTCCGCCTAGTTGGGAAACGGTGTTATTACACCTCATTCCAGGTGAAACTCGGATACTGTATGCCCGGGATACCTGAAGACTATAGATTGATCTCAGAGCTTTATGAAATGCTTATATTTCTCATAGGCTTTTGGCTAATCAGATGGAAATTCATCTGAAGGCTGTTAGGTATATTAAAGGTCGACGAACACCTCTTACACAGTTCAAAGATTGTCCGGGTTCAAAACAGCAGAGAGAGTAAAAGCTTTTTCGTTTTCACAATGTCTCGAATTTTTAATATGGATCACTTCTTTACGCGCCTTTAGTTTCTTTTATTCTTCAGTTGTGTCGGTTGTTGTGACTCAAGGAAATCGCTGTTTCTGTTCGCCAAGACTGGCTTCTCGCTGTGTTAACAACCCATTTGAATGGCACTGATCTGAACGTCATCTGGAAGGAGGAAAGGCTAAGATTATGTATAACCCTTTCGGAATCTAGAACTCATTACGTACTGACCCTCGAGCTCTCGATGCGGTACTTTTTATTCACTCCCGGACGCTGTGAAAGCGCTCATCGATTTCGGGCATATGCTACCACAATATATGTACATGAGAGCTCCAGCTACGGATTATGCCGACCTCCACGGATCTGCGAAAGCAGCCTAGGTTTGGCATCAAAAATCAACACGCCTTGCTGATCTAACCAGCCCAAAATCCCAGAGCCTTAGGAGACCTTAATCTTACGCTCAGAGAAGTGGTGCCACATTCCCCCCATCAAGCTTCCTTAGCAACCTTATCAAGAACCTTCAGATACTCCTCAATCTCCTTTGCACCCTGCAGCGTGAAATCCCTCCTCTTACCCTCAAAAACGATATATGGCACAGCATCAACACCATCAGCCGCCTGCTCTCGAATCAGCATCTTGACCTCTTGCAGACCCTCATACTCGTCATCTATCACAGCGGCTGCCTCTTCTTCAGGTATCCCCGCGTCTGCCGCAGCTTTCATAAGAGTTTCCCGGGCGGAAGGGTGTTTTTCGTTTTCAAAGTACTGAGAATATAAGGCTGTCATCCTTACTATCAGCATACCATCCAGGCCCCACAAATCCACGTACTATTCACATACAAGCAACAATCCTATCAGCAAAATCCCCACCCCTCCCCTCCTGAAAATACTGTATAACCCTATGCGCATCAACCGTATTCGCCACAACCCCTCCAAACTTGAAGTCAATACCGCAACTCCTCCCGTAAGCACTCATAATCTTAATATACATATCCATCTTCTCCTGCGAATCTCCATATTTGGATTTCTTGTACCATTCATATTTGTCTTCGCCTTCTTTGGATGCTTCGGGGTAGAGTTGGTAGGGGAGGTATTTGAGCGTAAATATGACTGGGGAGTCTGGGTGAGAGGTGCGGTATTGACGGAGGGCTTCGTCGAGGCGCTTTTTGGCGAGGTAGGTCCTGGAGTTGTGTTAGAGGGAGGGATGAGGGAAGATAGTGGTGGAGTGGTGGGAAGGATACCAGGGACATATTGTGTCGAGGGTGAAGGATATGGTGGAATCGTAAGGCATGTTGGGTGTCTGATACAGCGGGAAGTAATAGGAATACAGGTTGAAAGGCCAGTGTCCGAGCAGACACGACTTGGGTCCAACTTTCAACCCATTGCCCCGAAGATGATGATGATGATCTCAAGGCAACGCAAGTGCGGAGGAAAAGCGGAAGTGCCTGCTGCCTCTGTAGCCTGAGGCATCTATATCACTCTATCCATTTCTAAGTACAACCACCACATGTGGTATCTTAACCTCATTTCTCGCAAACAATAGCAGAATTCTGCTGTAGAGGCCGGGAAGAAATCACAATGAAACCCACAGATATATCCACCTTCGCATCTCACCAACTCTCCCTCCTCCAAGCAGAACTAGACGCAGAAACCGCAGAAACCACCCTCCTAATATCAGACACCCCACCATCAATCCTCTCCCGATCCGGCCATGCAATCCTAAACCTACAAGTATCGTCCCAAAGAACTGGTTTGGGAGGTAAAACCGTATTAGAACTATCACTAGATCCCGCCGTTGCCGGCGCAGATAGCTCAATACCAGAGCATAACATCAGGGTAGGTGATATCGTATCAATATCGGAACAAATCTCCGGATCTGCGAAAAAGAGGGAGAAGAATGAGGCGGGAAAGAGGGGCATAGAGGGCGTGGTGCTCAAGGTGCAGAGGGAGGGTGTTAGTGTTGCTAGTGGGAAGGACGAGGTTGATATTCCGAATGGGAAGGTTTGGTTGTATGTATTTATTTAGACTTGGGAGACTGCTGGGGCAAGCTGATAAGGATAAAGGCTGATGTGTATACTAGAGTAAAACTAGCCAACGATGTAACATATAAACGCATGAACCAAACCATGAGCAAGTTGCAAAAGTTCACCGACTCCGAATTGTCCCCCTTCATACGAGTATTATTCGGGCAATCTTCCCCCACACCCATCCCAAAGGATCTGAACGACCCATCCCTTGGTTTCGACAAACTAAAATGGGTAAACCCCTCCCTGAACGACTCCCAAAAAGAAGCCCTCAAACTTGCCCTCGCATCCCGCGAAGTAGCTCTAATCCATGGCCCCCCCGGCACAGGCAAAACCCACACCCTCATAGAACTAATCCTGCAACTCCTTCAACAAAACCTCCGCCTCCTAGTATGCGGCCCCTCCAACATATCAGTAGACAACATAGTCGAAAGACTAGCCCCACACAAAGTACCCATGATCCGACTCGGCCACCCCGCACGCCTCCTCCCCAGTGTGCTAAACCATTCCCTCGATGTATTGACACGCACATCCGACGCAGCGGAAATAGTACAAGATATACGCAAGGAAATGGATACGAAACAAGCGTCCATACGTAAAACAAGGAATGGACGGGAGAGACGAGTTATTTATGGAGAGTTGAAGGAGTTGAGGAAGGAGTTTAGGGAGAGGGAGAGGAATTGCATTGATACGCTTGTGAGGGGAAGTAAAGTTGTGTTGGCGACGTTGCATGGGGCGGGTGGATTTCATCTCAAGAATCAGCAGTTTGATGTGGTGATTATTGATGAGGCGAGTCAGGCTTTGGAGGCGCAGTGTTGGGTGCCGTTGTTGGGGGCGAAGAAGGTTGTGCTTGCGGGGGATCATTTGCAGTTACCGCCGACGATTAAGAGTTTGAATTCGAAGCTTGTGACGCTGCCTACGCTGGCGAAGAAAGCTGAGAAGGATGGCGAGGAAAGGATGGGGAAAAGCGAACAGAACAGAGAGGGAAAGATCGATAGTCAAAAAGATAAGGCTACGAAAGAAGAAAAAGTGACACTAGAAACCACATTGTTCGACCGTCTCCTCGCCCTGCACGGCCCTTCAATCAAGAAAATGCTGACGACTCAATATCGCATGCACGAGAAGATTATGGCATTTCCCTCTGCAGAGCTTTACGACAACAAGCTAATAGCTGATGAATCTGTCAAAGCCCGCTTGTTGAAAGACCTACCAGAAGTCACAGACACAGAAGAAACCCGTGAACCCCTCATATTCTACGACACCCAAGGCGGAGATTTCCCGGAGAAAGCCGAAGACGAGGAGGTTGGCAAAAAAGCTGGTGCGGGAATGAGTCTTGGAGAGAGTAAGAGCAATGAAGGTGAAGCGGCGGTTGTGAAGATGCACGTGAAAAAGTTAGTTGAAGCGGGTGTAAAACCAGATGATATTGCTGTTGTTACCCCGTACAATGCGCAGGTGGCACTATTAGCAAAGATGGGCATGAAGGAGGACTTTCCTGGGTTAGAGCTAGAGAGTGTCGATGGTTTCCAGGGGAGAGAAAAGGAGGCTATTGTTGTTAGTTTGGTGAGGAGTGGTGGTGAAGTTGGCTTTTTGAGTGAGAAGAGGAGACTGAATGGTAGCTTTCCCTTCCTGAGATGTAGGTACTTGCGCAGTTTGCTAATGAGTTGCTGTGGTAGTGTCCATGACGCGACCGAAGAGGCAGCTCTGCGTTATTGGCGATTCGGAGACGCTTGCTAAGTAAGTGCTATATTCGTATGTAGTTGTATGTCGTCCGAGTCGAGCACTAACCTTATTATCAGGGGGAGTAAGTTCTTGAAGCGGTGGATGGCGCATTTGGAGGAGCATTCCGATTTGAGATATGCCAATTTGGACGATATCCCTACTGGATGAAGGACATTCCTTGAACAAGAATTGTGAATCTCAGTTCCATGTGAACTCGTGAATTTGAGCCTGCTTTTCGAGACAACAAGTATCTATCGGGCAACGATGAGGATATCGAGCCAAACCGGACAACGATTAACCAGGTCCATACTGCATTCAGGAGTAGACCGTCATAGGTGCTGGAAATGGTCGCCGTTCAGGCCTGGAATATAGATATCGGGAGACTGCGAGGTAAGCGGACAACAGTAATTAGCGAAGAAGAGTAACCCTCCAGCCGAAAGTGTATGAGACGTATGTAAATCGAGCATGCTTTCCGCAGGTTGGATACTTTGTACCATTTCTGGGTTCCTTGACTTTGAGGAGTATCTGAGTAGAGTATAATTTCAATCGCGGCTTGAATATTGCACTCAGTATAATTGTACCCTGGGCTCCCTGTAATACTTTCTCTTTGTTGTGTTAAATTCGATGCTCTCTGGTGAAGGAGCACAAAACATAGGTGAGGAATAGCAAGTCCCAATAAAGTGGTATGAATGGCTCATTAGCTTCCCCTTCATTCAATGCTAAAGGAGAATGATATGGCCCTATCGGAGATGATGGAAAAGTTAAAAAAGCAGGAATGGAATAATATGCATCCCATCTGCGAACGAATCGTGCAGGACGCAACGCGCAGGGGGTAACACATTTCATCACTCCTTCCCGATGTTCCTGTGCAGTCGGTTTGGCAGACGGATTAGATAAAGTATGAAACTAACGCAGGTACTCTATGCGAGAGTCTTTGAACGCGTGGTACCACTCGTGGTAGGGACGTGATTGAGGTCGCATTTTATGTTGCCATGGTCAACGCAGAGCAATTGGCTGGTGTTTCTCCATTTCTTGATACTGCACTAGTGAGCACCCAACCCCTGTCGACGCTAGTACCGAGCGAAACCCATTTCTGTCGAAGCTTGATCCCTGACACTTGTTTTTCCCATCAACAAAGGTTTGTCTGTGTTGGAAAATCAATAACAAACACCGTCAACATGTCCATCCGAAGCACACGCGTTGCCCGGTTGTAATCCAATAGACCCGCTTGTAAACATCTTTGTTTTGGTGAGGGTCCACTTCCATACGAGGGAGCGTCCTTTTTTTCTATATTTTGTTTACCCAAGATTCCTCTTCACGGAACGCCATTCACGTTTTTAACTCCTTTCCCCCAACGACGCAAAAGTTTTTAAATCTTGCGCATTCTACAAACGGCGTCGGAAAAGTCTTCGGCGAGAAAGTACTTCGACGCTTTCTTTGGAGAGCAGCAATAAGAATTGCGAGGGAATAATCCGTCAAGATGGACGCAAAGGTAATGCCTGCCCTTCAGCCTCTTCTCCGTGAAATATCAAATCCAGCCCGTCAGGACAAACTTCACTCACGCTCTCGCCGGATACAATTGACGGCCATTCGATCCGACAATGGCCCTTGGATGCCTACCTCACCATCAATAGGACTTCTTCGTATTGTAAGTTTTTGACTGACAGATTTCCCCCAGCCTACAAGACCGCGAGGCGCCGTTCGCGTTGTACGCGATGAAAACGCACCACCACCCAACGCCGCCATGTCTTCAAAGACTCTACACCACCAGCGCACCAAGTCCGCCTCGGCACTGTCGACTCTCCTAAAGAATGGTATCAAAGCGAATCCACAGCGTCGGACCGCTTTTGCGGACGTGAGCAATACTCAACGATCGACCGTCCAACCTGCCAAAGATGACATGGTTTTATTTGAGAAGGGAACATATGACGCGTTACCGCTCAAGAGTATCCTTCAACCGCTTCACGAAATCCCGGATACCAAATCCCAACTCTCGAAACCTGTTGCTCTGTTACGCCCGGCGCAGAGACCAATCTCTGCGATTGTTCACAAGTCTTTACCAGCAGTGCCCGTTTCTACTACCGTGCCAGCTGTACCTCGTCAGACCGCGGAACTTCATGACCAACATGAGATCAATGTGAAGAAGGTGTGTAACAAGCGGACCACTGTCTTTCAGGAAACCGCGTCTTACTTCGACTTGGATCGGTCTTCGGACGCGTCAAACGTTGAGCGCAAGGCTGCACCAGTTCACCAAGTCCTCGAAGCTCACCCAGTACCCTCCATCCCTCTCATACCCGAAGAGACGGCTACCGCCGGTCCCGCTGAGATTCTGGCCCTTGAACCCCCACATCTCGACGGCTCTGCCTCGAAAGACTTCTCACATGATCTTATCACATCAATTGAAGAGACCTTCGCTGCCGCAGAGACTCGTGATTCACTACATGAACCACTGCCATCTGCTCCATCACGAACTTCATCCTCGGAAACAATCGATCAAGTCCTGCCAGCACCACATCCAGCTGACAAAGAAGTCTACCTACCGGCACTGGAATCTTTGGATGCAAATACCCACAAGTTACCACAATCAGAGCTGGCAGAGGTACAGGAGTACTGGGAAGAGGAGGAGGATGAAGAGTACTACGACGCAGAGGGGTATACCACAGCCCGTTCCTTCCGCTCGCGCGGTGACAATACCACCGGCGGGTTGACCATGTTATTGGAGCCTAGAGTGACTGCCCGGTCGCTTAAGGAATTGGAGGCTGCGAAGCAATTTGTGGACATGAGTAGAACTGAGGAGGATATTGAGGATGAAGCTTGGGATACATCTATGGTTGCCGAATACGGCGACGACATCTTTGCGTATATGCGTGAGCTTGAGGTAAGCTTTGTGTAATGATGAATATTTGTTTTCATATGCTAACTGACACCTCAGGAACGCATGAAGCCAAATGGCAACTACATGGAAAATCAAGCCGAGATTCAATGGTCCATGCGCGCGGTCCTCATGGACTGGCTAACCCAAGTTCACGCCCGCTTCCAACTTCTCCCAGAAACTCTCTTCCTCGCCGTCAACTACGTCGACCGCTTCCTGTCATGCAAAGTGGTCTCCCTTGGCAAACTCCAGCTTGTGGGTGCAACAGCCATCTTCGTCGCAGCAAAGTACGAAGAGATCAACTGCCCTTCCGTTCAGGAAATTGTCTACATGGTCGACGGCGGGTACACCGTTGATGAGATCCTCAAGGCTGAACGATTTATGCTTAGTATGCTCAAGTTCGAACTTGGGTGGCCAGGACCCATGTCGTTCTTGAGGCGCATTAGCAAGGCCGATGATTATGATCTCGAGACCAGGACTTTGGCCAAGTATTTCCTCGAGGTTACCATCATGGACGAGAGGTTTGTGGCTAGCAAGCCGAGTTTGACCGCTGCGGCAGCGCATTGCATGGCACGCTTCATACTCGGCAAGGGTGACTGGGTATGTTATTCATATTTGTCTCTGTCACTGAACCGCCAATTAATATTTGAACAGACTCCAGCACACACCTTCTATTCTCAATACACATACCAGCAATTGCGACCTTCTCTAGAGTTACTACTCCAATGCTGCCAGACCCCACGCAAGCACCACGCCGCTGTCTTCGAGAAGTACACCGAGAAGCGCTACAAGAAGGCTTCCATCTACACCGAAGGCCAAATCGCCGGAGGTTTCCAACTCCCATACGATACTCGAGAGAGCGGTAGCTGGCACAGCCAGTTGTTCCGCCGGAAGTAGGCAGCCCCACCAAACGATTCCACCATGAGAATCACGTTTCATCTGGTCTCGCCATGCCATCTCACCAAACCCCGATTTGCTGCGTCTTTTTCAAACAATATGTCTTATCCATCACCAACCACACAAGCACCAAAAGTACTTAGCCTTCTTCTTCACCACGTGGTATCCCATCTCAGCAAACCTGCGGAAAGGAGAGAAGTTTTCACGACTGAACGAATTTCATGACACCAATACCGTTTAGCATGGCATTGCACTAATTATCTTGCGTTTTCCCTTTCGGAGGGTTTGCTTGGAGTCCTTTCAACCGTACAGCGGTGGAAGGTCTCGAAGGCATGCCCTCTTTTTCCTTTGTTCACGAAGCCCATTTCCGCTACTCTTGTCGTACTCTCTGTAACAGCGAGAGGTTTTTCTTCTTGCTTCTTGCTCTTTTTCTTTTTCTTTTCCTTTTGCTTTTGAGTGTCTTGCTTTTTTTCCCGGGCACTGAACGTGGTTTATGGGGCGTTTTTGAGGGGAGTGCATTTGCATGGAAGGGGTGGGGGAGTTCATTTGGGGAGTGAGGAGGTCTTTTTACACTGTCTCAGGTCTTTTTTTCAAAGATTTTATTTTTGTAACTGTATATACCAAGGAATGGAAGGGCGAAAGTCTGAAAGTGCTGATTGCTAGTTTTGCTATTGATGAGAATGGTAATCTTTGAAAGTTCAATGCTTGGTTGTGTTGCTGTGCAATATGATTTGAACGGTATGATAAATGTTCGGGTGAATGCCATGAATTGGAAGGTTCGCAGGAGCGTTACCGCAGTGACACCTTTGCAGGCTACGATATAAGTTCGAGCTTCAATCGACCTGGTCGCTTCGACTTTTTGAACTCTTCAACCCCATAGGCTAAGTCTGCGATCTTGACAGTAATGCTGTTCCCCTATGTGCACGGTTGGCCTCTTCAACATTCAATTGCCACAATTCATCCCCACACTTATTCCTTTTCCACAAGTATGACCTTAACCTGATTCATTTCTCGAGCTCCCACCCTCAACCCTGCGGTTTGGGACTAATCAAAACGACGCTATCCCCCCTTACGAACAACATCTCCGAATGCTTCTCTATAGGCTATTTCACCCCTGATTAGCATGCTTCAAATCTCCAGCAATGAACAGATCTTGTAATTGCCTTCACTTCATCGTCGTCGTCCTCCTCATCAACAACGAAAATCGTCTCCGTTACATCGCCTAGTACGAGATTACAATGGGAATCATAAGCCTATAAATCACACAAATTATTTATTAGCACTACTTCTCCTCCAGAATTACCACCAACTCCTGCTAATGTGCAGGAGTGGGCAATGCTTACGTGTAACCGTCCAGATAACTGTCTATCCCCTCTCAATTTCACAAACACGATTTCGTCAAGGCAGAGGCGGACGAGGTCGAGGGGTTCGTCTGGTCGGGAGGGCGCGTCGCCTTCCGGGGACGACATTTTTTGAAGGGTCGAGTGGGAGGTTAGGAGGAGGGTTAGAGGTGATGGTGTTGTTGTTGGCGCACAGTGGTGGAGGTGGGTTGTGGTGTGAAGTTGAAAGTGATGCCAAGATATTGAGTTTGGTTTAGGTGATGTGTAAAAGTCGGATATATTGGACTCCCGTTAATCGGAACTTTTCAATTAATTACCTGCAGATGTTCTACAATTGCTACATTTCAGGTTTGCAGAATCCATCGACAATTTATTTCAAAGGTTGTCTTCCCGTAAGTGGAATGTAGGAGTTTTCATTGGTTACTCCTAGTAATCATTCGACAACTCAAGCGATCGAGCCGCCTCACAAGGCTGAGTACCAAAACTCCTCCTCCCATTCCTCAAGCGGCCACTGCGTCATTATGGGTGACAATTGCACGATCTGGAAGTGCCGCCACGGGTAAATATATTTGAAAAGGCCCATGGCCAAGTACTCCGTCATTTTCATTCCCTCCACTAGATAAAATCCATGTTAAGTAAGATGAAGCCTGGCGTATTATAGAGCACGCTAAATTCGTGATCTGTGATAAACATCAAGAAGTTCTAAGAGGCCGCCTCCACATCGACACCAATCATCAAACCTAAATACTCTCATTTCCATCCTATCAAGTCATTCCATAGAGCCTCATATCACTGTCTAAAATATGGCGGAAGCGAAAAACCCGTGGATAGAGCTGAAACCACCAGCAACAGATTACATGACGTATCTCACATTTATTGAACACAACCTGACTGGAGAAACACTACCGCAGCTACACGAGATCCTGCAGGATAAGGAGCTTAATGTAGGAATCGGTTGGGATCTCGTCCAGACGTTACTGCCGCTGTTACCAGCTTCTGAAGAGTGTTTGCACGATGTTGCCAGACTTGGCAATCCACGGGAGGTGGTTTTGAAAGTGTCGGAGGCGCTTAGGCTGCTGGAGTTCGAGAGCGAAGATGAGGAATCGGAAGAAGAAATAGAAGAAAGGCTTGGAAAGACCAGTATTGCAGAGAGTTCAAAAGCTGGAGCTGCAAGGGATGTTGAACGACCCCAGGCTGAGGTAGACTTGCCTCTTCCTGTGGTGCAATTCAAGGTGCTACTCTCCATGCTATCTGTGCTTCACCCGCGGATCAAAACTAGGTCTCCGAGCGCATTTTTATCAACAACGTTGCAAACTGTGCTCGTAGCTTACTCGAAAATATCACAATGCCAGGACGAATTGACGCATGAAGTGGTCAAATTCGTCAAAACACTTGCTGGTGCAAAGAGACCACATCTACCGCCTCGGTCAAGGAGTAGTCAAATTCTGTCACGGTATAGCGAAGCTTCTGGGCCTGACCCAGAGGCCGAAGGAGGGAAACCCTCAGATGTAGAAGCGGCCATCCAGCAACGTCTCCTCCAATCATTTCTAACTCATATACTCGAAGATTACCTGCTGGGCCTGAGTCATCATGATGATGTACCTGGTATGGCATGGTCGAGTAAATTGCAGGAAAAGCTCAAGCCAAAGAGGATGGTAGAGAAAAAGACTTCATTCAAGGATCAATTCGCACAATCAGAACAACTGAAGATGCGTATGGCGTCCATTGGTTCTATCATCGCTTTAGCGCAAGACCTCGATTTAAGATCCGAAGAACTTTACGAAGTCATTGTGAACTCAGACCCTGAAATCACTGGTACCGGAAACGATGAGGAAAACCCACCCAAATCGCCCAAGGACATTCCGCTCTCTAAGAGTGGGTCTTTGTTCTTGTTAGTTGCGAGAAAAGCTGTAGAAGTCTCATATGATCGTCAGGTCAGAACGCCCAAAGTTCCCATCTTTCCCGATCATGCTCTCATTGTGGAAAATTTCGTCGGCAGTGCATCACGTTCATCAATGGGTACAGAACCTGAACCACTTGTCGATGCCATTCTCTTCCTCGGTCTTCTTGCGCTCGAAGACAATAACATTGGGGAACCCGAGTCAGACGAGGCTTTCTGCCACTACCTACAGAATACTTCCCTTCTCTCGGCAAACACGCCTTCACCGTCTCTTCGCTATCATGCATACTACCTAACATCCACTGTTCTCCGCTCTCACCCGCACGACCTTGTCCGCCTTACCTTCATTCGAGATACCTTGGAACATTGCCCATATGAGAATCTCAAAACATCCGCAGTAGGTTGGATAAAAGGCGAAACAATCGAAGCAAATCCGCCCAATGCCCACACCCCGACAGACGTAGAGACTCCATCAATTTTCGCGACGCCAGTCGCTTTAGCAACACTTTCGCCGTTCCTCTTCCCTGACCTGACCGATACTCTCGTGACTCCATTCCTGAGTGAGTCGTATGTGCAATTCAAAGTCGATTTGAGCTTTTACCTCGCTGCGCTAAATTTCTACTACTTACTTTTGATTGCGAAACACCTGCACGAACCACTCGATATTGCCGGCTTTCACGAGAAGAGCAATATTGCGGATGCTTACCTCACGCCGTTGAAAAAGGCTGTTGCGAAATACCGGGAAGAGCTGAAGGAAGGAGGGGAGTTGTATGATGGAGAAGTCGATGTTCATGCGTTAAAAGAGCTGGACATAATGGACAATGCGATTGAGCATGTTGAGGGATCGTTGAAGACATTGCGTGGGTCGAGCTTTTGATACTGGTGTCCCCTCCGCGGTGGGAAGTGTGCGCTTCCTTCCAGGAGCCTCAAGCAGCAATTTTCTGAGACTCCTGAAAGTAAGCGCACATTTCCGGCCGCGGAGGGGATACGTATAGAATGGGTGTGACGACTTTATGAAACAAATAGCAATGAGCTTATGTGTTTATTGGTGAAGTGATGACACTCAAAGTTCGATAATCATGAGTTCCAATATTATGCTAGTGCTCTCGCCTTAAAGCTATCTCTTGGCACCCCGCCTTCAAGAAGGTGCCATACGATCGTATACTTCAGTAAGCATTTGATGCGGCTTTACCAAGGTTCCCGCTGGTGATAGTTACATCTGCTCAGATCAGCCAAATGTTTTGTGCAAAATCTAATGTTTTCTGGTGATATCAGGCTGAGACTCGTGATTTTTAAAGACACTAACCTAATCTGGTCAGGGGTTTTGGCGTCACTCAATTAAAATCGCGAACTCATCAAACGGTCAACGAAGAGCACCAAAGATCAGCCATCTCACTATGGCTCCCAAACGCAGCAGGTCTTACAAAGCTGATTCAAGACGAGCCAAACGTCCAAAAGGCCTTCTTGACCTCAGTGCATCTGCACAAAATGTTCGGGTAACGCGTAAAAGCGCGTCACTGAGAGCAAGGTTAGTCGTCCTTTACCAGGAGATAGCATCTTCCAATGTTCTGACAATCTCAGGACGAAGCACAATGAAGATGTACCGTTTTTCCGGCTTCCTAGAGAGATTCGGGATCGGATTTATACAGAGGTTCTTGGTGGGCAACTTATCCATCTGGACTCGCTCCACGATATCCGCGAGACATACTGTCATATTGATGGTCCAGAGTGGGGCCATGAGGACGAGAACAGAATTTATTGGGGTAACCAAAAAGGTCCTGTCAATATCGACCTTCTTCGAACTTGTCAGAAGATGTATCATGAGACGTCTCTACTCTTTTTCAATGTCAACGTATTCTCTGATGCTCTCGGCTACATGACAGACACCTTTCTGCCGACCCAATTAGCTCAAATCAGATCACTTCGATTTGAACTCTATGTACCAGGGTCATGGCTCGGCTACGAGCCGAGAGCTTTCATTCAGTCTCTCCCAGGGGTTCAACATGTGCATTTGGATTTGATACTACATTACCACAAACATTCGCATTATTTACACGCCAAAAATCACTTCAAGGAATTCAGAAAGCTTGAGGAAAAGGGACACGAGGACTTGCATGAGATTTTGCGATGCTTGCGACTCTACTGTCCATTGAAAACAGCACATATTTCTGTTGAGGTGGTTGACGATGACTTGTACCGAATTCATGAAGGCTTTGCTGATACTCCAGCTGGCACAAGCTGGGCCTGGACCGACACAGATTTGCTGGACCTCGCAAGTCAGATTGAGCATGATCTTTTGGTCCCTTATAAGCTGGAAACTGAGGAAAAAAGGGAACTAGCAGAGATGCTACAAAAACCGGAAAATTTGCGCTGGTCGAGGGTGCAGCTTGAGATGTTTTGAGTCATTGTCGTCTGAATTGGATGTGTCAATCTTCGTGTTAAAGTGAAGACAAGTTCATGGAGCCTTGTACCCCTCATGGTCTTAGAAAATCGGATAGAGTGTAGGATTGTAGAATATTTAGATCCGCCGAGGTATAATAGAATTATTTCAGTGTATTCACCCACTCCTATAAGGGCTATTACCTAACGCCGGCAGCTGTCAGTATATCGATTTAGTTCTCGAATGGATGGGAAGATCCCTGTCTCTCAGGATCCCACGGATAGCCCATCCAGCTTTCAAAAAAAACATGAAGCGATGGTGTTTGCAACTGCAGATTCAAACTCACCCCTGGTCTATTCATCCTTGTTGTCCTTGAATGCCTCGATGGGTCGTAGGTAACAACTCCTCAGCAAGTACATTGGCGGTGTATTGGAAATGCGGATGGACATGGCATATAAGACCTGTACCAAAGGACTCAAGGGAATTCGATGTCGTTAGGAATCCTCATATATTCTATATATGTATATTTCAAATTGGTTGTTAGTCCAGAAGCATTTGCTGTGCATTTTGCATTCGATTTTCCCTGGGCTTGAATCTTGTCGTCTTAGATTCCGCAATCGAGAACCTACCTTATTCGAACAGAGAACGCTTTGGAATTCCGCCAGCAAACCGACACACCACAACTCGTGCCTTCTTCCAACACCCTCGATTACCCGCCACAAATCTGGTCTTAAAGCCCACCTTCAAAATCTCTTGATTATTACTTCGCAACAAAATCAGTACAAGGCAGTGACCGCACCTTCCTCATTCGTACACAAATCCCAACATCCGAGACCAATGTAAGATTTTGAAGTCCCGCAAAACTTTTAAATTGCTCATTTCTACTAGTTCCTAGTCTTCAACAAATACAATGGGTTGCTCATCCTCAAAACAGTCGCTCGACGAGGATAATCGGCGCGTCGTTCGCCCTGCAACTCCAGGACCTCCCACTGATGGCGCCGACTCTTCTGCTTTCAGTACACCAACACCACCAATTCGTCAGCGACAGCACAATGATGGTTTACCGCAGCCGACCAAGGTTCCTGTGCCTGCTCGAAATCTTGACGCCAACGGAATCCGCTTCAGTGATCCCTTTGTTGCTTTTCACACGAACAAATCACCAAACTATAGCACCCACAGCCCATCTATTTCGCCATCATTCAATCTGCATGAGAATAGTCCTACAATTCGTACCGTCTCCGCCTCAACTCATGGGAGCCATCACCGCCTAGACATTGGAGAACCATACGGTGCTGTCCACACCGGTAGCGGGTGGCCCATGCGAGATGAGAATACTCACAATTCTAGCATTGCTGAAGGTCAACAGAATAATCATGTCGGATCTGTGAATGGAGGACATGGTGAAGGGCAGTCTTTAGGAGGAATTGCAGTGAAACATCAGGCTGGTGGCCAACCAGGCGACCACTTCTCAGAAATCAATGGCGGCGGTGGCGGTAGATGAGAGATTATAGGCAGATACGCGGGTACCACATGCGAAGCCCGTGAGAACACGGAATATTAAAACCTAAATAGACTCGGCGGCCTCGATGGAGCAGGCTTTATTCTCTGCTCATTCACTTTCCATGTGGAGTCGGTGTATTCTACATTTCTGGAACGTGTTGGCGGCGGCTTGGACGGCTTTTACCCCATTTTCGGTCATGTCAATCCGTGAGATTTAGAACTGCGTAGCGAAGGAAATCCGCCAAAATAGTTGGCCTTATTCGGTTGAGATATGCATAGTAATTCATCTTTCTGTTTTCTTGTTCCCCATGGCCTGAAAACTCCAGTCTCATGTCTGCACATTGAAACAAATTCTAGCAAGTGAGTTGATTTAGAAGCTAATAAATTACTCCAAGAGGTTTCTGGAGGAGTCCTATGGCTACAGTGAAATATGTACAGTTAGGTAAGGATATATAGTCCCTCTTTCTCTGTGGGACACCCAGGTGAAACCTGTATATCGTTAGCGTCGTTTCAGTAGTGCACAACTCAAAAGTTGACGCACAAAAACAGCACTCTCAAAGGAGCGAAGCTTATTCATTGTCCTCCTCGTTGCCTCCCCTGGCACCACTACCGTTACGGCTGCCAGGAGCCGCATTTCCATTACCACCCCTGCCGCGACCGCCGCTGGAACTGCCTTGGGCATTATTTCCACTACCTCCCCTGGCACCGCCACTTCTGGGACGTTCTGGAGCATCGTCATCGGAATCTACCTGACCTCCTCCGACGCTGGAACTGGCTGGAGCCTCTTCTTCGCTCTCTTCCTGGCCATCGTCAGATGAGGTTTCAGCTACCACAGCGTTAGCTCATTGTTATGTGATACGGGTACATACTCAGACTGACGTTCACGGAGACCTTCAGAGGGAGCAGAGCCTGAAGGACGGGCGCCTTGAGGACGGGCACCCTGGAGTCCACCACCGGGACGGAAACCTCCTAAAAACGAACCGCCCAAGGGATTGGATCCCTGAGCTCCACCACCATTACGTGGAGATCCAAAGTTCCAAGAGCCGAGAGGGTTGCCGCCAAAAATTTGGGGCTGCGCTTCAGCGTCCGCGACAGGAACTGGAGCAGCAAGTGCAAGGGAGGCGAAAAAGCCGAGGACGGCGGTTGAATAATGCATGACTAGGATTCTTTGTTCTTGAAGTAATGAAAGTGGCGTCAATGGGTGTATTGGGAAGATAGCTTGAGGACGAGGGTAAGCAAAGTGGAAGACTTAAGTCGGTCTTTATACCTTACCCATACGGCTTACTGCTCGATAAATGAAGGGCCGTTGGTAATTTGCCTACCGCCAGAGTCTGGACCTAGCTTACCGCCGTGATTTCATGGAGAAGTGACGATGTTGACGCAAATAGCATCACCTCGTCAATCCCAATAGCAATCAGTTGTTAAGTGAAACCGATGCAGCTCATTAGCCCATGGTAGGCGTACAATCCCCCGGTTTTTCGATCTGGGAAGTCTATACGAAGAGAAATCTCGTAGTACACAGGGGCAGCCAAAACCGAGACTATGCCCATCGTGCTTGTAGGAATGGCTCCGATTGCGCAATAATTGGCTAGACTCGCACGAAGGAATTCCGTACTCTTCGATATTGCATCTAATCATAGCCCTAGGCACAGCAGCCTCGTCGTGATTGTCTTATATCAGGGGAGATTAAGATACGGGAAAGATCTGGTCAGCGCAGAACCAGGAAGTTTTGCGTAATACATGCGTGACAAGTCCAGTCGAATAACTAATAGAGACCATAGTTCGACTTTCGGTGGCCAAACAATTTCGACTACTTTCTAGCCTTCCTGAGGTTTTCTCGTGGATTTAACATCCTATTTCCATACCGCAGGGTTTTCAGTCTTGAGCAGTGAGCAGAATGACGCGCTTAGAGAAAGTTAACCGGCAAGACTTAGTTCTAATTTGGGCGCAATATGTGTAGCAACATGTGTTGAATCCGGCTTGTCATCCGTGTAATAGCTCGGAATCTGGCAAGCCCTAATTGCTTGTAGATCTCTCCAGTGCGCGGTCTCGACGAAAGGGCATGGCAGCTGGTTGTTAGAAAGCTGTCAAGCTCAAAGACAAGCAAGATGTATCCGGTCCGGTTTTCTTGGGGTGTAGTTGAGGGTATATATTGAATTGGCAAGGTTGTTGTTTCAAAAGGTGGCCAATGGGAATTGTGCGCATCCCAATTTAGGATATCCCGTTTGAAGATTCCGGCTTCGCGGAAAGTAAGTACCTGTTCAGGTACTGCCCCATATACACGGTTAGGATGATGCTGGCGCTATTCATCGTTCGTGATTTTATCGAGCTTTCTTTATATTATTTGGCTTGTGCCATCACCTGTCAGATGCCATCAGCATACACTGGTGGGCCGACATGCAATTAGGCCATAGGGTGCCTGGAGGGGGCAAGTTATTACCTCGTGAACAGGTACGTATTTTCCCAACTCTTTAGTTTACTCCTCTTTGTACTCTGGGCACAAAATAATGAGTAAGACAGCCTAAGGTATATTGATGGTAGCAGCTGCTACGGTCCCTACGTTTGGAAGGAAGCCAAGTGCTGTGTGGTATAATACGTTCTAGATTATTCTGATTTGCTTGTTGAACAGTCTTCCACTGCATTTTCTATACGGAGTAAGGAAAGACGAGTTCTGGCTTAGAGTGCCCACGCGGCTTGCGTGAGACTATCCGAACTCTCCGCAGCTGCCGAATATTGCTGAACCCTTGTATCAATTTTGATCTACCCGCATTCTACATCCTCAAGAGGTGGTTCTCATAAGACCCCCCGTACATACGCGAGTGCATCTCTTTCTTTGCAAGCGCCTCGGTCTCTAGGGAGGCAGAGGGTTTTTAGACTACGAGGCGGAGATTTCGGTGAACAATGAGATGAATGGAATAGGTGCATAGGGGCGCCTGGTATGTTTAAATTACCTCGTGGTTTCTCCTTAAAGGACAAGAAAAGTTGGACAGGGAAGAAAACGAAAGAGGGTGAAAATAAAAGCGTACTGACTGAGGATATCACTTTCCAGAGCAGGAGGACTGTGCTGTGGGTCATACCAATTTAGCGCAGCCATCAAGGTGAAAACCAGGCTAAACTTCATTGGTTTTAGCGTAACTCTAAGGAGTGCCTCTGAGAAGAAAGTCAACCACTGCTTTTCACAACCCGCTGTTTGGCGTTGTCTAGAAACGAGCAAAGGGACGATATGAGAAGGTAAATGGGCCAATGAGCTGCTTGAAAGAACGCCAGTCCAGTATGCCCCGATAAATTCAGAATTGACATTATCGATCGCGCCACGGATTGATCAAGCAAGCCGATCCGTTCGTGTATTGCGCAGCAGATCCATCTTCTGCCTTTTCGGGCTCATCATCCTCGGACTCCTCATCCTCCTTTGAGTCCCAAAGATAATCGGCAAACTCTATACCAACAGCGGTTGTCTCTGCTGTTCCACTTCCTTCTACAATGCTGCCATTAGAGCCTCCCTCTCCGTTCTTGGTTGCCGCAAAACCAGTCGTCCACTTGCCACATTCATCAGCTGGCTTACATGTTCTCGAGGTATCATGTACCTTCTCGCACTTCCAATGTTCTTCTTTACGAGAAAAGCATGAATCCTGACGTCGGCAGGATCCGGTGATGTGCAAATCCGGACAAAGACCCTTAAACAAGAGTTTAATGTGGGTGACGCCATCTGATTGTGCCAGTTGAGCTTGAACACATCCAGAGATTTCATCTTCCCAGACGGCTAGATCGTAACGGCTAGATCGTAGCGAAACACACGTCGGACATACCTAGGCTCGATCGTCACCATCAAAAACTTAGCGTTGGTAACATCCACTGTGAATGGTCCCCGCCAAGTGTGGTTGTTGAGGCTGACCTCCTTGAAATATAAGGCACTCAACTCTGCTCGGACTTGGGGATGGACGCGAGCGAGTTCGTAAGCGCCAAATGGGGCGGCGATCCTAGCCCAATTTTCGCCATCCAGAAGCACGTAGTATTCGTAGATGATATCACGAACTTCTCGTGGCAAGCCTAAGAAGGTGCTATGGTCGCTCAATTGTCTACCGTGGTGTGCACCGGCAATGTGATCGCTGGCTAGTACTTCCAAGCGTTCACAGGCAATTCTCAACGAAGAAGTAAGAGCGACATTGTCGATTGTAAGACCTTGGACGTCGTCAGATGTTAGTGTGTTATCCTCGGATTCGACGAGTGCCAGTGAGAAGCCCTGAGGATTGTGCGTGTTGACAAGCTTAGCAGCTTTGCCATCTGCAAGTTCGAGGCTGCCCTCTTTAAGAGTGCTGCAATTGAGGTGCTGTACTCCTTCGACGGCTATGGGATTCTCATATGCTTGATGAGGGGTACTGGTATCGAAAGGACTGACTGGTGCAACTTTCTGAGACCTGGTCGTTTCAAAGTCCCTAAAGTCAAGATCGACAAGGTCCATTTCTGGCAACTGAATATTGTCTTCGTGCGTTCCGGCTGAGATGCTGGGTTAGCTGAATTTTTGCTTTTCATCACAGCTTATCTTACATTTTGACATGCTCACTGCCGTTCTGTTGACCAAATGACAGCTTGAAGGCAGATGGTTTGTAGTGCTGGTAATGGAGAAGGGCTTAAGCAAGAACACTGTCAGGTAGCAGTGAAGCTGATGATTGTGTAGAGAAGTTTTCTCTCTATGAGTCAGTAATGGTGAGGGTACTCTGATCGCTGAGCTCTCAATTGACTGGGGAGTGTTGGTGTGAGTCAAGAGAAGGTGAATTGTAGGTCTTGTGCCTGTTCTTATACTCATAGAATGCAGAGCGGCAACAGCCAAACGGGAGCATAAGGAACAAATCGGGATCAACATGACGGAAGGAGCTAGGCGACAACCCAGGATGGGGCCATGGGCTGTCATCCCACAAATGGCAGTCGCGCTGGCATATATCTGTGCCGCGTATCTTCTCATTTCCTGTCGAGTCCATCCCCTTTCCTTCATGGAACAACATCAGACGAGCCCCCCAATGATCTGAACAACAACAGCAATTCATTTTGCGAACACAATTCGCAGACTTCAATACTACCCAGCGAACGCCGAATATCTTCCTCATACTACCGTAGTTAGATCGTCAGTCATTTCTGTTGAGTGGAGCTAACATTTCCCAGGGTTGAGGTGGACTAGACCTGTGTATAAAACATCTCTCTTAAAATCCGCATCTCTCTTAAAATTCGCATTCCGATGATGGCCTGTCCGGCTTTCAACAAGCTTAAGGAGTAGGTCCGGGTCCGCCAGTGGATAAGGAACTGAATGTGAGGAGAATCTACTATTGAAAAGTTGGAAAGGAAGGTGATTCCTGTGTAGATGTTGTAAATTGAACACGGAGCTAACGAGTCTACGATGTTCATGGGTAGATGCAAATACCCTTAATTTCGATTCCAACTCATCCTCCTGAATTCGTTACTATCTTTGTCTTCTCCCTACTCTTACACCACCAAACCTCGCCATGCAAATATGTACAATTGAAGAAACAAAGAGCAGAGAAGTGTCGATATCTTAAGTCTCGATGTTCGAGGTTCGTCCTTTAACCTCGAGTGACTCGTAGTAATACGACTGAAAAATGCATCCCATCAAACGCCGTGCTATGCCTGTAAACCATCCAACAGTACAAATCGTAGGTGTTGAACATGGTATTGATGAAGGTGCTGAAAAACCTCCCCCTCCAATCTCAATACCCAACCCTTCCTCTCACCTATCCTTATAAACCTTAGGATTCCACCCCTCCTCCGCCTCCTTCTTCTGCTCCGCCACCTCCTCCGCCTGCCTAACCTCAAGTTCAATCCTCTCCCTCGCCCTCAGTATCTTACTCTGCAGATAAAAACTGCCCCCGTTCTTCGGTTCGTTCGTATCGAACATTTTCTTGAACCGCGTCATCACAGCTTCCATGTCTGTTTTCCCACCCTTGGGTGGTGGTACGTTAAGGATTTTACATGCTTCTTCTAATGTTAGGCCTGAGGATGTGAAGTTTGCGGATTGGGATGTGCCTCCATTTTTGGCGGCGGCGGCGGCGTAGCGTTGGGAGGCGGAGGCTTGTTTGTAGGCTTCGGCGAAGGCGCGGCCGATTACTCGGGCACCGGTTAGGACTACCGTTGATATTATGCGGTGGGCCATGGTGTGGTTGTGTGGATGTGGATGTGATGGATGTGGGTGTTGTAGGATGTTGTAGGTTGAGCTCGGGGGGATTCCGGCTATGGTGTATATATTGATGAAGGGAGTTGCTCGTTAGGTTCTTTTATAAGATTGACATGGTCTCCAGGGGTTGTAGAGGGGATTGACCTGTTGTTGAGGTGAAGTTTGGCGTCAGAGAGATATTGTTGTTGATGGCGGCGATATCAAAAAAAGTTAACGAAGACCTTCGAGATGGAACCCTTTCAGACTTGGCATCAATTTTTCAGCCACTGCATCCAAATCGGGTGGTTTGTACATTTCACAAAATGACGTGCAGCTCTTCCAATAGGAACCAGAAGGCATTTTGCGGACGTCAATTGTAAGCTTGATTCTAACCGTTTCAAATATGTATAACTACAACTTGTAAGCACTTACATCCGAAATCTAACATTCCATTCATATCATAAGCCTTCCCGAAAGGCTCCACCACAAAATATAAGGCGCATCATCACATGTTCCCCGCCATCTGTAATCAGCAAATATTCTGACCGATGCACTCCTCAAGTTCCCGGTTTGCAGTGACTCCTGACACATTTCCCGAATCATTCTTCTGGATTAGCTACAAGCTCTATTCAACACATCCTGATTGCACAGCCCAAGCGGCGCAAGCAATGACGCAGTGGTTCTAGGTGGTGGAAAGCGCATGGCAGCACTTGGCAAGCAAACCACCAATTCCCATAAACAGCACTCCCAGAGCAAGCTCTCCTAACACCCAATACGAAAACAGACCTCCCTGGGTTGGAACACATGTCCTCCCCTGCACGAGACTCCAACGATGGCCCTTCTTCAGCACCGAGCGGAGACGTGAACAATCCGTCCACCGTCGCTGCCTTCTCTCCACCTACTCTGAGTAATTCCGCATCTGGTCATACGATCAAACAGCGTTCTACGATTTTGGTGCATCAGAAATCGCCTTTACTGGTAGCGACACCTCCGCAGATAACTCGTGCTTTGGCGTATTCGCATCCTTTTATCCAGGCGTTAAATAAGCTTGCTGGATTATTATCATGGACTTCTGGTGATCCATGGGAAAGCTACCTTATGGTAGCTGCTTTTTGGGGTATAACACTATATGCAGATGTAGTATTGCGATGGGTTGGACCGCTGGTCATGGTAGTAGGAGTAATATTAGGGATGTATTCGCGGAGGTATTCCCCACTATCATCCACAGCAACTACAGGTGAAAAGGGACAGAAGACCCATAAGAGACTGGATTCGGAGTCGATGAGACAACATAAGAGCCTGGATGAGATTGTTGATACTCTCAAGCTGTTTACTTCGAGATGCAATATCTTGTTAGATCCCTTCCTAAGTCTAACCGACTTCCTTTCCACGCAGCGCACAGCAACGTCTGCAACCACAAGACCAGCTCTAACAACACTATTTATCCGAATATTGCTGGTTACTCCGTTTTGGATACTTCTTACCTTACCTCCACTGTACATCCTCACAACCAAGCGCATGGTCCTTTTCTTTGGCACCGTAGTCCTAAGTTGGCACTCTCGACCTGCACGCGTTACCCGTACCATACTTTGGCGATCACGCCTAGTACGGAGGTCAACAGCCATAATCACAGGTCTCGATGTCGCAGACCCGGCATACAAAGCAAATGGTGATAAAGCCAATGATGGTAGACCAGCTCTACCACCACGCAAGAGGAAATCTGCACATGATATTGCTGCTTCTCTAGCGACAAAGAGAAAGCCAAGCTCGTCCGGAATACGCTTCACATTCATCCTTTTTGAGAATCAGAGGCGCTGGCTTGGAATAGGATGGACGTCTTCTATGCTGGCTTATGAGAGGGGTGCTTGGAGTGATGAACATCTCAATTCATCAGTACCCAAGGATAGTTTCCAGCTACCGGAAGTGGAAGGGGGCCATGCTAGATGGAGGTGGGTTGAGGGTAGCGAGTGGCATATCGAGGGCGCCGAAGGAAAGAGCCTGAAAGACGAGAGTGCAGATGATGGGTGGATATACTATGATAACAAGGTGAGTCTTTCTCAATAATCATAACTCCCTCAAGGATGAATGTACTAATGTTCCATAGTGGAGAGATGGTCGCCGAGGAAAAGACGGTTGGGGTCGCTACACCCGCCGTAGAAAATGGTGCCGCGATGCAGAACTCGTAGAGATAACTCCTTCGACCGACATTACACCTTCTCCCACCCCGTCCAGCATCTCGATCTCCGAACATGAAACCTTAGACGGAACCGATGACAACACCACCCTCGCGGAATCTACAGCAACAATCCAAGCACCCCCATCCTCCGTCGGCGCCTCCACAGCAGTAGAAGACGACACCGACGGCGTTAGTGTTAATACTGCTAAAAGTAGAAAACGCTGGTTCAGGCGGTCGAGTCAGGCGGCTAGTCAAAAGAGCGTTGCGAACAGTAATAATGGGACTGGGAGTTCTGTGGGTAGTAGTTTGAAGAGTTATCCTGATGAGGATGATGTCCATAGGGGTTACCAACAGTCATGGCAAAGGGAGGAGAATTGGGGGTTGGGAGAGGATGCTAATATGCAATTGTCGTAGTGGCTTATGTTTACGTTAATTTTTATGAGGGTTGTGCTGAGGTGGGGATGGTTGTATTCGTTGTATATACTTTGGGTTGGGTTGGTTTGGTGGTAATTTGGATCATTCCTATGCGTGGAGACACATTTTGTAACCTACAACTCTGCTTTGAGTATATGAAACACTATGAGAACAAGGAATGACCGCCTTGTATGAGTGACCATCATGGTATGGAACGGATATTCGGCCCAGCTGGCCATCATGGTTGCGAATTGAACTCAGGTATATAAGCAGAGCAGCTTGAGGACCAGCACAGGCAATTGCATTTCACACTTTTCCAAAAATTGAATTCTTAGCATCAGCTGACCACCACGGTTGGGTTCAAATCCAGATCCACGGTATATGAGCAAAGCAGCTCGAGGGCTTTCACAGGCAATACATTTCAAACTTTGGAGAAAATCACTTAGTAACGACAACGAGGATGGCAGCCGGGTGTCGCAGAAGAAGCAAAATTTATTTCATTGATTTCGGTTTCTCATTTCAAACATTTCTATCATATTCCGCCACTCCGCCGCCCATATTGTTGTTGTACGTTGACTAGTAAGACATCGAGATCGAATAGCGAGTGGTTGGTAATGTGTTGTCGAGCTTGTCGATATGGAGTGCGCAATGCGTCAGGAGACGTTTATTTCTGTAAGCAAATTGTTAGTATTCCATCTCAAGTGGCGACATCAAGACATTTGTCCTGAACAAGAGTGGGCTGAACATACTGCGCAGTTGCAAGCACCCTGAGCGCACCCGCAAGTGGCGCAGTTGCATCCAGCATTTCCGCAGCCTGGCATTTTGAATGTAGTTGTTGGTTGGGGTTTGTTAAGTGGTGAAAGTGTTGCTTGTTTGGAGTAGTGGAATCGGAGAATGTGTATTGTTGCTTGAAGAGAGAGAGAAGAACAGCAAAAGGAGGGGCAGCTCGCTCTTTATCTACCCACAGCCAACCCCACCGGAACAGGGCCGCACCCTAACCCCCACCAATGCCCACCATACCCAAAACGACCATTTCTACATGATTCTCGTCGAATCGCTGGATTTACGTCAGATAAACCAGGTTATCTGATCCTTCTTCCTTGCCACATGAGCGGTAGAGGCGGATTGAGAGAGATCTGCCTCCAGTGAATGGACAGGGCACGTTGCACCTGAACAAGATTTTCTTTGTCTCTCTACATGGACGGCGGACGCACAAAACGCGCAAATCACAAGGCACAGATTTTCGGCGAAGGGTTCTGGACGGTTTGACTACGGGATTGTCGAGTCGGGCTAGGCGAAGTCTCCGTAGTGGCCGCGAAAGACCCGCAGCTGTTTTACTCTTGGTTCAGGATTCAGGATCCACCCGTTGCGCTATTCATCAGCACCACGTCGTTGGGTTGATTGTCTGTCTTCATGCATGTGCTTTTCTTTTTGGCATATTCTGGACCTTTACGGTAAGAGCAGAAAAAGCAAAAGGATGAAAATTCTTCTAGTTGCCTAACTAAGCGATCACGGCAAGGAGCTTGATTGATTGGATCCAGCTAGGAGTGACTGCGTGAGTAGTGCTGCCAATAACGATCACGAGGTCATTCAATTCTTGGTAGCTGGGGATTGATAGACCTGCTCCTTCTGGACGGCGAGCGTATCTCCACGGCACGAAGACATCCGAAACATCACGTACGAGTACCTCCTGGTAGAGATACAGTGCAAATTTGAGCTCTCGTTATTGGTACGAACGCCCGCCGTAGCGTTTAACGCGGCTTTGAACTGGGTGCAGATCGAGGAGACGACTAGTCTATCAAACAGTTCCACCCAAAAGAGCATGGTCATGGTTTTGAGCAGGTAAACGGTTCTATTATCAATATGGCCGATGAAAAAACAATCATATCATCGTCATGCCACTGCGGCAGTTCCAACTACTCTTTTGAAGTCTCCACTTCTACCCTCCCAATCCAACAGCTCCTATGCCACTGCGACAACTCACGCCGGATCTCAGGATGTCTATTCACATCATACGTCCCTGTCCCACTTGACAACCCTGCACCGAAGCTCGAGTCATTGACCGCATATCATTCATCTGATATTTTGACGAGATGGTTTTGTGGAAGTTGTGGGACGCATATGTATTTGGAGTATAAGCACGATGGACATTTTGAGGTTTCTCACGGGAGTGTAAAAGACTCTGAGGGGGTTTTGGAGTTTATGGGACATATGTGGATCGGGGATACTAAGGATGGTGGTGCTAGTGACTGGATGCCTACCTTTGGAGGCAAAGCTGCGAAGAGATGGCTTGGTGAGCCGGAGAACAGTGATGAAGCGCCTCTGAAATGGAAAGAACAAGATACCGCTGCGTCGACGGCGTCCAGAGGCGATAAGTTGAGAGCGCACTGCCATTGCGGTGGTGTTGAGTTCTTCATCTCTGAACCGAATGAGGAATCTCTCAAGGCTTCTTCACCCCTTCCAGACCTTCTAGTGCCCTATAACTCTGGGCGGTCAGCAGAAAATCCTGACAACAAACCATGGTGGCTATCAGAAGATCGATCAAAGCACCTAGCGGGAACCTGCGCATGTAATTCCTGTCGCCAAATATCTGGCTTCGATATCACACCATGGACATTCGTACCCGTGGGCAGCTTGACCCTAGCAAACAACGAACCCTTCCATCATGGCTTCGGCACATTGAAATCATATAGGAGTTCACCGATAGCTAAGCGGTGGTTTTGTGACACCTGTGGAGCTAATGTGTTTTATGATAGTGATGAGAGGCCCACGTTGCTTGATATCTCCGTTGGCCTGCTGGATGCTGAAAGTGGTGCTAGAGCTGAGGAGTGGTTAGAGTGGGAGAAAGGAAGGGTCAGCTTCAGGGACGATGCTCATAATAACAGCCTTATTAATACGTTACAAGAAGGGTTGGAGAAGTGGGAGCAACAAGGCTGAGATTCCGAAAAGAAGGACTAGATGTTCTTTTGATAACCATATCTACCAATTGGAATGCATGAGAATCTTCAGGTCGGAACTAGCCGAATATCAGTTTCTTTGAGGTTGTAAAACTGCATTTGTCAACATTGCGCGCATCTAAGGCTGTATTCGCAAATGCTCAGAAAAAAAAAACCCCCAAGTTTCGAAGAGAATTATGTCCACCATAACGTATGATCATCAGCTATTACCCGTATTCCCTTCTATACAAAGCAATAGATAATAAGCACCTAGTCCCAACCTTTCTTTAAGCCCTCCTTCTCAAGTTGGAAGTCGTGACTGAATCGCAACTCTGACGTCATATGGTACCAGTGTTTGAAACACCTTGACTGCAATTTTTATTTATATCAGAACCATAAATAATCCCAAAGGCTTTCCTGATCAACTATCCAGACTTGAACGAAAAGACCAAAGCAATTTCAGGCACATCCATTCACACAAACCAATTATGTCTACCCAACCGACTGACCTCCAAGCCCGACAAGAAGGTGCCAACGCCGGCAAAAATGCAGGCAACGCTCTGAAAAAAGGCGTCAACACCGTTCAAGTACGTTGGCTACCCCTCCGCTCCTTTACAGACAGAATTGACATGTACAGGGACTTGGAAATGCCATCCGTGATGAAATCAATGGATTTGCAGACTCAGCTGGAGAAACTGTGCAGGGAGGTTCACGCTCAAATCAAGGCCCGCTTCACAATGCCAATGTGGATAAGGCTCAAGTTCAGGATTCCAGATTGCCTGCGCAACCGCAGACTCAGCAGGGAGCATCCGGCTCAAACCAAGGCCAGCTTCACAATGCCAATGTGAATGACGCTCCTGTTCATGATCCTAGAATGCCTGCGCTATCGCAGACTCAGCGGGAAAATGTGAATTAAGTCGGGTGTACTTGTGCAGTTGAAAAGGACTGTCAATTGTTTGGTGATGGTATTTGAGATGAGGTATTCACATATTGTATTGCTAGTTGGCGGGCGGAGGAGTACTCGTAGTGTTTAAGAGGGCGGAGGAGGAGCACGATGCCTTCGTCGTTCTACATATTTTGGCGTTTGTTAGCATTAGGAGTATTATGAGACACGAACATCAAATTCCATAAGGTTCGGAGAGATCATTCTTTAATGAAAAACGTAAGAAAATGAATGTTGAGGACAAGTTGTTTATCTTTATATTTCTTGGCAACTGGCTGCGTTATCGGAGAGATATCATGGGAATTTATGTCTCCGATTCTAACCGTGTGGCGTGTGATTTCTCCCACCACTTTCTCGTGCTGTTTGACCGCCAATCTTTATTCTACACGTCCAATTGAAGCATCATAGCTTAGGACCATACACAGGTTCACATGAACTTATTTTCTTGTGGCAGATTCACCTGAGATTGCTGCTTTGGAGAGCATTTTTCACTCATTCCATATCGCCACCATCAACAAATTTCGACAACACTCTCACAAATAGAATAGTGGTTCTCGCAAGAAGCGCGTAAGGTAGTGGTGTAATGCAGATGTCTCTTCGTTTGGCGGCATCATGTTCGGCCTCACGACTTCGATTTCGACCTCGCCAGTTCACTCTGGTGCAGCGGTGCTTTGCTAGCCCTCCCCTCAGAAGACCTTTTTACTCAAGTGCTGCCACCGACAATCAGGATGGTACCTCAAAAGCCAATGGTGGACCGAAACCTTCACCTTTCACTCCTCTTGATACTTTCCCCCACCGTCATATTGGGCCTTCAGCTTCAGAAGCAGAGGATATGCTCAAAGTTCTTGATCCTCCAGTCGAAAGCTTGGATGAATTCATAAAACAGGTGTTACCAGCCGATATTTTGTCATCGAAGGATATACATATACAAGGTCCGTTACGAAATTCAACTGGGGGCGAGAGAAGTAAATCAGATCAGGAGGGTTACTCGGAAAGCCAGCTTCTTGCACGGTTAAAGCATATTGCTAGTAAGAACAAGGTTTTGCGAAGCTATATTGGAACTGGCTATTATGGGACAAGAGTACCGGAGGTCATAAAGCGTAATGTGCTTGAAGGGCCAGGTTGGTACACGAGTTATACACCATATCAGCCTGAGATCAGTCAGGGAAGACTAGAGTCACTACTCAATTTTCAGACAATGGTATCGGACCTCACAGGACTGGCCATGGCAAATGCATCTGTGTTGGACGAGCCTACAGCTGCGGCAGAAGCCATGACTCTTTCAATGAACGCCCTACCAGCATCAAGGCAGAAACGCCCCAATAAAGTGTACTTTGTCTCCCATTTATGCCACCCGCAAACTGTAGCTGTGTTGGCTGCTCGTGCTCAAGGATTCGATATCGAAATCAAGGTTGGAGACATTCTGGCAGATGGAAGCAAAGCGGTCAAAGATGTTGGTGAAGACTTGATCGGCGTGCTTGCGCAGTATCCAGATACAGAAGGCGGAGTCGAGGACTTCAAAAGTCTCTCCGACCTAGTACACAAGATGGGAGGCACCCTAAGCGTGGGAACCGATTTGCTAGCTCTGACAGTCCTTACCCCACCTGGCGAATTTGGAGCAGATGTCGCATTTGGCAATGCTCAGCGCTTTGGTGTTCCCTTTGGATTTGGCGGTCCTCATGCAGCTTTCTTTGCCACTAGTGACAAGCACAAACGCAAGATCCCTGGGAGATTGATCGGACTGTCCAAGGACAGATTAGGAAATCCTGCTGCTCGTCTAGCATTGCAGACTCGAGAGCAGCACATTCGGCGGGAAAAGGCTACGAGCAATATTTGCACCGCTCAAGCACTTCTCGCCAACATGAGTGCATTCTATGCTGTATATCATGGACCACAGGGCTTGAGGAATATCGCAGAACGGACGATCACAATTGCTAGAGTCGTCCAGAAAGCCCTCCATGATTTGGGGTTCAAGACTGGAAAGCGAGGCAGCACGGGGGAATTTACGCCTGTTCAATTTGACACTATTGTTGTAGAGGTCGCAAATGCTCAAGAGCTAATTGATTCGGCGGCTGAGACGAAGGGTATTAATTTTAGACTCTATGACGCAACACATGTGGGCATCAGCGTAGATGAAACCGTGGACAGAGAAGATATCGAGGATATCATTTCCGTGTTTCAGCCGTTCGCCAAGGAGAAAAAGGAGATCGATATCGAGAAGCTCGCAACTGAAGTTGGGTTCGAAGCGCAGGGCATTGCGGCTCCATTCAAGAGGACGTCTGCATACTTGACCCACCCAGTTTTCAATAGTCATCACTCCGAGACCGAGCTCTTACGATACATTCATCACTTACAATCCAAGGATCTTTCGCTAACACATTCAATGATACCACTGGGGTCGTGTACCATGAAGCTCAATGCGACCACTGAGATGGTTCCGGTCTCATGGCCAGAGTTCTCTTCCATCCATCCCTTTGTCCCACCAAACCAAGCAGAAGGATATGCGATTATGATCAAGGAGCTTGAGGACGATCTAGCTGAGATCACAGGCTTCGATGCCGTCTCACTTCAACCAAACTCAGGCGCTCAGGGTGAGTTTACCGGGCTACGTGTGATCCATGAATATCAAAAGCAACAGTCTGGAAAGCGAGACATCTGTCTGATACCTGTGTCGGCTCATGGAACCAATCCAGCAAGTGCTACTATGGCCGGCATGAGAGTCGTTGCAGTCAAGTGCGATACCGCAACCGGCAATCTCGACATGGAAGATCTCGAGGCCAAATGCAAGAAGCATAGCGAACAGCTCGGCGCTATCATGATCACATACCCATCTACCTTTGGTGTCTTTGAACCACAAGTGAAAAAGGCGTGTGAATTGGTACATCAGCATGGTGGCCAAGTCTATATGGATGGTGCAAACATGAATGCTCAGATCGGTCTCTGCTCTCCTGGTGAGATTGGAGCTGACGTATGTCATCTCAATTTGCACAAGACATTCTGCATTCCTCACGGAGGCGGAGGTCCTGGTGTCGGACCCATTGGAGTAAAGTCACATCTTGCACCATTCCTGCCCGGGCATCCTCTCGTCAAGGTCGGTGGAGAGAAGGCAATTCCTCCGGTCAGTGGTGCGCCATGGGGTAGCGCCAGCATCCTGCCTATCAGTTGGGCATACATAAAGATGATGGGTGGGCTAGGTTTGACACACGCTACCAAAATTACTGTCCTCAACGCCAACTACATCCTCTCCCGCTTGAAGCCCCACTACCCCATTCTTTACACCAACTCGAGCGGTCGCTGCGCCCACGAATTCATCCTTGACGTTCGAAAATTCAAGGAAACAGCAGGTGTCGAAGCTATCGATGTTGCCAAACGTCTTCAGGATTATGGTTTCCATGCTCCAACTATGTCATGGCCAGTCGCTAATACTCTTATGATTGAGCCCACAGAATCGGAAAGCAAGGAGGAGCTTGATAGGTTCTGCGATGCACTTATCACTATCAGAAAGGAGATTGAGGCTGTGGAGAAGGGTAATCAGCCTAAGCAGGGAAATGTTCTTAAGATGTCTCCACATACGCAGGGAGATCTGTTGCGGAGTGATTGGGATAGGAGCTATTCTCGGGAAGATGCTGCTTATCCACTACCTTATCTTAGGGAGAAGAAATTCTGGCCTAGTGTTACAAGGTTAGATGATGGTATGTACAAACTCATCCATCGTGATTTGTTCACATTCTTACATTTCTAATGTAGCATACGGTGACGTGAACCTCTTCTGCACCTGTGCTCCCGTCCAAGACGACGACGATATGACTGGCATGGCCGCGCCATCTCCGACCTAGGTTGCCACAAAGTTTCGTGCTCTTACAGAAAATTGGCATCATGGGGTCAAACAGTGGGATAGAATGGGTCGGCGTTCGGGGTTTGATAATTCAACATATAAAGCGTTCAAGCGTGTTCCTCAATGATTCCACATTTCCATTCATGGGGTACGGCTATAGACATCCTTTAACATTATGTCTCTTGAGGGTGTTGCATTTGGTTGGCGGTCTGGAGTCTGACTTTTGATGTTTTATGCGATATGCGAGCTCGATAGGGAGTGGTAATGATAGATATATGAAGATACCCCTCAAAGGGTGGTAGCATGCGTTTTTGATTCAACAATCAAATACCAGCAGAACGAAAGACATGATGATCGCAGTGACAGTAAGTGCTCAACTACGCAGGAAAAAGGGATTCAATTGCTTGGTATCTCTGAACGCCTTCAAGTAGTTGAGACCCTGTCAAACGCGATAAAGCCCAATTTTGATTCCATCCAGGGCCCTTTTTGGATAAAGAGAGCTTATCTATACCCCCCTCACAGCCTAGCTTTCTCAACATGCGCTCCCTCCCACCCCCACTCCTGCGCCAACAACTCCGCCGCCCTCTCCCCAACCCCCAGCACAGTCAACATAGGATTAATAGTAGTCATCTCCGGAAAAACCCCCGCATCTGCAATTCTCAGTCCCTTTACCCCCCTAACCCTCAACGTTGCATCCACAACCGCCATCCCATCCCTCTCCAAATCACCCATCTTCGTAGTACCAGCGGGATGATACACCGTATGGGCTACTTTCCTACCGTACTCACTTAGTTCTTCGTCAGTCTGCAGGGCTGGTCCTGGTGCAACTTCGCGTTTCAACCATGACGCGAAGGGTTCTTGCGTTGCTACTTTTCTGGCGGCGCGGAGGCCTGCTACGATGGTGGCGGCGTCGTAGCCGTCTTTGTCGGTGAAGTAGCGGAAGTCGAGGGCGGGTTTTACGGATGGGTCACTGGAGGTTAGGTAGAGTTTTCCTCGGGAACGGGGCCGGGGGATGTTGGGGGTCATGCAGAAGGCGTGGATGGGGGCGTCGTAACCAAGGCTGTTTTGTTCGTGGTGTTAGGAGTAGGTAGGTAAGCAGAAGGTGATGTAGTAGAGAGCTTACCGAGTAGTATTCAGGCAAAATGGGATTTGATAGCAGTGCATCATTATATCGGTTACATCGCCATCCTTACCCTCCGCGTTGATTGGTTGTCTCCGTAGGAAAATTCCTGCGTCTGAGTCCATGGTCGTTTGGTTTACTGGTACTGGTTTGTTCAATTCCCAGAGGATGATACTTTCTGGGTGATCGAGTAGGTTCTCTCCTACGCCTGGTATATCTTTTACGACAGAGATTCCGAGATTTGTAAGTTGTTCTTTTGGTCCGAGCCCAGAATGTAGCATTAAGCGAGGTGTGTCCACCGCTCCAGCGCAGAGTATCGTCTCCGCTTTGGAGAACAGTGTCAACTTCTGACCGTTTTGAAGCGTGATATTGACTCCCGTAGCTCGATCATTTTCCACATTAATCTTAACAACCCATGCATTCGTCAAAACAGTGAGATTCGGTCTCTTTTCCCGCCCAGCGAGGATAGGATGTATATACGCCACAGAAGCACTACTCCTCCGTCCATCATCAGGATTATAAGCCACAGAAAAGAATCCCACCCCCTTCTTCAACGCCCCCGTCTCCCGAATCTCATGGTTAAAATCATGAATGATAGGGATATCCAAAGCAGACGAGCAAGACTTGACCCAATCTCTACAAAGCTGATTCCTATGTCGATAGTGAACCGGTTGAATGGTATTTCTCAAATTATCCAAAACGCGTGTGAACATTTCGAAACTCCATCCTGTGCATCCTTGCTCTTCCCATCTTTGACAGTCGTATTCCAGAGGTCGGAATGAGATTAATGTGTTGTGACTTGAACATCCGCCTAGGACTTTGGCTCGTGAGTGGCGAATGTTGGAGTTGCCCATGGGTTGTTCTGTTGTTGGGTAGTCGTAATCTAGTTCGCCTCCCAGGAGACTGAGCCAGTCTTTGAGGAGTAACACTCTATCGTCCATGAAATCGGAGGGGCCAGCTTCTATTAGGAGAGTCTTTTTGTTTGGGAGGTATTGAGCGAGGCGGCTTGCAATTACACATCCTGCGGTACCTCCTCCGACGATTATGAAATCGTAGTCATTGGCTTGCGAAGCCGAAAGGTTGACGGTTGTGCCCATTCTGCGTGAGTAGTAGTAGTAGTACGTTATCACCCAGAGAAGTTTTAGTAAAATTGAAAGTAGATATTAAAAAAAAATGCGAGAAGGATTAGATCAGAGTATCAATAACTAGCCTGATCTAGCATAAACGGCCACTCTCGGTGCGGTAGATAGCTGTTAATTGGTAGTGGTTGATTGTAGCATGAGAAGAGGTAGTGAGTGAATAAGCTACACTTTGACTTTTTAATCACGAAATCACGACATCTTCATAACCATGGGTGCTCCACAAATCTTGAACAGAGTCACTACCAATGAAAAACTCTCCGGACCCAATTGCAGAGAAATTCCTATCCTGGCACCGAGCTGAGCCGCAATAAAGCAGCGACCACCCCGCGTCAGGCTACACTGCTTCTGTGATACAGCGGAATGTAGGTTTAGCGTATTACCGAAGAGATGAGAGTGTGTATAATAGCGATGCAGTACCCCGTACTTCCGTAGTGCATACAAAACATTTTGATGCTGTTAAGGTGGAAATGAGTCCGAGCTTTGAGGATCGGTTGACGTCGGGTTTGATAATTTATAACACATAACTCTTCCTTTATCGCTTATTACGAGTATAATGCGATGTGTATCCATCCCAGGTGGGAGGCCCATGGTATCTCCGTGCGAAGGGTGAGAATGCAGGGTAATGGGCGGTTTGCACCACTCACATCGAAATGCTTGGTACTTGAAGAGAGCTTTCCAAACTTTTAGTATACCAATATCAAAATCCTCCTCATCCACAGTAAAGATCACCGAGGAAACTTTAGCCTCTATAGCTTTTCTACACCTCTTTCCTTTTCTAAAGCCCAGTCTGATTTTCAGTCTCTTTACTATTCTACCACCACCAGTAAAACAGACATAACCAAACCCCCACCATCTCTCACAATGTCAAAATCCTACCCAGACCAACACATCTACTACGACGGTCGCATCCAAACAGCCCACGGCCCAACCTTCCCATCCATAAATCCCGCAACCGGCCTCGTCCAAGCAACGATACACTCCTCCTCCCCCTCAGACATAGAAGCCGCAATCACCTCCGCCAAAACCGCCTTCCCATCATGGTCTTCCACCCCGCCCGTAGAACGAGCACGCATACTCCAAAAAGCAGCACAACTCCTCCGATCACGAAATGACGAAATCGCCGTGATAGAAACACACGACACTGGGAAACCGTACTCCGAGACGAGTACAGTGGATATAGTCACTGGGACGGATGTACTGGAGTATTACGCGAACATGATAGCTTCGGGGGGTCTCAACGGCGAGACTGTCAAACTACGTGAAGACGCATGGGTATACACAACAAAAGAACCCCTAGGTGTCTGCGCTGGAATAGGCGCATGGAACTACCCCATCCAAATCGCGCTCTGGAAATCCTCACCCTGCCTCGCAGCCGGTAACACAATGGTCTACAAACCCTCAGAATTTACACCACTCCACGGGCAGATCCTCGCTTCAATATACAGCGAAGCAGGATTACCACCTGGAGTCTTCAATGTAATACAAGGAGCCGGAGATGTAGGCGCAGCATTAACATCTCACCCCACCATAGCAAAAGTATCCTTCACAGGGCAAGTGAGCACAGGGATGAAAGTAGCCGCCTCCGCCGCTGGAATCATGAAATACGTGACTGTGGAATTGGGTGGGAAATCACCACTACTTATCCTAGAAGATGCGGATGTAGAACAAGCAGTCGACGGGGCTATGATGGCCAATTTCTTCTCCACGGGCCAAGTCTGCACGAATGGGACTAGAGTCTTCGTACCCCAAGCCATGAAACCACTCTTTGAAAAGACGCTCCTTTCCAAAATGAGATATATACGTTCTGGAGATCTAATGGACCCTATCACAAATTTCGGACCACTGGTATCAAAACCCCACTACGAGAAAGTGATATCGTACCTAAACCACGGTATAAACATAGATAAAGCACACCTTCTCTACGGTGGCCCCTCCAAACCAACGCACCTCACCGATAATCCCACCCATCGCGGCGGCTATTGGATCCAACCCACCATATTCACATCCTGCACCCCTTCCATGCGAATCGTCAAAGAAGAAATCTTCGGTCCCGTAATGACAATTCTATACTACACTTCCCTCGAAGAAGCAATACTTTCAGCCAACGACACAACATTAGGACTAGCAGCAGGCGTCTTCACCGAAGATTTAAATATGGCGCATAAAGTTATTGCGAGACTAGAAGCCGGGATTACGTGGATTAATACTTGGGGGGAGAGTCCTGCGGAGATGAGTGTGGGTGGGTGGAAGATGAGTGGTTTGGGGGTGGAGAATGGGAAAAGGGGGTTGGAGGCTTGGGTTAGGGGTAAAAGTACGCTTGTTGATATGGGGGGGAAGGTTGGGAGTGTGTTTGTTGGGGTGGAGGGTGAGGAGGAGGAGGGTGGGTTGAAGGGGGTAAAGTCACATTTATAGACCGTAGTAGGGATTTAGTCAGACGAATAACCGTCTGGCGAAACAAGAATCAGATAGAGTTCTTGATTTCAATAGCAAAAGGCTAGCATATGCTCATTTTTTTGCATTTTTGCGAGCCCATCCCATACCATGGAACCACCCAAATGAAAAAAAAGGCAAAGGGAAACACAATGACATGTTCTATACCTCTCTGCATGCAATAAACATCTCTATCAACCACTCTTCAGATTCCTCACTCGTCCACACACAGCTTATGTCCTAATTCCCAAAGCACCCCCCGTGAACCCTTGACCCCTAGGCACATTCTGCCCACCAGGGAAATTCCCCCTCCCTCCACCACCCCGACCACGGCCACCGCCTCTACCACCTCTACCACGACCACCCTGCCTCTCAAACGCATTGGCTGTACCTTGTGTTCGCTGCTCAAGAGTCTTCTCGTTAGATTCAATGAGACCGCTGGCTTTTTCACTAAGTGTGAGAGATAAGGCTTGTAAGCGAGACAGATCGACGCCTTTGCGGAAGATGATGGAGTGTGTGACTTGGTCTAGTGCTGCTGCTAATTCTTCGTGGGAGATCATGCGAGCGACTATGGCGGAGACTTGGCGTTCTGAGAGGTCGAACATGCTTGCTAGTGTTGATGTGTGGATTGTTTCGTCTGTGGATGGGGTCAGTAGCTGTTGTGGTAAAAGGTCCGATAGGAGACTTACAGAATGGGGCGTATGTGAGTAGATATGTTTCCAAGCCAGTCTCCTTGATCTTGCTCTCCAGCATATTCCGGATCTCGTCAGCCTTAGCTGGTATGAGGTCCCAGATCTTGATTGCTTTGATCAGATCGATACTCTTCCTGTAATCGCCAGCGCTGAGTGCCTTCGATGCCTGTAGGATGTGGTCACGAGTATTCTCGGGAGGACCCTGGAAGACGCTGCGCTCAGAGTAGTCTAACAGACGGCGGAAAGCTTTAGAGATGATGCGACGCTTCTGGTCTGGAGCTGTACCCAGCTGGGCAAGGAGGGGAATTTCGAGCAACATAGAGACGACGAGGTAGCACGCCTCGAGCAACTCGATGTTGATGTGCATGTGGAAGGGAAGTTGGCGAGATCGTTCTGCGCGCTCTTGCTCTGGTGTAAGAGTTGAGTACCGCTGGACCTGGACACCCTGGGCGAGGAGTTCCTTCTGCCTATTTGAGCCACAGATCTCTTGCAGAGCAGTTTGTGATTCCCAAATGAGGCCGAGACGGAATGCAGCGAGACCGACTTGGACGAGCGTGCGGTTGTAGTGGATCTGTGACACGATGTCGAAGGACCCGATAGTCTCTGACAGATGAGACATGAGCATCATATTCTTCGCATCGTAATACTGGTCGTGAAGGGCAGCGAAGTATGTTCGGTGGAGGATAGCACGAGCTCGCTGGATACCTTCGCTGTTCTTGAAGAGATAGTTTGTCAAAGATTTAACTAATGCGTCGGGTGATGTCTGCAAAGATTTTGGTGTAATTTCACTGTCAATGTCCTTGGGCATCTCAGCCCATGCATCTTTCTCTAGAATCTCAGCAAGGTGGCTCTGTCTGAAGTGCATGTGTTCCAGTCGCTTTAGTATGATGGAATTGATTCGATCGGCTTGGGTTTTGAGGGCAGGGTTCTTTCGTACTCGCTCTTCGTACACTTGAGCGCGTAGAAGATCGGTATATGCCGCAGTTTCGTCTGTTAACCTTGAAACGTAATCGGATGTGTGGGGATCGATGGCGAGCAGGGACCTGGTAAGTTCGTCGTCCAGCCTCTCAGCAGCACCAACGATGCTGCCGGGAATATTGAAGAGTTGTCCTTCGGTAAATGTTGGGTGTTTCTCATCATCTTCCCACTCCTCGGCTCCTTCGATGACAACGAGCTCGTCTTGGTTGGCGTGGAGCAAGTCAACGAGCTTGACAAACTCTTGATGAGCCAGCTTCCACTGATCGACTGCCATGGCTCCTCCTGACGTGGTAGAGGTATCGAATCGGGCGGCAACGAGGGAGACAAGCACACGAATGCGTTGGTAGTCGGTGGTAGAGACATCGAAGAGTTTCTCCATTACGCGGATCTGCTCAATACGGTCTGTTCCTTTACGACCTCTGGACTCTGCCACGCTTCTCAGATGTTTCAGGATCGATTCTGGGGTATAGATGAGAGCCTTTCCACCAGGGCCAACAACCTCGAATCCTTCGAGATCAGCATCGGTGATGCTTTCGCCTGCTGCAAGATTGACCACTTTCTTCTTCTTGGGCTCTGGGATTTCGATGACTGCCTCCTCTTTCATGAAAGATTCGGCGTCCGTCCGGTAGGCCTCGATATCCTTGGTGTATTGATCTTCCCGAGTAAGCTTCCGTACCTTTTGTCGTGTCGCGTTAAGTGCTTTGGAATTTAGTGCGTTCATTTTCTACCATCCCGCCATCATTAGCAAATGGCCTCCCTTAATACTTAAAAAAAAGGAAAAGGGATTGAACAAACCTTGGGCGTAACCTTCTGCTTCTCATAAGCCTCCGTCACATTCGCCTCCAAATCACTCAAAACCTTAATAAACATCTTCGGCGTCTTCCCATCCATCTGCTTCGTCACCGTAGGCAAAACCCTAAGCAACTTATCAAACTCATTCTGCACCTGAATAAAATCGCCAATCTTCATAGCATTTTCCGTCAACCTAATCAAAGCCTCCAACTCCTCCGTCCGCTTATCCTTCGCAGACCGCACAATAGCAGTCCTCTCCTCGTCACTCTCATCACTATCGTCTCCCTTGAGGAAATTGGATTCACCAGCTGATTTCTTGAGGAAACGATTTACACCTGTGGCACCTTCTTCGTCGCTGCTGCTGTCGCTGTCGCTGTCATCGTCGTCGAGGTCCGAGTCTTCCTCCGACGAATCTTTTTCGGATTTTTCTTCCTCAACGCCTTCAATGTCGTAGAGTTCTTCGTCGCTGTCGCTAGAACTATCGTCGGAATCACCACCACGGGCGAAGAAACGGGAGCTCATGATTGCTGTAGATGTGTTTTGTTGCAATCAGGATGTCGTGGAAGTAGGAGGTGCGATTCCTTACACGCGAGTTGTGATTCTCTCTTGAACAGAGTTTCTTGAATTTCGCTTCGCCGTGGGGTTAATTTTGGTTGGTTGTGGCGTTACCGAGCCACACCATTCAGCCTTACAATATAAGGGTCACGTGCCAAAACTTATAATCTTTCCGATTTGGACGAGACGATGAAATGTTCGGTAATTCAATGAATCATGGATTATTGATAGATATGGAGCTGCCTTGTAACACTGCGCCGTGCAGAAGAAATGAGATAGATCTCAACATTTTTCTAGGTCAACCTAAAGCAGGAACTACGGGGGAGATGCATTCAGCATCAGGAGAGCTTGCATTAGCTATTCCCTGTTCTTTCTGCTCTTGAAGACCGTTTCTAGGGCTAGCTCCCAGTGAATCTGGTGAATACCATGCTATCGCCGCTATCGATGGTTAAGAAGCTTCACCTCCTCCCAAGATCAATATCAAGCACCTTCACCATCCTCTCACTCCCCTCCTCCTTCCCTCCCTCAATATCAAAGAATGGCTTCACAGCCACATGCACAACTTCCTCAAACAATCCTTGTACCACCCCCTGCAGATCATCACCCGTCTGCCGAAAATCCGGAAAAGCATTGACTTCCAGTAACCAAGCCGTACCCTCAGCATCTACTAAGAAATCCAAGCCATACAATTCGAACGCTCCCGGTAATGGTTGGAAATGCACCATCATCCCTCTGGCAGCGGCTTCGAAAACCTCTCCAGTGGTGGCGCATATTTGGGAAAAGACAGCTTCTTTCCATGTTGATGGTTGTGCTGGAGCGGATGATTTGAAACTTTCTAGTCCGGGTATTGTGTCTTCTAGGTCCCAAAATGCGCGAACGCTTCCTTCTCGTTCGCCGGTTTCTTGTAGGCATGTGTTTGTAAGGTGAGCTTTGAGATTGATATCTTCTCCTGGTGCTCTGTAGGGCTCTGTTGCGAAAAGCGCGAGCATAGGTTTGTAAACATAGACGCTTAAAGCGCCGACTGCGAGTACGTACGTCCTTATGTGGAACTTGCGGTTCTGAAATGATGGCAAGAGAAGCGGTGGGTGTATATATGGTTGTGCGACGAAATGCCGTAGTTGAGATGTGATAATATAGTCAGAACTGTCCTTTTCCGCATTGGATCCCACATTCATATCTGTTGGACTTGTTGATCGTGCATCTTCATCGTCATCAGAAGGTTCGTCAATTTCCCAATCTTTGAATATGGATTGGAGCTCTGCTTCTGTACTGAAAAGGCGGATCCCTTGCCCTCTGTCGCTCATTCCCGGTTTTAGTATCCACCATTGTCGCTCTGAAGGTCCCTTTCCTTCATTTTGTTCAAAGCTGGCTCGGAGTTCAAATGCTTCCACCAAGGCGTCGTCTAGAAATTCGGCATAGTCCAGTTCAAAATCTACTGCAGGTTTGAAGTGATCTTTCAGCACTGAGGTGGGATGCTTCACAATCCAGTTCGATACCGTTGTAGACAGATAGTGCTTCCGTATCAGTGCTTTTCGAATTACGTATGCATTGATTAGGCTCTTTGAGTTTTCCAGTGCATGCTCAAAGTCGAGAGATTCATATGCTCTGAATTGTAAAACAGGTGTCTCTGGAGATGGGCACTCAGAAAGAGAATTGATGAGCTTAAAAGAAGATGGAGGTAATAAAGATTTGAAAGCTGCGAGTGTCAGAGGCTGGACGTAAGCATCTTCATAATCAATTAGCGCATAGAAGAGAGGATCCAGGTCTGCTCGCAGATCGTTCCGAGACATATTGAAGCAGCAGAATCCGAAGGACGAACCTGCAGCCCTACGACGTTGAATAGACAGATCCTGATGCTAAACCGAGCAGTTAGGTACTAGACATCTAGAGGTATCGCCAACAATAGTTATGATGGTCGATTGGGCTCTGTTTGGAGGATTGCGGGTGCAGCCCAACACGCCTAGACTTCGTGCTTTCCAACAAGCGGCGTATGTTGGAATGTGTATGAGATAATCACAGGAGGCCAGACTAGTTCAAGAGCTTCTTTGTCTCTATACTTGATAGAAATCAGATATTGTTTTCGGGCAGAGTGATGCGGCTTAAGTTTTCTTTTGGTAAGAGCCAAATAAAAAGCACGAGCTCTTTTGTGGATGCCCTGACGCTACTCTCAACTTCAGGTCATCACTCTCCCCAGCCTTTGTCTGCTCACCACCTCAAAAGTGTTTTGCGAAGCGCATTGCGACCCACTGAAGGCCTTTCGCAATTTCTCCCGCCCTCGTCGTCCTTTTCGTGGACAGAAGTGATTACTGGACCGGCGACGCGCTCTCGCAGCAAACGACCAATGACATAGGGTCCCCATTGCCAGCCCACAACCTAACATTACGAAGCCGTGAGTTGTCGCAGCTTGCCAGAGCAAAGTCAGCCTATTTTACTCGCATAACTCACACGAATAAACTCTTTGACGACAGGGACAACCTTTGGATTTGGATATCGCAGTGTGTCGCGACCGCAACACATATTCACCCATCGAGTCCTGCGCTTAGCGTTTACCACACGAGGATGCAAAGCGTCAAATCTAACTGAGTTACTGAGCCACCTCGCAGCGTCTTCTGCTAAAAATCCCTAAATCTACACTCCTCGTCCCTTTCATCTCTTTAAGATCTCTTCACGACATGGAGCAGCAGTGGAATTCACAAATCCAAAACGATCGCCAAGCGCGGTATCCTGCTCAAACTCTGCCTTCGCACCAGTATACTCCTAGAGACATCAACTCTAGTGCTGGCATAAAGCAAGAGTCTTTCTCTCAGCAACCACTAAATAACCGGACACCAATTCTACCAATGACGTCGCCTGGTATGCCCCAGAGCCGTGAATATGGCGGGGATGGAGATGTAAGTATGGAGGATGCAGATCCGTACAATCAGCCAAAGGCTGCTTCGTCAAGAGGCCATTCGCGAATGCCTTCCTCACAGCTAGCACAAGAAGAGTCTGCTGCCGCACGGAGATACTCACCCATGAATCTATCCCCTGCTTCGCCCTACGCCGCAACGCCTCAGCAGTCTATTCAAGGCGCATATTCGAGCTATTCGCCGCAAACATCGAATCGAACGTCTCCAACCCGGCCGTACATGTCACCGCCTCAAAATTTCTATGCTTCTCCTCCTGGTAGGTTTTGATTCGCCAATGGAGTTCGGCTTGGTCTCGTGCTAATGGAAAATCTAGCCTCACGACCGCACGCTCCGCAACTGCCTCCTCTCCAATCCACCATGACGCCCAGTAATTACCATCCACAATCTGCTCCTCTGCAATTGGCTTCGTATAGAGATCCCAAATCACCTCGTACTCCACAGTTGCCGGCCCCACCGCAGACTCAACGAGGTCCAGGGCCCGTACCAAAATTCTCGAAATGCCTCAATGTTGCAGATTTGGAGCCTCAGATAAATGAGCAGCCACCGTTTAGGCGCGCAAATCCTGAAGGAGGATTTCTCAGTGTATGCAATAATATTTTCTTGGATTCGCAATTAACTCAAGCTGACCAGTTTAGCCTCTTCAAGCATTGACTACGCAACTCCCAGCGACATATCGAATATGCAACCCTGCATTCAAGTATGAATCATCTCGCAACCCACGTCGAGTCCTCACGAAGCCGAGCAAGGGAACGAAGAACGATGGCTATGACAATGAAGATAGTGATTACATCCTCTATGTAAACGATATACTTGGCTCAGAAGAGGCAGGACATAAGTCAGTATTTTGGAAACTCAGACGATTGGATAAAGCTAATGGGAAACCAAGTAGGAGCCGCTACCTTATTCTGGATGTGCTCGGTCAAGGTACTTTTGGACAGGTTGTGAAATGCCAAAATTTGAAAACACAAGAAGTTGTGGCTGTCAAAGTTGTGAAAAACCGGACTGCCTACTTCAATCAGAGTATGATGGAGGTGTCTGTTCTTGATCTGGTACGTATCAGTTGTTCCAACCGGTTAGAATAAATGCTAACGAATTTATAGCTGAACAAGCAAATGGACAAGAATGATGACCACCACCTACTACGACTCAAGGATACGTTTATCCATCGACAGCATTTATGCCTCGTTTTTGAACTTCTCAGTGTCAATCTGTACGAGTTGATTAAGCAAAATCAATTCCGTGGGCTCAGCACTACCCTTGTGCGAGTATTCGCTCAGCAACTTTTGACAGGATTGGCTCTGTTGGGGAAGGCCAAGCTAATTCATTGTGATTTGAAGCCGGAAAATATCTTACTCAAGAAGTAGGCACACTGCCATCATTCCCACGATTCAACGCTGACACGATATAGCTTGGAGAGTCCCATAATCAAGATCATCGATTTTGGTTCAGCCTGTGACGAAAGACAAACTGTGTATACCTACATTCAGTCTCGATTTTACCGATCCCCAGAAGTCTTGCTAGGATTACCGTAAGTGGTATTAAATGATTACTTAACTACTTTGTGTTAATATATAATGCAGGTACTCTGCTGCCATAGACATGTGGTCACTCGGCTGTATTGTCGTCGAGCTATTCCTAGGTCTCCCACTATTCCCTGGTTCGTCAGAGTACAATCAAGTAGCACGAATCTCTGAAATGCTAGGATTACCTCCAACATGGATGCTCGAAATGGGGAAGCAATCCGGAGAATTTTATGAAAAGGCACACGATGAGTATGGCCGCCGGAGTTATAGGCTGAAGAGTATGGAGCAGTATTCGCGGGAACATGGAACCAAAGAGCAGCCGAGCAAGAAGTATTTTACGGCAACGACGCTACCGGAAATTATCAAGAACTATCCAATGCCACGGAAGAATATGAAGCCACAAGAAATAGAGAGAGGTATGTAAAGCTCAGAATCTTGAACTGATTACATGATTATTAACATGATACAGAAATGGCGAACCGGACAGCATTCATCGATTTTGCTCAAGGTCTTCTCAACCTCAACCCCTTGGAGAGATGGACGCCAAATCAGGCCAAAGCTCATCCATTCATCACGCAAACCAAATTCACAGGTCCTTTTGTCCCACCAATGACCATGCGCACTGGGTCCAACAAATCGCCCGCTCCAGGAGTGCAAGAGCAGCAACGTGCAGAAGCCATGAGCAAGCAGAGACAGCAACAACAGCAACAGCAGCAACAACAACAACAAGCTGCTCAAGCGCAGCAAGCCCAAACAGCAGCCTACGCCTCCATGCAGCAGATGGGTGCTTACGCTCAATCACCAATCGCTCAGCAGCCACCTGCAAACATGTATGGCATGTACAGTCCTAGCCATCAACAGCAAGCTTCCGCACCACCCGCCTACCAACAATCGCCCGCAGGCTACTCACAGCCACCGATGGGCGGACTTCTCCCACAAGCACAAACCCCTCGATATCAGCCACAACAGCCTAATAATTTGTACGCACAGGCTACAACGCGAGCGAGCCGGCAAAGAGCATCTACCATGGAGCATCAACAGCCTAATACCGGTATCCCTGCTGCTCTTCAGCGTGTCATGGGCCATCTCGACCCAAATGCTCCGATCAGATTGCAACCGAGTCCAGCGTACTACCCTCCTCCACCAGATGGCGCGCCTGATTCCGCTGGTGGCCAGAGGAGACGAGGCAGCCGCGCTAGCAACAATAACGGGCAGAGAGGGAATCGTGATTTCATCCGCACGCTGGAGGATAGGACACTCGAAGAGGGTTTCATGAACTCTAACTCGCAACATTGGCAGTGAAAGGGCGGTTAATTATTGCTACACCAGGCACGCACAATCATCTTTACTTCGTTCAGCGGGACTGGTACACTCGGAATTTGTAACACAAGCACGGAGGCGTACTATTGACTGATGCGTTTACCGATTATCGAACAGGAGGCACGGTATATTTACCAGCTTAATTCCAGCACAACAGCTTAGGGATTTGAACGACCACCAAACATGGTAATATGACCAGCCATCCCCGGGAAAAGGGTTTCACCACCATCATCGAGCATCCGCAAATATGACCTAGGAGACGGCCTCGACCATCGCAGTGTGCAACATGATTCAGCACATTTCAGGATAGTTGCTGCGAGACACCCGTAGGTGGGGACTGACTTTTTTTCTCCTCCGGTTTTTGACAAGAGGTTTACATGGGTAGGATTGCTTGTCGGACAGCCTGGTGTATGTCATGGCTTGATCTTGGATTTCGAATTGCAAACGCTTTTATCTTATCTCTGGGTTCGTTGCCTCCATCCCTGGACCCGTGTTTAAATAAATCATTATTCATGTTTACCTGTCGATATGTTTTAGCTCGCGGAGATGTGCAGATGTGTGCGTACTACGCTCTTCCCTGTGTAAGCTCTCGGATCTATGGGTACTCATCTTCAAACTCCGTTGCATCCTGATGCTCGCGAAGCAAGCGGCAGATTCAGGAGACTAGGTGGTTGTCGTTCTTCTCACAGGGTGTGCCAACTTGTTGCTTGGCTGAGAAGACTTTTCTGGTACTTCTCTTATCGAGGTGAGGAATCCAGTTGCCTGCCCAAATCCTGACTGGATGAGTCTTCATAATGTGGTTTCAGCATCTCCTTCTTTCTTTCAAGTCCCATCCGAATGATGTATAAACCCTGGCGTCCAATACTCCGTCTCATCCTCCACTTGCAAATCCACCCATAGCAAAGAATCAGCAACCAAATCCTCAATGACAGCCCCTGCTCTCGCCTTTTCCCAACTCAAATTGATTTGCAACATCGACACCGTTACGAATCCTTGTATCTGCACAGCTTCCAACACGGTAGACTGATCCGTACTCAATTCCTTGGGAACGGATCGAATCATAGCCGTAGACCCTATATCTATGATTGTGAAACCAGACCCCAGTGGTTCCAAAGACTTGACAGCTCTTCTAACATCATCATCACTGACTTCAATACCGCCACCAACAACCCCCCTCCCCTTCCGCACCACCCTCTTAACATCCTCAATCCCCATCAAACCCCCATTCTCCCCCCTATAATTCCTACAAACCTCCACAACCCTAACAGCCAGCTCGAAATAAAAATCATTGACACTGCCCCCCAGCATCTGCGACCAGAAACTCCCCCCGCTCTTCGAATCTTTAGACGTATGCGAGGAGGCCAGGGGATCTACACCGATGGCGTTGCACATGCGTGCGAATTCGGCGCGGAAGGTGGGGTTGGAACGGATTTCTTTGGCGTGGGTTATGGAGAATTGGTGGAGGAGTTGTTGGAAGACGGAGAGTTGGGTGCGGAGGGATTCGAGGTGGGCGGTTCGGAGGGTGGTGCCGTGGTTGGCGTAGGCGTTGTTGAGGGCTGTGGTGGAGAAGGCGGAGAGGCCGACGCCGCGGCGGGAGGAGGACATGTTTGTTGTGGAATCAGATTTCTTTCGTTGTTGGGGCTGGGAGTTGTATTTGCAAGTATAGGTAGGAAAAAGAGTTGAAGGTGGAGGGGTGGGGTATAGTTAGTTCTAGGAGTAAGTACTCGTAGAAGTTATGGTTAAACAATGGTTACTCAAAGCGATCCGCAAGCAGATAACATGGAATTATGTTTGAAACATGCGGCTTTGAGTATCTCCAGAGTCCTCTCTCATATGTACGGCCATCCAACTGTAAAGATAGAGATTGATCGCGATTGCACCCAGCTTGAGATCAGACGATGATTCATGTGAATGATGAATATGGCAGCCTTGTGGCCTGAGGCTTGAGAATATGAGGCCGGAAACTGGAATAACTTTTCGCCGTGCACAAGTAATTTTCTGCCACCTCGAAAAGTTGCAAAAGGAGAACGCCAACCATCCAACCTCAATCCGACAATCCTCGCCATCCGCCAACCTCAATCGACAAGATGGCCCCCAAGAAGAGCGAAAACAAGGGCGAAAAGAAAAGTGCTGCCACCCCCAGGACGTAAATCATCACCATTTCCTACTCTACACCGCGTAGAGAACTGCATAATAGTCGGGGTTACAAAATACTGGGAGTTGTTGCGCGTCAGCGCCAACTCGATACTTTCTTGATTTCAGTCCTCATACGTTCTTGCTTCATAAGCTCGCCGTGTGAAAATGTGGAATTGAGGTGTTGGGGTTGAAGAGTTTTCTTCTCCCCTGAAAATATTGCTGCATTGGAATTACTTGGTTTCAAGAACTTCACATAATGCATGCAGGCTTGGTCGAGGTTTTAAACCTGCGGAGTGACGGTCAAATGTGATGAACTGGACTTGACGTGATAATCGAGCTTCCATTGTCTACATTGGCTATCCGTTGACTACATCAGCCATTGAGTCGTATCTCCAGTACACACAGAATGCCGCTATGCTGCAGTTCTCTACTAGGAGTTCACATCTTAAACACCCGACTATTCTGACACATTTCTTGAAATATAGGAGCGTGCCAACCAAGAACGATATCCTTGTTCCAGAGACCATCCTCAAGAAGCGCAAGTCCCAGGAGAAGGAACGCGAGGCCAAGGCCGCTGAGACTGACAAGAAGCGAAAGGTTTGTCTATCTTCATCCATTCACAGCACATGAGAGGCGCAAGTGATGATACCAATCAAACTTGCGACTAGGCTCCGGCCGATGCTGTCGTAATGTTAACCATCTTTCGGGTCTGATAATCGCCAAACTCGTCAATATTTGTGAATGGAAAATTGTGTCAACGAACTTTGGCTAACTTTCTCACCTCAGGCCAACAAGGAGAAGCGACAGGTCATCTTCAAGCGCGCCGAGTCCTATATCAAGGAGTACCGCGATGCAGAGCGCGAGAAGATTCGCCTTGCTCGTACTGCGAAGCAAGAGGGTTCCTTCTATGTTGCTGCTGAGCCCAAGCTTGCCTTTGTCGTCCGCATCAAGGGTATCAACAAGATCGACCCCAAGAAACGCAAGACCCTTCAGCTTCTCCGTCTCCTCCAAATCAACAATGGTGTCTTCGTTCGTCTCACCAAGGCTACGATCGAAATGCTCCGCATCGTCGAGCCCTTCGTTGCTTACGGCTATCCCAACCTAAAGTCTGTCCGCGAACTCATCTACAAGCGTGGATACGGCAAGATCGACAAGCAGCGCATCGCACTCACTGACAACTCCATCATCGAGGAGAACCTCAGCAAGTACGGCATTGTCTGCATGGAAGATTTGATCCACGAGGTATGTGAAATCAACATGGAACGGCGTCCCAACTGTATTAACAAATTTTAGATCTTCACTGTTGGACCCAACTTCAAGCAGACCGCCAACTTTTTGTGGCCGTTCAAGCTCTCCAACCCAACAGGAGGCTTCCGACCACGTAAGTTCAAGCATTTCATCCAGGGTGGTGATCTAGGCAACCGAGAAGATCACATCAACGCCCTCATCAGGCAGATGAACTAGGTGGATGACCTTCAGGGATCGGGGGGAAATAGTGCGTACAAAGAGCACCACAAATGAAGCATGCGTGGTCCTTACGACCGCATATGCAAAGCGATCCTACGGGATTCGATTCACAGAATCGGCGTTGTATGGAGAGTGGCACCGGATATATCAATTCGTTCAAAATAAGTAGCGAATCAATGAGCCACACGACTTTCACGCGGCAAATAATTCTCACGTGCAATCTGAAATTTGTGTTGTCTCAAACCGCGCCCAGAGCACGATGGTTGGATCATTATTTGCCGCCTAGCATAATGCCTCGACCGTGCTCCAAACGAAATGATCCGCAGGAACGTTTGATAGCGAAAAAGTTTAGTATGCTACGTGTGCCGTGGAGTGAGGTGTGGAGAAAGGTACGCACGTCAAACAATTTATTGCTCTGAAGACGTGGGACAGCACCTTGCTCGCAAGGGCGGCATCTGCAGCAGCGGTAGAGTTCGGCCCACGTGCTTGGGGGACAAGCATGTCACCTCGATATATGAATTTACAGGTACAAGAAACTTAGATGGGAGTCAAGGCACATATCAATTATGTTGAGACAAATGACAAGCCGACAGATTGGATCAGCTTATCGTCGGCACAGGATTATTATTTACCCTAGTATGGACTGGAAGTTTGCCACAACTTTACAGAGGTCTGAGCCAGAAAAACCCGGCAGGTCCGTGCAATTTTTAGGGGATCAGGCCAGTAAACTTAGGGGATCGACCCTCTGTCAAGTGCACGGATCTGCCGGGTTTTTCTGGCTTAGACCTCCGTACTCCTCAGGTTTTTGAAAGCCAGATACGGTCCAGAATTCGAAATGTACAGAATAATTTAACAATACTGGAAAGCATCGAGTACACCGAGATCTGAGCTGGAGGTAAGTGCAGAACGCTGTGAATCCGGCAGTGGGCTATTCGAATTTCTACTAGGGAGTACCAATAATGATGCACATTTCGCACACCAACATCGTTTGCTTTTTTGGAGAATGACGGTGACCGCATATTTTCCCCTCGCGCTGAGGGGCAATGATTTGTGCTCCGTAAGCAGTACGTGAACCATAATGCGCATGTCCGAGACTTGTCCTCTCATGAGTCTTTTTTCGACGCATCCGAGGACAGTACTAGCAACCCCCTCCTCCTCCTCATCTGGCTATTTTTGCCCGATGCTCGCCACAACCCGCGCGAATGAGACCGCAAGAGAGTGTGGAACCGCATCCCTACGTTGGTACGTCTATTACTCCGCTTTTGCGCAGGGAGGGAAAAGTTATGTAAATTCTAAATGGCTGTGAAATGAAAAGTGTTCTCAGGCCTTGCTTGGCGCTGAGATCCGACGGAAAAATGACAATATGGTGCTTTGGGCGTGTGGACCAGGACGTTTAGATTTGCTCCCCAGGTACAGAAAGAACATCGATATTGGCGCACGTATTACACATTCAAAGTTTTGCGTTTCACACTCAAAACTGTTGGAGGTGCCGAAAATGGCCTGAAGAAGGTTCAATAATGCTTGACGATTCGCACGAATGGGAATGATCCGAGAATAGGCATCAGAAATGTTTGCTGCCGGCACAGTACGGATCTTAGTGGTGGGCTTCGCGACGGGAGGAGTTGTGAATTGCGGAAAGGCCCTTCATGATGGGGCTGCTGGGGTTGGAAAGTGTGGGTGTGCTTGCCCATTACAGGAATCGTGGCTGATTGTTGGGTAGAGATTATTTGGAGCAGTCATTCGGGGAGAGGCCCGGCTAACGCGCAGAGAGGTGATGAGCGTATGACACGGTCGCCAGGGTTATTGGCAGCAGTAGTAATAATTTAGAGAGTACCTAATGACATCGGCATTCGGTGGGCGGTCGAGAAGCCCGGTGCACTCCAATAGTGTGTCTAGCACGCTGGAACCGAACAGCTCCACACCTGCCTCCATGTCTTCTTCTCCCGCACTCAAACAATTCCTCCTCCTCCCTCCCTCGACACTCACACACCTTACACACACAAACCTACCTTCTCCATCCCTCTTCTCCCTCCCTACAGACTTGCAACGACGTGAAAGCAGTGCAGGATTTTGTGTTTGACTCGGAGGGGCTCAGCCCAGTTATTCCCTGAGCTTAGCTAATCCTCAGCTTTTTGGTGAAGAAATTAGCCATCCTTCATCATCGCCACTGCTGCGCACCGAGTCTTGCGTCGATCGCTCCTCCACATCCTCCTGGATCGTTCCTACTTCCTCCTCTCACAGCGAGAAGCCGGCAATTGGAGCCTGGTGGTGACTTGGAAACTGTGTTCCCTTTCATCCCGTCATTCAACTTGGGGTCAAATCTTAGCCGCGTCGGCCAGCGAACCGACTCCCTGACAACATCGAGAAGCAACCTTCATTCTTCGCCTGCGCCAGCAAAATCCAATTTTCTCCTTGCTGCGCAACAAAACCTCGCGGACCAATTTTGCTAGTGTCTATCCAGCGTTTTCGCCCTTCGTGTCTTTTCAGAGCCTGTCTCTTAGGTAGCTAGCAATTCACCTGCATCAGCGTCCATCGGTTTCCGTCGTCTGCCGCTTCACCTTCAGGCGGTCTAAAAACAACGAACTATTTACTTAGCATCGTTGCCTTGAATTGTACCGTCGATTGCCTCCGGTCACAACCGCTTTACGCCAAAACTTCCAACTTTTCAACAACTACGCGGCACGAATTGCACTCGATGGTGGCTTGAAGACGCTGTCACAACCTCGAACAAACGCACAACAACAATCATCGACACGGCATACAACAATCTCTGACCACAGACAAAAGATCGGTCACATCTAGAGATCGCATCGCTTGGTTCGCCAGACTCTTTACGATTCTTACGACATTTGTCTTTCATCACCAACCCCTTATTATCGCTCAACAATTGTTCACAGCGCATGATATCGGCCTACTAAAATCGTTGTGAGGTCCGCCTAAGGGCTTTTGCTCGAACTCCTTGGTCGGAAGTGAGGGAAACGGTATTTCACCTTCTTTCTATCCATCTAACGCGTCTTCTAACAACTTCCGCAGAGTGTCACTTGCACTGTTTCTTTCACAGAACATAGTTCCGTCTTCAACCATGCCGTCATTTTATGCCGAGAGGCAGCTCCCGCTCACTCCGCCAGAATACAACACTGGCTACCAGAGTAATGGTTGTGTCAGCACGCAATTCCCACAGCAAACCTACGCTTCTCACGGCCTAGGTCGCCAGGATGAATCTGGATATGTTTACAACGGACGTTATGGTCTGCCTCAAGCCTCCGCTCACATCCATCCTTCGTTGCTGCATCAACAACATCAACAGAGCTTCAATCATTCGGCCGTTGGCCGCTACACTGATTCTGTTGTGGGACTTCCATTACCACCGGTGCGCTCATTCGATCTGCCTTCTGCGCCGGCCCCGCAGTACCATCAACAGCACGACTATCGTTCACAGTTCGAGTCGCAACATTCACAGCAACAACAACCGCAACCAAAAGCAAAAGAAGAAAAACCAGTTGGTGGCGTCTCTGCGCAATTAGACTACGACATGGACTGGATGACAGACTTTGTGTCTGACATGGCGGCCAAAATGTATGATCTCTTTGACTCCCCTATATGCCTCGCCGATATTAACATTGCAAAAAGTGTTCAACCTGGCAAGCCTTCCCATGATGGATTCCGCAGCTGGGTGCACGGTGTCTTATGCGCTACCCGACTACCTGCAGCTACCATCATTTTGAGTCTCCACTATCTCTCAAGGCGCATGACCATGTTACAGGGTACACCGCATGATGGTCAGATATACCGGATGCTGACTGTTGCACTCATTATGGGAAGCAAGTTTCTGGATGACAATACTTTCATCAACCGATCTTGGGCTGATGTCAGCCTCATTGAAGTCAAGACCTTGAATCAGATCGAGTTGGAGTGGCTCACCTCCATCGACTTCAGACTTCATCGCGGAGAGGACACCAGCGGTTTCAGTGAGTGGCAATCATGTTGGAAGGATTGGGAGGCTCAAGCTCTTGCTCGTGGTGCGCGATCACTCAAGCTTAGTCCACTAGACACAAGCGTGCAACATCACAGCCACCGACAGACACTCAAAACATTCTCACCACAGTCGTCACAGTCTGCCTTTCCACCGCCCTCTGCCCAAGACTACAGTGCGATTTCGCAGCAGAGCCATTATCATACTCCAGCTTACGCTCCGTACGACCCATGGCTTATCCGCCGTCCTGCAAATGAGACCTCACCGGCATCCGCTCCACATACTGGTCCGACGACCCCCGAGTACTATGGCGGTCCCGGCACATGGGCTCCAATTGATAACAGTGGTGCTTACAATTTCTCTGCTCGGCCCTATGGTTTTACCCCACTCCCGCAGCCTCGCCCACAGTCACACACTCAGGCTCCAGCAGCGGCGTACACACCATTCACACCGCAATACCATAGTAATGCTTGGACTAATCACCCAATGCATTGCAACTGTGGTCACTGCAATCGAGGCCACATGAACTACTTTATGGCTCCAAATTTCGGGCCTCAGATCATTGCGGCATAAGAGGGTCTCATACACTACCCCGTGCATTTACCGCGGACTTCCGTCCACTGGTACGGGCATTATATGCGTTTGGATGCCCTTGCAACATCACACTTACCGGCGACTTCATGTACATCTTTCACATCTCAAGCGTTCAATCATCACCTGCGCAAAAAGTTATTTGTTCAACATGTTCCCCAAAAAAGAGGTTTTCGACAGTCTGCCCTAATTACCCATTCACGTCAATAAATTTCTGGCACGCCTTCTTCGGTTTACAGGCGATGCGCATCCCCCCAAACATTCCCCAATTAGATTTCATCACTGTTTACCCTATTACGACATGCATTTCTCGATCTCTCGATTTTCATCTTCCATTAGACGACAGCTTTTGTCACAGGGTCAAAAGTCACACGGTCGGCGTTGCTCGGGCTCAATCTTCCGGACGGATGAACACGGGATATCTCTGGGGCTTTTCTTCTCTTTCCGACTGAGGCGTTATTTGCATGCGTGGTTTTTTGCTCCGCGTTAGGCTTTTCACTTATTCGACTACCTACATTTCGACTTTCGCCTCTCTTTGGCTTACGGGCCAGCCGCCGTGGCTGCGACTGCATTTTTCTCGAGCCACAAAGTCAATCACACATGGCCTCATCGACCAATAGGCTGGCGTGTCTTCTATTCAAGTGGCCTTCACGCCCATTACTTCGGCACACTCATGACTGTCACTGCACAAGCTCAGATTCTTGGCGATGACTTTCGGAGCTGCAATTTGGAATCGGTATCACGGGAGGACCAGCATATTTCTGCACTTGTCCTCTTTTCTTGATTTTTTTTTACTGGCTCGTGCTATCGCTTTGAGCGATGATAATGACCCACGATTCTTTTGGTGTTGCACTTTTGCCTTTTTTTTTCCTACACATTTTCACGGATTTCACTTACATGTGGTGGGGGCATCGGGTTCATCTTGTTTTTATTGTCTTGCTGTCTAGTCATTTTGACCTTTATTTTGCTTTTAATCACGCGCGTTTACTTGGCACGAACACCACGGTGTCTGCATGGGTTATTCCCTCTGCTTTCGTTTTATTTTCACACACAAAGTTGGGGTCCTGCGGTTTTTTTCTACGGGTGGCTATTTGCTGCATGGTTGTTTTCTCTTCTTCTTGTTGGTATCCCGATCTCACAACAAAGGTGGGTTCTGGGGATTTAAAGTCTCTCACTTTAGAAAGAGAGGATCAAAAAGCGTTGTTTTGTCATTAATGGAGACGGGAGGAAAAGCTAGATTTTTTCTTGTTCTGCAAATGGACTCCGGAGAAGCTTTTACTTTCTCTTCGCCGCCCTGCTCTTTTTTTTTGTTCACAAATTAGGCTCTTTTGTCTTTTTTTTTTGGTGGATGCCTGTAGTTGGTAGTGGAATTATTGATGCATTGAATTTACCAGTACACGTAAATAGTATTGGCAGAAGACAAAATGAAAGCTCACATGGTGATGGTTGAGGACTACTCCGATCATCTGTTTCCCCACAAAAACACGTTTCCACTGATGAGTGAACTTCATAATTGGGAGTGTTGTGAATGCAATATTGTGAAATGTTTCTAGATTTGTGGCTGGGTTGATTATAGGTTGGGGTTTGAAGTTGTTTGATATCGGTATACAATGGTACGGAGTGGAATTGTATGGGGATAAATATAGAATTCATGCATGGGTTTATGTACGTACGGGATCTCGGGAGGATCGTGGTTGTGATCCTTGCGGGGGCCATGTGGGTTATTGGGGATTATGTGGACGGGGTTATTGATGTTATGGTTATGGGTTGTGGTTTTATTCTGCTGGGGTTTTGAAACAGGGCAGGTTTTGGAGGAAGTATGGGTTGTAAGGCCTATCCCTACGAGGCGAAATGTTGGACTTCAAGTGACACGTCTTCAATTGGAGACGATCTCTGCTTGACTAAATAGCTCTCATGTGCTCTTATCCTCTGCTGAAGCTTCCTTCGATGACCACGTTTAAAATTAAGCTGAGCCAAGCCATTGAGAACATTCTCCCACGAATCGAAGCCATTCTCAAGTAGTATCGTTAGAGGTTGGGTTAGCCCCAGCTCTTCGAGGTTCGCGAGGAGATATGGAAAAGGATACGATAGTGTGCGAAAGCTAGTATTGATCGCTTTTGACACCGATGAACGATCCCTCGGCTTTGAACTTAAAATTGTCCCGGTTCCTACAGTCCGGTCGTCTTCCCCACACCAAACGCTCACGCTTCCACGTGCGGCATTGGACCGGCGTAACTTCACTTCCCATCCTTTGACATCTAAATCTATCGTTTCACAACGCATTCAGGTTCATTGTACCGGTGGTACGGACCTGTCATTGCATTCACTCGGCTCAACGTCTAACGGAATGTACCGTCGTTGTGCTACCACGGATCCCTGCGGATCGACAGTCAAAGTCTGGATATATGTACTCAATGAGAAGATTATGGATGCAGGAGATGGGCATTGGAGCTACTTCTAGGCATTCGGTCTAGTGGAATTCAGTATCAGTGCAGTGTCACTGTGCTCAAAGGCTATCCATCTTCATAAGATCACTCAAGATCTCCTCTTCATGAATGACGAATATGCTCATATGAGTATCGCCCTCAAACTCCTTCAACGACGCATTTGGCATGTGCTTGGCTTGCCATCTTGCTCCTTGAACAGGTGTATCAACATCTTTGTTCCCATTCCATATCGAAACACGGCCCTTGACGTCCTTTAAATCAAACAGCCACGGTCTGAACATCAGCTTCGCATCAAGAACAGCTCCGTCCGATCATTGGCTAAATGCTTCACGATAGCATTCAATTTGCCTCTCTTTTTGATCAGGAAATTGGTCTAGAAGAGCATGATCCTCTTTTGAGAATGTGGCAAAGACCTTTTCCATTGTTGATTTCCAATGTTCTGGTGTTTGCGTTTGAGCGCTGTTGCCGAGTCCAATGTCCAGTAGCCAGCGTAAAAATGACCATGGAAGGTGAGCATTCACTTTGAATGCCAGCTTTCTGTTCCAAGCAGCGCCTTCATAGCCAGTTTCAGGTGGTGCCACTCCGGAAATAACACCAGTGCCGAGCAAGACATCCTTGGGTAGTGAATACGCACATGCCAGTGCAAATGGCCCACCTCCGGAGCCGCCAAAGACGTGGAAAGTCTTGAGTTGGAGATGCTTTGCGAGATTGTGCACGTCTGATGGCCAGTCCAGAAGCGTTGCATCTCGTTTGAATGTGGATTGTCCCATGCCTGGTCGGTCAATACCAATTACCGTGACATTGAGCTTGCGTCCAACTCGGTCCCAATCTTCGGCTTCGAGGCGACAACTTGGAGATCCATGAAAGTGGAATGCCGGTCGTCCACTTGGGCTGCCATATGACTTGTATCCTAGCAACCGGTCATCAGGTAGGCGGAATGTCTCAGCTGTAGTGGCTGTAGAAGAGATGCGCTGCACGACCTTGGAGGTTAGTGACATGGTGCTCAATCGAGTAGGCTGGGATCATTTGACACGTCGTAATAAATACGCTGCCATGTCAACGCGATTCGATTTGCTATCCTATGTTGCGCTCTCCTCGCGGTTGGTTTAAACGGCAGCCTAGAATTGACAAAAGTTCTATCATACACCAGAATAATCTGTTTCAGTTGAGGTCAAGGGTTTGATTGGACGAGAAAATCACGCTAGGAACTTAAAAAGGCAAGGAACGTGAGATCGAAGTGGTAAGTAGTAGATCTGCTCATTTGTATTTCAAGTGTGTTCATAAATAATTTTTTTCAGGTATATCAATCAATCTCTTAAAAGTTATAATTACACAGTTGCGCAAACCTCATAAGGTAGTTGCCATCACCCCCTTATTACCTCATCACGCTATTCCTCTCACTTTCGTAAAACTCGGAGGCAGGATTCAGTGCTAGACCACCCCTGCGGGGCCAACGTCTGGCATCATCCTGTGCAGGATTCGATCCTGATACCGATCTTACGGACGTGGAACAAGTGTGCGTGGCATTCGCACTTCTTAAGGCTGCCCCCAACGGCTGCTTGTTGGTGTGAAAAGAATCCGCATGCCGATTTGATGTAGAATGATTTGATGGTAGCGTCGAGGACCTTACTCGTGAAGGTATAGTCGGTGGTGCTGTAAGACTTTTCGATCTTGATCGAGATGAACCATTTGCGCGGTGTGAACATGTCTGAGATGACAATAGAAATGGCATTTTTGGTAAGGGTGTGGCTGTGGAGTGATTAGATTTTGTTGTTGTCGAAGTCGCCGCTACTAGAGACTGGCTCTTGAATCGATTGAATATGGGGAGAGGTGGTGGTGCTGGTTTGACTAGTTTCGCAGCTTCAGCTTGAGCTTTCTCATCGGCAAACGCGCTATCTGCTCTAGCGCGTACAGTCGCAGGATTGGGGCCTTTGGTAGGGCATTGTGCTGCCTGGTCGGTTGGAATGGCTGCTGGAATACTCTCGTTGCTGTGACTTTGGTATGTATGCTGAGCGTGAAAAGGAGGTTGTGGGAGATTATTTCGACGAAGTCGCAAGCAGGTTGCGGACTGGCAGAAAGTGAACAACCACATTTGACGAAGATTGATGGAATAGGTTTCGAATCTTTAGTGGAGGCAAAAGAAAGAATGTGAACCTGTGAGCCTCTATCAATGAAATAAAGGGAGATTGAAAATGGTATCAGATCATGTTCCAAGGGAGCAGTCACGGATGCGATGTGCCTTTTCTATAACCACACCAATGACCTCGTCATTCCTCCGTTTCTGATTGCACGAGCTGGCTGCATGCACGTCGAGAACGTGGAGAGAGAAAGGAAAGGCACGAAGCAAGGAGGAGAGTAGGCCTGCATCGTCGCGTATGGGGAAAGCCTAGATTGATGAAGCTGAAGTAAGGGTGCTATTACTGTCATAATGTGCCTGGTGATGTTGTGGAACGGTGGCGTGCAGGAGCAAAAGCGGAGAACAGTAACAAGGGCTCACTAGGAACGGTGTGAAGTTGATACTAGGCAGAGGTGATAAAGAAGAGAGGTATTGAAGAACGGTCAATAGACTTTGAAGAATTACTTGAAGGCTCTCCCTTTCTGGGAGAGCCAAAGTCCAGCTAAAAGAAGTGGGACCACCGCCCACAATCGCCCATATAAGGTGTTAATGGCGATTCCACACTCGGTCCCAAACGCCAGCCGTAAATAATGCTCCTCTGAAACAATAGAACCACGGCCAGAAAGAGCTGAAATCTGATAAGCAGAGAAGCGACAAAACATATCCTACCATCTCCCCATATTCGCTGTGTCCTACGCCGCGCATTAGCATCGAAAATAAAAGTACATATAAGTGACATCGCAGAATAAGGATGGAGAGGTGATGCTCAAACCGGATAGCCCAGGAAGCCGATCTTGAGGTTACCCCTCGCACCACTCTCCACCTCAGTCCCCCACTTCTGCTTCCATTGCGACTCCTTTGCTTTGGCTTCCAGAAGCGCTTTGCGACAGTCTGGTGGTAGTTCCGCGAGGATGTCGTCGGTGACTTGTGGAAGACCGTTTGGTCCGACGTCAATGGCGTCGCCGTCGGGACCGGGGAGTCCGAGGCCGGATATTGGAGGGGATTCGAATTTGGTGTCTACAACGAGGTAATTACGGTAGATGACGGGAGGGAGAGGAGAAAAGACTTTGCTGGTTGGGGCAGTCTCCTCTTCGTTGATTCTATTGGTCCCATTGGTTCCGTTCAGGTTAACATGATCAACTCCATTCGTGAGATGTGATATTCCGTTTGTGAGACCATGAGGAGGTTCGTCGCTTGATTCAATTGGCAACTGTTCCCACTTCACATGAGTTGGCTGCATGATCTTTGGGTAATGCCAAATGTTGGTGTGTGGATCGTAGATGCCATCATGTGTCTTCTTTCGATTGGCAGCGATGACGGAGTTAAAGCGGCTGGTTGGTGATATTAGCAAAAATTGATAACAGTATCACGTTTCGATACTAACCTGGCGGCACGTGCATGCTCAATCTGCCAGTTTGAAGAGGTAATGGCAAGCTTGCGTTTTCCAGCGATGGGCTTTCCATTCGCCATAGGCACAGTTGGGGCACCAGTGTGGTAGACAGCACTGGCGCCATGCCATGCGACATATTGGTTCTTGTTGTACGGCTCTCCGGGTGGGGGTAGCACATCTCCAGGGTCTGCGAGCTCACCTTCAACGTGGCCTGCCTCGCGCGATTGTTGGATGTAATAGTCGTCGGTGATGTATTTTCCGCCAATGACAATTTTGGCGCCAAATTCGCGGAAGACAGATCGTGCAGTAACAACACCGATAGCTCGACCCTTATAGGAGTGAGGAATGACCTCGCGATCAATCAACTCGCGCTTCTCGTCGTCATCAACGATGACCTTATGCAACTTCAGATGCTTGGTGAAGAAGAGATAGCTGTCCCTGAAACCGCAGCAACGTGCTGGCTCTGTTGAAAGCATGTAAAGTCGCTTGCCTCGATTCTTGATGGTAAAGACGCGCACACGATAGTCTCTGCCGCCTTTGAGGTTGCCAAGCTTATCAATCTTCTCTTCTCCTTCTTCGTCCTCAGGCAGATCAGCCTCATCATTTACCACCGCAGCCATATTGCCCTCTTTGTCGATCTTCATCATTGGTGGGCCTTGGGGTATGCTGGGACGCGTTCCCCGTCCTCTGAATCCAGTACCACTTCCGGCAGGTCGCCCACGCTTACGCTTCCCAGGTATTCCTACTTCCGAGCCGCGATCGTCGTTCTTGTCCGGCGTGTCCCACCCTGGTGGTCGATTCTTTGGCGGGCGTCCTAAGCGTTTGCGGGGGATCTGTTCAACGGGTCGTGGTGATGATTGATTTGAATCAGCGGCCGGTGTATCTCCTTGCTCGACCTCTTCCTCATCTTCCTCTTCATTTTGAGGCGTCTGAGGGTTGACATCTTCCATTTCTTCATCTTGCGCCGGTGTTGGGGTCCCTTGATACTGTTAACAAAGCTGTTCTAAGAGCGCATAATTATATAACACAAAAACACATACTAGTCGCAGCACTGACAGCACGAGCTATCCGGCCTCTGGGTCTTCCTCGAGGCATTTTGGTAATTTTTGGTTGATGGAAGTTGGATTAAGTACTCTGTTGGATGTTTCGAAGTTGTAGAATGAATGTCGTTCCGGCCTTACCCAACTTTTTGACGCGACATGCTAAGCGCGCGTCAAACCTGTGGGCCTCACCACTTTTCTCAGCCACATCTTCATTTCCCAAATCATTACCATAACGGTCCTAAATTATATTTGCAAAACAGGTCTAAGATATGGAAGCATTGCCTATTGAAGCGGCTGTCACCGTCTTCAGCTTCGCTGGCTTTCCGATCTGCTCAATTTCTCTGTCGACTCCATTCAACTCGCACATGCTCTGAAGAACAGCAGCGCCCCTGATATACTCTGTACTACATGTGCAGTCGTGTGGCTATTGCTGTAACCAATAGCCATCAGAGAAAAGGCTATATAAAGTCCTGGCACAAGATGAATCTACACAGGGAGATGACTTGCAGCTGTCATCCGTTGGGACATGCAGGGTGGAATAACTCAAACCTTAGATGAAATCCCTTGCTATGGGTATCGCTTTTTCGGTAAACGAAAGGGAGAAGCAGGAAGGAATACCTCACACTGTCTCGCCTTGGTAGAGTGAATCAGTCGTTCGAACCGATACTGGTTATGCACTTCCTCTCGGTATCGAGACCAACGTCGGAAGACATACACTTGATCCCTTGCTATATTAAAACTAACCAAGTATACGTACTCATGACGTCTAGCACTATTCACCATATCTCTAATTAGAACCAGTAGGAATAACTTTATTAGCTTGAATAAAGTAGACATGAAGGATTTGAACCACTCCAAGATCCTAAAAACCCTGACCGGCTTATAAAAACTCGCCGAATATAGGTATGGATTCGGGATGAAGGAGTTTTCATTGATTACCATCTCAAGTATCCGATTCGTTAGAGCATGCAAGAATTGTAAAAAGCTTTTCCGCGAGGGGTGGGGGCCACTGCAAACCCAGTGGGGATGGAAAATCTTTACGTGGGGTTGGACCTACCAAAGATCTCTCTGTTGATGGTGGGATGGAGAGGGCGAAGACGGAATCGGGCAGCAAGGGCTAAAGGGTTTTTTTGACCTCTCCATGTAGAAAAATCCGGAGAGAACAACATAAACAAATGGACCTGCTGGCCACAATTGTTTTGTTTGGTGGTTTCAGTGGGCGGTGAAGATCCCACTCCAACAACCATCCAGTGCTCAACTACTCATCATCTGCCTTCGAGATTGAGGCCTCGCACATACACACCATAGGTACTGAGTCTGCAGTACTCCACCAAGCACAAAATATTATATAGTAGTTCGATCCGGCGTTCTTGCCGGTATCTAATCCGCCCTTCTGTTATAGTTTCCTTCTCTCTACTTTAGAGCTGTTGAGATTATAGCTCCCATCCAGCCCGCCAAGAACAAAATGACGAGCGCAGAACGGGCACCCTCTCCCTCAGCGGGGTCATCAAAACCAGCCATTCCCATGGATGAATCGGAGCGAAATGGAGCTACATCCGCGTCTACAAATCCTCGACACACAGGCAGCTTCGATCAAAGCGACGATATTGCATCAGGCACAAGGCGGTCAACACTCGGCGCAGCAGATGCAAAGACATCACCATCGAGGCTTCGCAAATCCACCCTAGTTCGCAATAAAAGCAGCGGCCTTGTACCAACCCTTTCCAAAGATAGTCCGACATTCTCCACATCAACGTCAAGAGCTGGTAGCAGACGGACAAGCATGGCACACGAACCGCATCAGGCTGTAGACCTGCTCAAACAGGCCCTCAGGTACGTACTTTTCAGATCGATTTCCTGATTTGCGCCTCGGCGAAGACCGTTTCATACCACGGACAACACAGCAATAACATCTTTCACCCGGCTTTCGCCACGATTTTACGCTGTGATGTATCAGCTGCTCCTTGCGGTCAGTGAAGGGGCTGATAGCCAGGGCCGCTGGGTTTAGCATTTATATATTGCTTGACCCAGCGCTGTGTCTAGAGATCTTCTGTCACATGCAATGCCCTGGTCGACACCTCTCGCTTCCGTGTGGCCGGTGGAGAAATGATCAACTGTTACACAAACTTTTCCTGATATAGATTTTTCGGACACGAAATACACTCAGCGTCATCGTCGTACCTGAACAGCTCAAGTCCATATTACCTTACCATTACAGACTCACCTTTGCCACTCGAACGCGAACTTTATGTTTTGCGCTTCCATTCACCATGAATTTGCTTGCTAATACCCAGCGAATGCACAGCCGTCGAGGAAGCCACGAAGAGCACGACCAGATCGGATCGAACAGCTCGACGCCACCCGGCGCACACACACCACGACCAGACTTAGTTGATAAGCGGCTGCCGAGTATTCTCAATAGCTACTTTGGTCAGGTTCGTGATTCTTTTCGCTCCCGTCCACAGTCTACGAGTTGCCTCAGCAAGCCCACCCTCCCTAGCACAAGCACTAGCACAAGCACAAAAGCAAGCACTAGCACTGTGAAGATGGAGGAGAACATGTCGCAAGAGAAGTGCGGCCTACCCACTGCGCCAGCGTCACCCACGGTTGCAGATGCGGAGGATCAATACCTCCTCATTGCCACCTCGGAGGAACGCAAGAAGAATACCCTTACCCAACCACCACTTTCACATTTCGACCCTTCACCTGCATACCCGACTCCACCAACATCATCAAGTTCGTCAACACATAGAAAGAGTATAAGCGTGGAAGACTCAAACACAGTACCAGGCCCTGCTTCAAGGACCAGATCTACCCAGTACGACAGGGCAGAAAAAGGTGGCTCGCAATCTGGCTCGCGCAGGCATACATTTGCATCAGCTAGTCCTCTCTGTGGCGTCGTCACTGCTGCTGCTGTGACGTCTGAGTTTTCAAAACCCATGCCGAACGTCTCCTCAAACTCCCCCCCCAGCCTTCTCTCATTACAAGTCTCTTCTTCACGGCGTCCCTCTGCATCACTTCCAGTCCAACTGAAGAGCGGTGGGCTAACTGAAGGCACATCTGTGTCATCGTCGAAACAGAATACCCCCACACAAACCCCTCCTCACACTCCACGATCTCGATCTCATGGGGAACCAGCATCAAGAACAGCAACTCCACCAAGCAAGTCTGGTGGTAACGCAAATGGTACAACCATCGGTCCAGTGCTTGGAAAGTTGTCGGTGGCGATTTCAGAAGGCCGAGGCTTGCGATCTAGCGTAGACCCTTATGTTGTTTGCCAATTCCAGTGCGCCGAGTACATATCTGAAGGACCAACGAACGGCGAAGTTGTAGATGATGGGTATGCTATTCCAAAAGCTGCTGGGAGCGGTGTCCCCATTTCGCGGACGGACAGTGATAGAGGAATAAAGCCACAAGCAATACCCATGAGGAGCAGGCAGAGTAGTCGAGTTGGACGGGATATTTCTGGTAGCTTCACTGAGACCACCGATCCGAAGTGGGGTCATAAAGCAGTTTTGTTAGTCTTTTACTTCTTACCCATGGCTGCAATGACTAACCTTGTACAGCGATGTTGTGGGTGAACACTCTGAAATCGATGTTTCCGTGTACGATCGGTCTAATCAAGAGGCTTTCCTTGGCCATGTACGATTCTGCCCTCGCCTTATTGACTCGGATAAACCTTTGGATGGATGGTTTCCACTGGAGCCAAGAGAAGGCGAGGATGGGCAGAACATTACAGGAGACATACACTTGCGCATTAATTTTATGAAGACCGACAAGAAACACTACGGGCCGGAGGACTTTCAGATCTTGAAGCTCATTGGGAAAGGTACCTTTGGGCAGGTCTTCCAGGTGAGGAAGAAGGATTCCGGTCGCATATACGCCATGAAGGTTCTCTCCAAAAAAGTCATTGTGCAGAAGAAGGAGGTGGCGCATACGGTAGGGGAGCGAAACATCCTCGTTCGTACTGCCATGACGGATTCTGCGTTCATCGTTGGCCTCAAATTCTCGTTTCAAACACCCACGGATCTCTATCTCGTCACGGACTACATGTCAGGAGGAGAGCTTTTCTGGCATCTTCAGAAGGAAGGCAGGTTCAAGGAAGACCGAGCCAAATTCTACATTGCTGAACTTATTCATGCACTACAACATCTACACGAGCACGATATTGTCTATCGTGATCTGAAGCCGGAAAATATTCTATTGGACGCTAATGGTCACATCGCACTGTGCGATTTCGGTCTGTCAAAAGCGAATCTCACGGACACAGACACTACCAATACATTCTGCGGAACAACAGAGTACCTCGCACCCGAAGTGCTTCTGGATGAAGCAGGCTACACCAAAATGGTGGATTTCTGGTCCCTCGGAGTTCTCGTTTTCGAAATGTGCTGCGGATGGAGTCCCTTCTATGCCGAGGATACACAGCAAATGTACAAGAATATTGCCTTTGGCAAGGTGCGCTTTCCACGAGACGCACTGAGCACGGAAGGCCGCAACTTCGTCAAAGGACTTCTCAACCGTAACCCTAAGCACCGCCTCGGCTCTCAAGGAGATGCTGAAGAACTCAAGGCCCACCCGTTCTTCGCCGATATTGACTGGGATGCCTTGGGCAAGAAGAATTTGGTCCCACCATTCAAACCAAAGCTCAAGTCGGAGCTTGATGTGTCGAATTTCGATCCCGAATTCACAAATGCCTTGAATAATGGGGCCGGATCACTCAACGCTAGGGCTGCGGCTTTGGCCTCAGGTGTCAATCCTGCTTCCACTCCTCTATCACCCGGAATACAGGCCAAGTTTGCCGGATTTACGTACGTCAACGAGAGTACCATGGATCGTCAATTCGGTGACCGAGATGACGACGGCATGGATCGTATGGAAGAGGATGACAACGAGGACCCTGACTGGGAGAAGGTGTATTCCAACGAGAAGGGCGACCGCATGAGTGGAGTCGTCTCGAACAGCACCGACGCTGATGACGGCATATTCAACCACGGGGGTTTTGACGTTTGACCGCTTCACCCTCACGTACCATACCGCTACTTATATCTTGATGGGTTACGATTTGGGCCCAAAAGTTCTGCTTCTGCTCGTTATGCGCTTCACTCTACTATGGCGCATTGCTTTCTTCGCATTGATTAATTTGATACCCCACGGGTGGTGTGCACATTCATTAGCTATGGCTCTGGGGGATGGCTAGTAGTTCCCTCTGGAGTTGCGGCAGCACTGGATTATAGGTAGTTTGTGAGCGAGCGGGTACGTGAGGAAGACCTACCGTCATGTGAATATTGCAACGGGGTCAGATTTGCCTGGTACTTCTTCCTCGTCGTTCTTTCGCGCTGTTTTTTGGCGTTTCTATTTCCTTCTTTCAAGCACAAACCGGCGCATCATCTACATTACGGGCATCAAGTTTAGGGTCATGGCTTTTATGGGCATCTCATTTGCATGGGCGGAGCATGTTATCGTTCTCAATGATTACGCTGTTCTTTCAAGTTCTCTTCTATGCCCGTATTCCAGTCTGAACGACGTGAAATGTCTATACGTCGAATGGTTTTGTCTTTTGTGGGCAGCGTTACTGGTATATAATGACCATCGAGTATAAATAATGCTAATCATGCATTCTTCTTGGTGTGGTAATATCCGTGTTATGAAACATGAACTTCACCTGAGGAAATCCCCTCCCAACACTGAAGAGTAATAATGGTTCCGTCCATAGCTTAAACTGATCGATCATCGATTTAGTCTGATTACTCCCTCTTGCCAATTGAAACTCGGATATGGCTGGGATCCTTGAAGCTTTTAAACTGATTTAAAAGCGTTCAAAAAGTTTTACTATTCATTAGCTTCTCGATAACGATTATATTAGTATCAGCGACTCTTAATTTGTTAAAAACTTAGAAAATATGGGTTCTATAGCTCGAGGTCTCGTAGTACCTGTCCGAGTTTCAATGGGCACGAGGGAGTACTGACACTCCAGGTACAATGTCGTGATGAAAGTTCGTGGGAGCCCCCTCCAAATCCGAACTCTAACCCACCTCTGCCGAGGTTTCGGCAATGATTCGTGTCTGAGAGCTCTTTTCCCCCGCGTACGCTAAACTTTCTCCACGAAACAGCTGCTTTCTTACTTTGTATTTCTTTTTCGTTGTAGAATTGCTTGACCAGCTCAACTGCAACTGATATATACAGTCTTTCGGAGTTTGAGTATCTTCAACACATGCAAAATGAGTGGTCCAGGAGCCGGTTTCGAGTACCCAGCACAATCCGTATCGTGGTTGAAGCGCGATGTCCTCCTCTTCGCGAACACCATAGGATGTACAGCCGATGAGCTTCACTTCCTCTATGTATGTCTTATTTCTTTCTCCTGACATGCCTACGTATGTAAAGACTAATAGACAACGAATCGCAGGAACTACGTATGTAAAATTCAATCAATAATGAATCGCAGGAACTACGTATCTCAAGACTAACAAACAATAAATTTCAAGATCCAAAATTTCAGGTCTTCCCAACGTATCCCATCATCCTCCCCTTCAAACACACCGACCAAGAAGTCGTAGACTTCTACGGTCGTTCCGCTGCGACTCCGATCCCAGGTGTACCTAAATTTGATTCCCGCCGCGTGGTAGATGGACAGCGTAAAATCGAGTTTTATAAACCACTACCTGTTACTTCCCATGGGAGGAAGTTTGAGGTGAGGACTAAAGTCCTTGGGGTGTATGATAAGGGGAAACCGGGGACGGTGGTTGAGACGGAGCAGGTTCTTGTAGATGCGGAGAATGGGGTGAAGTATTGCCGTGCTACTGGTAGTGCGTTTTATGTCGGGCAGGGGGGGTGGGGTGGTCCGAAGGGTATGTTGCAATAGTGCTTTCTCTGATGTTGAGATGGTTTTCAAATGCTACAAGGACATGGAGGACTGACGTATATGTGCCCAATGTATAGGCGAGAAAGACCCCGTCTTTAACCCACCCGAGGGAAAGAAGCCAGACGCAATCTACACCCACCAAACCAACGCCGAATCCGCCCTCCTCTACCGCCTAAACGGCGATTACAACCCCCTCCACGCGACCCCCGAGCCCGGCAAGCAAATGGGCTTCGGCGGCGCCATCATGCACGGCCTCTTCTCCTGGAACACCACCGCTCACGGCCTCTTGCAAAAGTTGGGTGGTAGCGATCCAGCGAATATCAAAGAGTTCCAAGCTAGATTCGCGAGTCCTGTTTTGCCAAAGGATAAATTGATTACGGAGATTTGGAGGTTGGGGAATGCGGATAGGGATGGTTTTGAGGAGGTTAGGTTTGTGACTAAGGTGGAGGGCAAGAAGGTTTGTTTGAGTAATGGGAGGGCGTTGATGAAGGTGGTTGGGGAGGGAAAGGCTAAGCTTTGAATGAAGGATTTCAGGAAAGTGTAAATAAAGAAAGAGGGTGACAATGGAATCCCTGTTACTACTTCTGAGTTCTATCCCAAGTTTGTGCAGATGAATGAGTAAAAGGATGGACTGGGCTGGGGTGATTTGGTCAACGAATATACTGATACACGTATAGGAACGATTTAGGAATAAGAGATTCCACAATAGCCACTTAGGAGGAGGAGAGTCGTTATCATTACCAGGAGACCTATTAAAAAAGAGTAGGAGAAATGGTAGGATAGGGGATGCTCAGAAGAGAAGAAGTCGTCACCGCCCACCCAGAATCAACGCTCAATCATTCGCTCATCGAGGTACAAAGCGAGCGCGCTCAGGTCGCAACACGGTTGCTTCGCAAGACCACACCCTCAATAGATATCGCGAGTCCGTCGACCGCTATAATTGCACCAGTCACACTATTGAAGCGTTAGTTCCGAGCATGTCGAAGCAGCTGGGAGCTTACAGTAGTTGGCGAGGAGCCATCATTATCAACAAGGCAATATTCATTATTGCAAATTCGACAGGCCTTTATGTAAAGGTCTTTACACCTGCCACACTGGAACTCCTGTCAGTCTAAAGCCTTAAAAGAAAAAGCACTAATAAACTTACAGTTTGGCCACAACCGAAGCACTCTCTCTTGGAACCCATCTGGTTATCCCACAAATGTCAGCCATATTCTTCCAGGTAATATAAAAATAGTGAAGGCATTCCATTTGCCTTGGCCTGGTTGGTATCAATTCTCCCGTATCCGTCTGGTGTCACTTCTCAATTACCACATCCCGCCGCTACCGGCCCCGGACATCATCTCACCAACCAGGCATTTTTCAACACAGAGACCCATATGTACCTTGATTTCATCTTTCCCTGGTTCAGCAGCTTGTACTGTCTGCCAATCCTGTAGTAATTCCATGTTCTGCAATTCCGTCCTGGTTCCTGGAGTGTGCGAGTAACAATCTTCGTCCCACCATATAGAGCAGCGCTCACACCAGCGTTGTTTGAGACATTCTTCGCAGCGAATAAATAGAGGAGGTGGTCCGGATCCGTCTCTTAATTGAGGTAGTTGGGCAGCACGGATGGACGACGCGTGGATGGGTGGTGGCGAGAGGAGTGGGAGGTGATGTGGTGGGGAGGAACCAAATCGAGCAGGTTGCTCTGGACAGGAACCACATTTGGCGCAGCCGTCTGGACCGAGAGCTACGGATGCTACGGTTGGCTTGATGTAAGAGGAGTGTTGGGAGTCGTGGCGCGGTCCACGACAAAGGACTGCGTCGAAGTGTATGAGGCCTTCGCAGGCTTGCAAAGTCTCTGCCCATCCGGATATGGGTGTTCGTTTGAACATGCGACCAGTCTTTTGATACCATTTATCTTCTGCTTTGCAGAGATATGTGTCTTGAGACTTCTTGTGCCACTCCGCGCCTATTTGCGCTCCGAGAGATGTCATTACGCCACTGGGAGGCGAGTCTGAATATCGTGTAGGTGATCTTCGGCGACCGATGGTAGGTTCTGGAGGAGTGGGTCGTGGGTCCATAGGTCCAAAGACATAAAGACCTTTCAGTTTCGGGGTCCCTGCCGGTCGCGAAGGGCGCACAGCGTAGTTTAAAACTTGCATGAGCAATCTCTCGTTGAGATGCTTTGCTTCTCGGATGGATAGAATGCGAACGTTGAATCTATCTTCTGAGATGATTTCTCTGACCACATCTGCTGGTACTGAGAGTCCATCCAATATCATTGTTGAGACATGTTCCAGCATGTTTTGACGCGCCAATCTTGACATGATACCCCTCAGCGGTCCGGCGTAGAATTCATCCTCCGTCAATGCCTCGTCCATTCTCTTGCTGCGCCAACTGATTCCTCCAGAATCAATAGGTTCGCCACCTATATTCGCGGATGTGACCATGGAAAGGTCGAGATAGCGGAAGGATTCGTGGGCTTGACATGACACTAGGTCTCTGAATGTTTTGTTCGTACATGCGAGCTTTAGTAACGATGATACCGGTAGATAGGGTGCCGTCTGTCGCAAGACTAGCGAGTTAGAAAGGAGATCGAGGAGAGTGGTTGGCATCCTCGCTTCAGGTGTGATGGTCGAGATCGTGCTCATGTGCGTCTGAACGTCATCTTCAGGCTTCACAACAGAGGCTCCAGGAGGTTCAGTACATATCCCGATAGGTCCGGAAGTCATATTTTTAGGAAGTTATAAGAAGAATGAATCACAATAGGTCAGTACTCAAATATACAGAAGAGGATAGGAAGTAGAACGATAGAAAGGAAGGCGCGATTAAAAGAACTCTTGAACAGCAGTAAGACTGATGTGTTGTCTTGGGAAACAAGTACGCGACTAGCCAAGTGTCACAGACAAAAGGAAATAAGCATTTGGCTGATGGTGTTGAGATGCATTGAATCATCACTGGCGTGGGGCAACCTAGCAAGCCTTGTGTAGATCTACGAATCATGGGCATCGAAAGCTTGGACGACAAGGACGACAAGGCCGGGAACCCTGAAGGTGCAGGCGCCTGGGCAGGGGGAGGGGCATCTTTTTTAGAAGGTTGGCCCTCCGAATGCGGGCATAGAGTTGTTGGATGCATGGTGGTTTGAAACCCCAGTCGTTGGAACGTGACTCGATGAGAAGGTGGTGGAGATATTATTGGTAAAACTAAAGTGAGTGTCCTTCTCCCCATCGGGATGACGGTCAGTAATCCGGAGGGTGGGTGGTTGTATTGTAAGAGGTACGCTGGGCAGATGTTCTAGTTTGATCTGATGTGGCAGGTGTAGCCCGCATAGATTTCGAAGATGGGATCTGGTGGAAATCCGGGGTATTCAAGTATCTCAATTTTATATGATAATAGACTTGGACCAAGAGGTACTCCAAGTCCCGGGGCGTAGATTAATCGAAAACGCGAGGCCATCATTTAGGCACGTGTAAGCGTGAGGGATGACGTACCCGAATTGCCCGAGGAATACGAAGCAGCTTCGAGAAGCGCAGAGCCGCATGTATTAGTTATTGAATCACTTCGTAATTTTGGCTATGAACATCTTTCCATAAGAACTGCTCAACTGTTCGCAACACTCGCTCTGACATAGAACTTAATGATACCCGCCACTTCACGGCATGAACTGCATATAGAACTCATCTTCACTGCATAGAAATAATTTGATCACACCAACAACAATATCCGCAACCATAGAAATGGCCACCGAAGATACTCTTACATGGTCGGCCTCCTTCGCCATAGCGCCTCTATCAAGGACTCCAAAACTCCCAGGCGATAAGCTACTACTCCCTCCTTCCGCTCTGGAACAGCTCCTAGCAGCAGCCCCCACCGTAGTCGAAGAATCAAGTAGACACGCAACTACAAATTTTGACCCCTTCAATCCATACACATACGCAGCCGAACGTGCTGCACGCGCACAATTTGAAAGCAGATCACAGCAACTACCACATCCTCTCACTTTTCGCTTGGTAAATCCTGAAAATGGGCGCATTATCTTTGCTGGCATTAGAGAGTTCTCTGCAGAGGAGGGGGAGATTGCGCTTAGCCCGGCATTGAGGGAGGCGCTGGGGGTTAAAGATGAGGAAAGCAAAGCTGTCAGTGAGACTTCTGATACCGATAATGATATAGACATGTCAAATGGAGACGGTCCTTTGGTTGGGCCAGCTTCTGGAGGAATCACTGTACATGCAAAGGAATTGCCAAAAGGGACGTACGTAAAGCTGCGACCTCTAGAAGCTGGTTATGATCCGGAAGATTGGAAGTCGTTACTGGAACAACACATGCGCGCAAATTACACCACACTCACAAATGGCGAAGTCTTGGTAGTACCTGGTGGACGAGGTCTCGGGGGCAAGAAAGAAGAGTTTCGGTTTTTGATAGACGGCTTCAAGCCCGAAGGCGATGCTATATGCGTTGTTGATACGGATCTTGAAGTGGACATAGAAGCTCTGAACGAGGAACAAGCGAGGGAGACATTGAAGAAGATTGTAGCCAGGACACAACGCGCTCCAGGAACAGAGCATGGAAGCTCGGTTGGAGGCACGCTTGAACTGTTCAAGTCACAGACCGGTCGAGTCATCGAAGGAGATTACGTCGATTTCAAAGTACCATCTTGGGATCGATCTCAGGGAATCGAGATTGAGCTGAGCGCAGAGGGCGACGAGGAGCTGGATTTGTACGTTAGTCCGTACGGACCACGGCAACGTGGAAGACCACGGGAAGATGAGTATGTGTTTGCCGAGGTGGCAAGCAGGTACGCCAAGAGAATACGGATACAGCCTACAAATGTCGAGATGGAGGATGCAGAGGCATTATGGGTGTCAGTCCACGCTTACGGCGATCACAAAAATACACAGAATGGCTCGGGATCACCAAAAGCTTTTATGCTTCGTGTAGCACCATTTGATCCATCTAATCCTGCAACCGACTCCGACCCTGTTGAAGCCGAAAACTCCCACAACCCGGAAGATGTGCAATGCGACAATTGCCACCAATGGGTGCCACAACGAACACTTATGCTGCACCAAAACTTTTGTTTACGAAATAACATATTATGTCCCAAAGGTTGCGGTCAGGTCTTCCAGCAGCGCTCTGAAGCCTGGCAAAACCACTGGCACTGTCCTCACGACTCCTCCTATGGCAACACTTCCCTTAGCCATGCAAAGCACGACTACCTCTCACACTCTCCACAGATATGTCCCAACTGTGATCGAAACTACGCATCAATGAAAGCTTTAGCTGCCCACCGGACCACAATCTGTCCAGGCAAACCCATCCTCTGCCAATTCTGCCATCTTGAAGTACCCCAAGAAGGCGACCCAGATGAACCAAACCACGAAGCCATGCTATCGGGCCTGACACCGCACGAACTCGCTGACGGAGCCAGAACAACCGAGTGTCATCTGTGCAATAAGATTGTTCGACTTCGAGATATGCGAGTTCACCTCGCGAATCACGAACTCGAGAAGACTAGCAGACCCGAGCCGCGAATCTGCCGCAATATCCTCTGTGGACGAACTCTCGACGGTACGAGTCACAATGGTGACACTAGAGCTGGTACTCGCAAGGGCAATGGCCCTGGTAACGATCTGAATCTCTGCAGTACCTGTTTCGGTCCCCTCTACGTGGCCATGTATGACCCTGAAGGCAAAGCCCTCAAACGCAGGGTAGAACGCCGTTACCTCACTCAACTTGTTACCGGTTGCGGGAAGAAATGGTGTAAGAACGAATACTGCAAGACTGGTAGGAGTAACACCGGTATTGCCGGTACAATTACGATGAAAGATGCTTTACCGATGATTAAACCACATTTGGAGGTTTTGAGTGAAGGGCACGATCCCCTGCATTTCTGCACAGATGAAGGGAGTCAGAGGAGAAAGGGTCTTGCGGAGATGATAGCGGCGGAGAGGGGTTTGAAGGGGGAGGGTTATGATTTGCAGTGGTGTATTGCTGCTCTTGAAGCTGAGGGTGGGGATTTAGACAAGGCCAGGGCTTGGTTGAAGGGGTGGGCGCCTGTGAGGAGCTGAGGAGGGCGACAGCTGTTCTTGGGGTGCAGAGTTTCGTGATAGATACCCCTTTCAGTGATTTAGATAGCATGCGATAACTATAGATCCTGCTTATTATCATGGCAGGAAAATCTTGGGAAGAAAAAGGCAGAATAGCCCACCACGTTCAAAAGCTGTGGGACAGTGAATAAACAAAGGGATAGTATTTCAAAGACTCTAGGCGTTATCCTCTTCCCATTATTTTGTCAGCTCTAACCAAATGGTGCTTCATATGGAAAGTGCCTGAAAAGAAGTTGAAAAGGCTGAGGAAATAGGAAATGAAAGTTATGTCACTATCTCCAAAATGGCACGAACTTGTCCTACTCCTCAAATTTGTTGATAGACGGATGGCCTGTCGCTGGAACCCTAAGATACAGAGAGTTTTCCTCGCTATACTAAGATTAACTTAGTATACTAACGACTCCCGCTTTCAGTGTATTATCTATTATAAGAGTAGGTAAGTGTATTGAGTTAGTTTTATTACAACTAAATAGATTTAAATATCCTGAGCTCTATCCGGCTTTCAAAAAACTAGAGGAGTAGACACATTACGGCCTTAATATGGTGTACAGCTAAAGAAGCATTGAAGGATACCTAAGGTAACTGATCGTGAGGAGTACTCGTAGTTCATCAAGAGTCCACTATAGGAGAAAGCTCGCGCCACACGAACTCGGGGAGCTTTGACTCTCACGAAGCTCCGCCGGCTCCACATCCTCAACATTGGGCGGCCCCAATAATTTTCAACGACACCTTCAGAACTTCCTTAAAACAGTCAATTCCCATCCTCTACCTCTTCTTTTGTTCCTCTTTTCACCCCTCCTCCCACTCCCTAATCCCTCACCCTCCACAATGTCGACGGCGAGATTATTTAGACCTGCGAGCCGATTCCTCACATCACGGCCGTCATCATCTCTCCGAACTTCACTCCGAACAATTACACCATTGCGACCGGCCATTATCAGGAGTAGAGGTTATGCATCGGAAAGTGGTACCAAGGAGATGACGGTGCGGGAGGCGTTGAATGAGGCTATGGCGGAGGAGATGGAACGGAATGATAAGGTCTTTATATTAGGGGAGGAGGTTGCACAGTATAACGGAGCGTATGTGGTGTCCAATTCCTTCTATATCAATGTCCGGGAAATGAAGCTGAGGAATCAATTGATATAATCATGACGCTGGAAAGGCAATTGAGTATTAGGAAGATCACTAAGCTGACACGATCTCTCATCTTTTAGATACAAAGTCACAAAAGGTCTACTGGACCGCTTCGGTGAGAAGAGAGTTATAGATTCTCCCATCACAGAATCGGGATTTGCTGGTCTTACAGTCGGTGCCGCATTGGCCGGACTTCATCCTATCGTAAGCTCATATTCATCCCTCTATCCATGGTGGTTGGTTCTTACTAAGGATCAAACAGTGCGAATTCATGACGTTTAACTTTGCCATGCAAGCCATAGATCAGATCATCAACTCCGCAGCAAAGACACACTACATGTCCGGTGGTATCCAACCCTGCAATATCACTTTCCGTGGACCTAACGGTTTCGCCTCTGGAGTTGCTGCACAGCATTCACAGGATTACAGTGCATGGTATGGAAGTATACCTGGGTTGAAAGTGGTTGCGCCATACAGTGCGGAGGATGCGAAGGGTCTGTTGAAAGCAGCCATAAGAGATCCTAACCCAGTGGTTGTTCTCGAGAATGAGTGAGTGGGATGATTGATTATGTCGTAGACACGAACTGACAGTATCATAGGCTGCTATACGGTCTGCAATTCCCAATGAGCGAAGAAGCCCAGAAGGACGATTTCGTCATTCCAGTAAGTATCATCATGCAGTACTTCAAGAAAATAAATCCTACTAACAACACTCCCAGTTCGGCAAAGCCAAAATCGAACGCGCCGGCACAGACCTCACCATGGTAACCCTCTCCCGCTGCGTAGGCCAATGCCTCGTCGCCGCCGAAATGCTACAAAAGAAACACGGCATCTCCGCCGAAGTGATCAACCTCCGCTCCATCAAACCAATGGACGTCGAAGCCATTATCAAATCCGTCAAGAAAACCGGTCACATGATGGCTGTCGAGTCTGGATTCCCATCGTTTGGTGTTGGTGCCGAGATCGTTGCGTTGACGGCGGAGTACGCTTTTGATTATTTGGAGGCGCCGCCTGTGAGGGTGACGGGTGCCGAGGTGCCGACCCCTTATGCGCAGAAGTTGGAGGAGATGAGTTTCCCGAATGAGCAGCTTATTGCTGATTATGCTGCTAAGTTGTTGAGGGTGTGAGGGCGGAAATCAAGGAGGTGGGTGTTTTGGGGTTGGTTAATTTCGGGTGATTTGGCTGGTATGGTCGGGTACCTTATTTTAATTGCTAGTGAGCTCTTTGACGAGGGATTTACGTTTGCCTTCCGCATAGTGGGGTTGCATTTTTTGTATTTCTATATGTGTCTTCTGTGTGCGCTCTATTTAGACACTGTACTTTTCGGGAATTTCAAAAATGCAGAGCGAGGTGTTGATCTTTCGCCAGGAGTATATTTTGTCAGTACTTGAAGTCATACCATGCCCACAATATTTCCTATAACTTTGGAGAACTGAGGTAATCATCGTAATTCTTAGAGGCTGAGCGAGTGGAGATAGTGGTTTTGATGTTAAATCACGCTTGTACCATGTTAAAGTCCAGGAGACTTTTCAGACTGGTATCCAAGTGCCAGAAATAGAGATCACATCTTACTAAGTCCTAGATTGCAGGAAGTGCAAACAAGAAAAACAAAACTCTGCAAGTTTAGTGAGGCATGCAGAGAGCTACGGTTACGAGTATGGACCGTTCTCTTTGGCTTGATAGCTTTAAGGCGAGCTCCTCGATCCGAAGTCGAGAATAAGTAGTTGAAGATACCGGTGGGGTACTTACTGCTACGTTTCTGAACGTCGAGCTTGATGTCACTTATTGCACCACAGAAATAGCCTTTTAGCTCTACAGAGTAGGACGGAAATGCAGCAATGCAGAGTACTCGTACCTGCGTAGTATGAAGAAGAGGCTGAGCATGTGATGACCATTTCTGGCTTAGGCTACGCCACAATGTCAGCCGCCGAACCGAAGTTGTGAAACCTTAAATTTCAATCGCGATCATCACTGTGCAAGAACTTCAACACTCCCTCGCAAGACCACTAAACGGTTGTCTTGACTCTGGGGCATTCCTGAGGAAACCAAAAAACCTATTGCGCGAATGACGTGAGTATCATCGTATTTTTCTTAGCCACAGTACGTTCACTTCGAGGATGAACTAATCGCATTCAACAAATTCCTTACAACTAACACCACAAAGGTTATTTGCAGCACATCGGCGCACGTAGAGCGTTCTCTTGCAGATTTTTAATCCAGTGCAGCCTAGCTTTCACTGCGCTTACTAAGAATCTTCAATCCACCCTCAATCACAGAATACTTCACACTTGTACTTCACACTTGTACTTCACAATGGCGAACTCATACAGAGCTGATCAATATCGGTCATCTGATTCCTACTCTAATCGTCACGATGATGGCCAGTACAGAGGTGGTCGCGATTCTGGACGTCGCTCTCGCACTCCACCACCAAGGATGTACCAGTTTGGCGGGGGAGGCGGCGACTCATATCGTCCCCACGAAGCTGGCGGTCAATACAACAATAACGACGCTTATCAAGGCCAGCGTCCTCAAGATTTCTCGTTTCGCTCCCAGCGCCAGACCCAATTTCCGGCAGCAGTACCTCCGGCGCCACGCGTTCAGCGTAATGAAGCCAATAGAGGTAGAGGTAGAGGCGGTAGACACGCCCGCCAAAATGGGAATCAGCGACCTTACAAGCAGCGTTGGATACCCAAATCTGCCAACACCCGTGACATTCTTTACTCCAACGTCGATCGCCAAGGTACTCCTGAGCGTTTGGAGGGCATGAGCGGCGCGCCTCACGCATTCAAAAATATGGATGACCTTTCTGAGTCAGACGGTGAAATGGATCTGGAAACCGACGAGGAGGGAAGTGGGGCAGAAAGCGGACCTTCGCTGAAACGTACCAGGCAGAATCCCGCTGCTACTGATGGCAATTCCGTGCCAAAATGGTCCAATCCAGATCCTTACACAGTTTTACCTCCTGTAGAGGATGTGGTGAAGAAGAAAGACGTGGTTCAGCTCATTCGCAAAGCCAAAGTCACTGCCGAACAGGAGAAACAGAAACGAAACGACGTCGCCGACAACGTCGATTTCATATCTTTTGATATGGACGAAAGCGAGAACGAGACTGAAGACGAAGCCGAAGCCGAAGGCATCGAGGACGATGAGGACGATCTGGGGGAAAGGAAATCTTCTAGCAATGGTGCCACAAATCAGCGACAAGTTATCGCGGGATCCATCAATGACTTGCCGCCAAGGCCTGCTGTATCGGCTGATGTTCAGTTCAGTCATCTGAGCAATCACCACAACTACCTCAACGCTAATGGATCGACTTCGAATCCACCGTCAACAGTACTACCTCCTCGAACAGGCCCCCGTCATGATGTTTGGCCACCAAAGACTGAAGAAGAAGCGGTGAAGCTGACAAAAGCGAAGGGGAAGTTGCTGGGGCCACCTGGTTTCGACCTGATGCCAACCAATTTCAAGCCACAAGACAAAGCACCAAAGCATGGTAAGAAGCGCAAGCAACGTCAAGATGGTGAGATTGTGCCCGAATGGCAATCCTTTGGGCGTGATTCTGCAACACCATGGTTGACCCAAGATCATTCCAAAACAGAACATATGGGTTCTTGGTCAGTTGTATATCTAAACTCCGGCTTTATCGTGCTAATTCTATAGGCTTCACAAGGAGATATGTGACTTCTACGAATTCGCTAAGCCACGTGATTTTGAAGCTGCTGTGCGGAATGATCTCCTCGACCGTATTGCCCGTGCTCTTAAGCGGCAATTTCCTAGTGGTGATATCCGCTGCTTCGGCTCCTTCGCTGCTGGTATATATCTTCCCACAGCCGACATGGACTTGGTGTGGGTATCTAGATCATACATCACCACTGGCCAGCCTGAGTTCCAACCTACCTTTGGCAAAATGCGCAAATTTATGGCTTGTTTGATAAACAATGGCATCGCTCATGAAGATGGACGAGAAATCATCTCCAAAGCCAAGGTTCCCATTATCAAATTTGTGGACACTCTAACCGACCTCAAAGTTGACATCTCATTTGAAAACATGACTGGAGTTGTGGCAATTGATACATTCAATGGCTGGAAAGCTCAATTCCCTGCGATGCCTGTCTTAGTCACCATGGTCAAACAATTCCTCCTTATGCGTGGACTCAATGAAGTCTTCCTTGGCGGTGTTGGTGGCTTCTCAGTCACTTGTCTTGTCACGAGCCTCCTTCAACACATGCCTGCGGTGCAGAGTGGCAATATGAGGCCGGAAGAGAATCTTGGAGAGGTACTACTGCAATTTCTAGATTTCTACGGAAACCGCTTGAACATGGAGAAGACTGGTATCTCAATGGCGACTCCTCCTGGGTTCTTTAGCAAGGTATGTTGATTGTCGCTATCGCTAATGCTAATCATTCAGCCACCTTACACTAGTTTGTGGTATAGTGAAAGGAGTACTAACTTCATACAGATGGAGTCCACTTCCAAATGGTCTATCATGGATCCGAACAATTCGAGGAACGACATTGCTGTAGGCTCGAGTGCAGCACCTCTGATTGCAAAGCGATTCTCCGAGGCGCATACCGTTTTGCGCGACCATATGGCCCTGTTGCGCCAAACTGGAAATGTTTTACGCCAAGGCCAGAGCATCTTGAGTCCTGTGTTTGGCGGCAATTATTCCTCTTTCATTCATCAACGCGACCGCCTTCGGTACGTTTACCAAGATATCCCGCAGCAATATCGTTAGATCTGAGCTGCCAAACACGAATCGCTCGACAGGTTCTTGATGTGCATTCCATGTTACCAGGACGCAGAATGGAGTGCCCAGCGACTGTACACCGCTTGACTTGATGGACTATGATGACGATGCAGGCATGCTTATACACTGGAGTTTGGAGTTTAACATCCTGCTTCGGAGCATACGGTTAAACACGGGCGGATATACCCCTGTATGATTTGGTCTGCTTTGATTTTGCTTTCATGCCCCCCTTTACCCCCTCTGCAGCATGCTTTGCTCATGTCATCTTTTGCTTTCTGTGTTGCACTCCATCACATTATGGAGAACATACCTCTTCACATTTTCTAGGCTCCGAACCTCGAAGTTATAGTTATTCGCTACTGTACACCGTTCGACAGCTAAGCATCTGTTTCTCAAACAACAGCTACGCTGCAATACAAGACAGAAGCAACAGCAAAAGCGTACATATGTAGTTATACGAACATGACCTAGTGTGCAATGCCCACCGGACGAGCCGACGATCGCATCACCACGGCCGCCAAACGCCATTTGGCTCTCGGATCCCGACTCGTCCTTGGAATATTACAGAACAGTAGCAGTTCACTCGGTGTAATCTTCATACTAACAGTGATTTTGGGGATGTGAACTTTGATAGTATTACCGTGGTATGTCTTGACTAATCTGGATCCTATTTCTGTGGGGTTGGCTCTTCGCTCTTTATTGAGCTTTTTCAAGAACGCTCTTCTGGACGTTCTGTCTCTTATGACATTTACTTGTCGAGGCATATACCTGCGGTATCTGCGCAAGCAGTAGCGGGACCTTTTCTCATCCTTGCTTTTCTCGCCTGCGGGTGGGACTGGGAAGAGGAAAGTACGCTTGTGGAAAGACACCAAATTTACTCTATTACTGACTTTGGAGGTGGGACCAACCGTTTGGCTCTGTTTGGCCTGAAGAATCCTGAAGTACATGTTACTGTTCAAAAGTTGATGTTGTTCTTCTACCTGTCTGTGCTGTTTTGAAGTTCCGCATCCAACACCGGCTGTCGGTCAGATCATCTCCGCCATAGATTAGATAGAGACCAGGATGAGAACCTAAAACATTTGCAAAGACGGCGTTCAATCAATGGACGTATATGTGTCACTTCAGGTGGAAGCTTACGGTTTTCAACGATAGAAAGAAAAGCAGGTATCACTGATCCTACGGGCGTCGGGAAGTATCCACATTCACTAAGCTCGAAATAACATTCCGTCCCATATTTACCTGTTCACTAAACTGCTACCTCTCCTCGATCCCAACTCTGCAATCATCTGCGTATTGGCCAACTCCACCGGCTCCTTAGCGATCGTCTCCCTGGGCGTAGACGTGTTGGCACAATGGTCCTGATATCCTGCCTCCACAAGAGGCGCATTCCCTAAAAAAGGCTTTTCTTGTCCATTGATCACGGCACTTTTCCCTGTGTGCTGTCTTCGTCTCCAAAATATGAAAGCAGCGATAAAGATAGTAATGGCAAGGACACCGATGACTACGCCTGCTATCCAGGCTTTGCTGCCGCCGCCGCCGCCGCCGCCACTACCGTGCGATTTGTCGTTTGAGCTTGACGTATCTTTCACTCCGGTCATGAGGGCGAATGCTGCGGTTGTGTTGTACAATGGTGTCCCCACCGCTCCTTTCAGATAACAATTTTCCCATCCTAATTCCAGACTTGCATCGAATACAATTCCAAGGCACGTATTCCCACCAGCGGAGTAAGTTGCACAAGTCTCGACACATTTTTGCAAACTCGTCTCATGATAAATGGAGATATCGTTGCCCGCTCTGTTTTGATTGCACTGTAAAGTGAAGTTCTGGTCCTTACCGGCCATAATAGTATCTTTGTCGGTGCATTTCATGGGCAGGTTGGCATTTTCCGCCACAGCGGAATGCGTAACCCACCCGGAATTGACTGAGAAGCCTGCCTTTGCAAAATTGTTCTTTGGGTAACAGTTGGCGTAGCCCATTAGCATGTCTGGATTGTAAGATACGCCTGTGCACAAGGGGTGAGATAGTGAGCATTGATTCATGCAATCCGTCAGGCTGGAGGCGTGCCATGGACATGTGGAAGAATTGCTCGAAGGCGGACAGTAATCTCCTCCGGTTACATCTTTTCCACATGAGATCCTGAAGACCATTCCATTGTCTGTTATTGATGTTGATTGGTCGCTGGATGGGCCGGCAGTGTTCGTGTTATCAAGCTGCAATGCTGGCGTGACTAGGGCGCTATGGTCGTTCGTGGACTGTCTAAAGGTAGTTGCCCCGATTACTGTATTGGTCTTAAAGTAGCAACGTCCGGTATTGAAATTGTAGGTGACGCCGTAGCAACGTGGTCGCGCTGTAGAGCATGATCCCATACATTCTTCTAGACTGCTGCGAACCAAGCCGACCGAGGGTTCGAAATCGTTGCCCGGGATGTCGGTGTTGCAGTACAATTCGAAGGTAAGACCATTGGGAGTTGTACCTGGAGAACCAAGGCAAGAAGAGGCAAAGCGCTTGCTTAGAGGGTCTGTTCATTGTGAGGATCCTTTGCGTGTCGTGGTGAAAAGGCTGAATATGAGACTGACCTCGCCAATTAATCGCGCTACCTAATGCTGCAACATAAGAGAGGCTACTAAGCACAACAAATAAGTGTATCATCGTGTAAGAGAAAAATTGACCGAAGTAACACGCATAAAATTCTCGACAAGTTTACACTGGGAAGAAGATATCAAACAAAACGGCTAAAGACATCAGGAATAATAAAATAATATCGTCAGCACTTCTTACAGCCGAGCTCAAGCTAGAACTAGAGGGTCTAGAATATCACGAAAATACATTCAGAGGTTGATCCCGCACCGGAGATTGGGTAGTCGTTCGTATCCTGGCCGCAGTCGCAAGGCTGTGATTACTCCGCCGACCGACATATGCAGCTAACTGTGCATAACTCGTCAAAAAATGCCTCCACAAACTTACTTCTGTGGATGATGAATACTGCTAACGTATGGGGGATCTCGAAAGGCGAACGATGCAGAAGATGTGGAGTGTTGCTGTACGAGTGGTGCGAGCCTCCGCGCACGCTTTTGCTAATAAAAAGATTGTGGTTCCATCTACATTAATAGAAGCTAGAGAACAACGCTTCCCATGCGCCTTATCATTTCCTACTAGTACCACCCTTCCTCTTACACCCTGAATGCTTTTCATCCCCAATCGGTACTTGATACCTCACGCGCCAACCCCATTCAAACATTCGCTCGCAAAAACCAACTCTTGTAAAATCTTCTCCTCAAGCCTACTCGCCCCCTTCTTAAGCGGCTTCTGTCTTGCAAATTCTGCTTCGCGCTCATTACCCGGCAGCACCACCGGTCCCAACGGTCTCCGCTCCTGCACCCAATCATCCACATCCTCCTTCACACCATTTTTATCCCATTCCAATTGAGGTATATCCTGTTCCAGAGTCCCAGTCCCTGCACCAGCATCTCTGTACCGCTCGAGGATGAGCCATATGAGGGAGAGGGAGTGTACTTCGCTTGCCATGCCAAAGGTTATGTGGGAGTCACTGGGGCGTGTTCCGATGGGGGCATTGCGGTTGGATAGTTCGGTTCCCAACCGCTTGAGTTGATTGGGGAAATGATTGAGGAAGGAAACAATTTCGCCTGCGATCGGCGCACCTACCGCATCTAGAAGGTTGAGACAGAGAGGTAGCAGTCCTCGTGTCCATATGGAATGGAGACGCGTGGGTGTGTCGAAGGGGCCCATTCCCTTGGGTCGCGAAAACAGTTGCATGATATCTGCGGAGGTGATTTGGGATAGTACTCCAGCCACGGCCATACCCTCAGCGATCGTTGGTACGCTAGACATTTCGAGCAAGAATAGGATGGCATATTCACCATAGATGGGGTCGTTATTTATAAGAAGACGATCTGCCCAGGAGAACAGGCTGGTTGCGTAGCCGGTGAGGTTGTTGTTGGCGAACTGCAGTGCTATAGAAGCATGGAGGAGTTCGATTGCGGGTATGCGGAGGATGACTTGAAGAATAGCCGTCAAGAGGACGAAGTCATTGGGTTCGCATGTTGAGGGTTCTTCGTGTAGAGTTCGTGCCAGTGAACGGAAGCCTAGTGCTACGACGTTAAGCAATACCTCCAAAATTTGTGGCGAGTCAGCAGGTGGTGTAGTCCATTCTGGTCGCTGAGTTCCTTTGATCGACGAGATATTCTTCCATGGAGGTTGATATCTGACGAGAGGCTTGAGACACAAGAACAAAATCTGGAGAAGCGTGCGGTAATACTGAACATCCGAGCTTTGAAAGGCATTTTCAAAATCGGGATCAGACGCGATTATCGTCTTCCATGCGATTTTAAACAGGCCACGTAGTTCCTTCTCTTGACTTGCATCTTTGATATCCAATACTACCAGTCTCTGCAAGAGCACCAAAGCTAGATCAAGACGCTTGAATCTTAATCGATCGAATATTGCTTGAGGTACGGAGAAGTTCGCGTTCTCTTCCAGACATTTACGAACGACCTCAATCAGTAACCCAATTACTGACGCATCGTGCCTCAGGGACTTGCTCAGCTCGAGTAGAAGCAGTTTCCATTTCTCCATGAGATGGATTTGCGCCTCCACCAACGACAAGCTTGCATTTGCATGCTCTAGTTCCTTCTCAATACCTTGCAAAGCTTTGCCTTTCTGAGTGCGACGCAGGTTGAGAACTTTTGAAGCAAATGGTAGATCGTAGAAGTAGTTCGTTCCGTACTCCGTAGGAAAGGCCAGCGTGTGCTTGAAGTTTGACGGTCGTAGCCCGCCGAAATCTTTCCCCATATACGATTCTAGGTTCGCATGTAAAGAAGCGTTGTAGGTTGGCGCACTAACGCCATATTTTTTGAAGTACTGCAAGTGAGGTATGACAGTTTTTGAGGCATCATAATCTCCAATCTGAAAGGCTGTGTGAAGATGCATTGCGAGTACCTCCGCAACAGCCGCTGCCGCTGCCGCTTCAGAACAAATATGCAATGGTGCGTCCGAATCTTCTCGCTTGAGACCTCTCACATAGTTGGTCAGACCAGTGACAAAATTTTGATGAGTGCGAAGACTTCCGACTGCCCATGACCAGTGATTTTGGCACAACGCCACGAATCTGGTCATGGCTACTTGTAGCTTAGGTTCCATGTCGGCGATATTGGCAAGCCGGTCAAGAGCATAAACAAGCAAGGGCTTTCCGTGAACCTTCTCTTGCTTATCTTCTTTGCGCTGTTTCCGCCTGTCCCTTGGGGCATTGCCCGTGAGCAGTGAGATGGCAAACCACTGCTGCCGCGAACGAACAACAGCTGACAGCAAGTCCCAGATCTTCAACTCGGTGTGTATGTTATTGAGAGGGCGGCCAAGATGACCGAGAATAGAGAGGAAGTCTTTCGCAGGCCCTGAGCCCATGTGGCCGAGCAACGAAGGTGGCTCAGCCTGACTCCTTGCAGCGCTCGTCACCAAAGCCTCCAACAATGTAGCCACCGGGCCTCGCAAAGCTTCCTGTGAGGCGAAAAGGCGGGCGAGGACGGGAGCGGCTGTATATAGATGTTTCTCAAAGGCTGATGTGGATCGGTCGCTGAAGACGCCGATTCGAAGACCGGTCGCGCACAAAGCAAGCGCAGATATAATCTGATTGATCTGCCAAGATTTACACATCGATGATTTCTCGTCCAAGATTATTGAAAGTCCGGATCCTAACATATCGAGAAGCGAATTCGAGAGTAGAGAAGCTGGAGAATCCGACAGCAACACATCGACTAGATGATTCGACGAGTCGGCCAGAACGGCTGTAACAACTTTGTTCTGCAGGTTAGACTCATCATCGAAGCCATACGTATAGTGCAGGACTCTGTCAAAAATTGTCGCTAGTCGAGTACTAATCTCTGCTTGCTCTTGCGTGGACGTATACCGCCAGCTCCTGGAGTTTGAGAATACTGAGGTCAACGTTCGCGATAAACTCGTCACAACCGCCGATGCAATACGTTGGGGAATAACCTCTCCTCCTGGCTGTCGGGTAGCCTGAGAATTGAATCGGGTTAATGCTTTGCTCGATTGGCTTGAAGACTCCGAGCCCGGCTTCAGGGATACTTCGACGAGCATCTCAAATAAGTGCACACAACTTTTCAGGAAATCATAAGTTCCAGTGATCATTTCAACAGCAGTGACCACTGCGACCAGTCCTCCGCCATTGCCATCAATGTCTATAAGCTTGCTCCGGGCTAGCACAGGCCAGATGCGATTGGGAACGCTCGCTGTGACTGCATGGAAAAACTCGACACAGCAGACGAGTACTGCTATTGACTCTTCATGCCCGGGCTGTTCTTGTTGTAGCTGCAGATGATCCTCAAAAAGATCGGAAACGATGTTGAGAAGATCTTTGTCTGGGTCTGCGTCAACCAATCGTGCCTCAACCAGCGAACGAGCTGTCATGCTTTGGTCATCACCAGCATTCACACTCTGTTGGTTATGTGTTGTTAGGATAAGAGTAGCAAGGAGGCGGAGAATGTCGCAAACGTCTTCCAGTGGAAGCTTGACGCCTGTGGATACATCTGTCCAATCGTTGCCCTCTAGTGCGGTGTAGAGGCTGCAGACCATATAATCAAGTGGTGAGTATTGATAATCCCATTCGATGGTGATTGGTCTGTTGTCATTTACAACAATACCAAAGGTTTCAATTGGCACACATCCAAGCCCCGAGGGAAGTTGATCGCGTAGTGCCAGCTCTCCACTGCTTGCGGCTCTCGATGATGATAGCGTTAGCTGACCTTGCCTCCTCGACACGAACCAAGGCAGGTCTTGGGAGAGCCGATACGCCTGGGGCAACGATCCTCCTTCATCGAGGAGATCATCATCTTCATCAGTAACGACGTCAGTGTAGCCTTGAAAATCCGGTGGAAATCGTTTGGTGAAACGAGCTGAAGAATCCATATGATTCGACATTTTCTCCATGAGCTCATTATCCATGTGTCCGTTCATAACCACAGATTTCATAAGGCGATAAAGAGGCGTAGTTTCGTCTGGGTATCTCGAAAGGGCTTCGCTAAAAACCGTCGATATCAATCCTCGATTGTCACCAACAACGAACTCGCTCAGTACGTCACTTCCTTTTATTGACTCGTGAGCAAAGTCCCAGTAAGGACGATCTGCATCGAGAAGTGCAAGGATAGCGCCAACGGTTTGCTCCGAGTACGGGACGACTATTGGTACGACGAGTTCCATGAGCTGGAGTAGTAGAACTCGGGCTTGTTTTTTGTAACTGTCACATCCTGCGTCCCCAAATGAGGACGTCAACCAAGTACCAATCTCGGCTATTTGACCAAACAGACCGAGATGGTCGGCGGCAGAGACCGCTAAGGTCTGAATAAACTCTGGTTTCGACTCTGGTACCATTGAGTTGAATACTCGAGCGAGGACATCAAATGTTGAATTTGTGCCCTGCTGTTGTGGCAAAGCGGGACAGCTGACACCCCCAATCGAATCTTCGGATCCTCGTCTTGAAGTTGGCGCGAATCCTGACAGAGCGTTGCCGATAAGTGACCATGCGAACATGGATGATGCCGAAGCTTCCACTCCTTTTTCGGCCAGATCCATAAAGATTGAGTTGATATTCTTCATACCCTCTGGGGTCCACATATAACTTGCATCCGGTGTGGGAGGCGCAGCATCAAGATCTTCATTGCTGAGTACTGCCATAGTCTGAAGAACAATCGGAAATCGGAGCAAGGCCAATGCAGCAAGCTGAGCTGCAGTTCGTATACTGGTGCCGATATATGGCAGATTTGACGTTGGCTGATTAATTAGAAAGATATTAAATATGAGGGGGAATGTTCGACATACCGATTCTGGTAGACTAGCGAAAAATCCTACGTTGCTCAAAACTTCCAAAATCCTGGACACTGATTCGGCGGATGGCAAAAAAACGTCAATCACAGATACGTCAAAGATATACTGCAAAATGACCTGAATCTCAAGTAGTTCGGTTTCGGTCCATGATTCTGATAACGTAGCATCCACCTCTTCAAGCGAAGCCCAGCCAGGTCCTCTGTCCAGACCATCTACCCTCGCCTGAAACGACTGTGCAATCTTAAGGAGAAAAGACGAAACTTCCCTTTCAGGACACAACGATTCCAGAAGCGCAGAACCTCCATCGACCAATGAGGATGATCCAGCTATTTGTGTTTGGCTCTTAGTTTTGAAAGTGTGGGATCGGAAGAGAAGTTCGCTGACTTTGATTATGTGGAGCTTTTCGGAAAGATATAACCTAAGGAGGCGTGTGCGACGTTGTGGTGTTAGGTCAAATGAGCTTGTAATTGTATTCTCTTCCTTTAATCCTTCGGGCTTTGCTGCAATCGAGGCATGGAAAACAGAAGCGCTGAATGTGCCATTCCTGGCAGGGTTAGAAAGGTCGTTGTCGTATTGGTCCAGAAGAATTCTATTCGCAGGGCTTTTCTGCCATTCCAAAACCACGATCCTAAGTGCAGTGACTTCGTCCACTCTGGCTTCTCCTGCCAGCCAGAGAGCATCTTCCTTAATTCGTTTGATATCGTAAGGCGCATTTTCGGCAGGAGTAATGTTAATCGCGGCAGTTAGAGTCTCAAACTGGGATTTGCTGGCGGCAGAGGCTGGTGAGAATGGTTTAAGAGGGTTCTGGAGCAAGCTTCGAGCTGTTGTGTCGGCGAGAAAAGCATCGAGGCCGGCAAATTTGGAGAAGTTTGGATCGCACAGAGCTGAATAAGCATCTTGCCATGCACTAGAATTATTAGTCTTATGTCTAGAAGTTTATAACCTGCAATTAAAGCATGAAGGGCACTGACATTAGGAATTGTTCAGAGTTCAAACAGGGCTCCAATGGAGGAAAATAATTTGAGTTTGGCATTGGCGCCATTATTATGTGCCACGACTCTGCACGGCTTACGAAGTATCTCAGCCCATTGACGAGTGTGCTTGTCGAACATATAGAAGCATGGCTGCTGGTGTTGTTGAACTTGGCGCAAATACAAACAATGCCATCGCCAAAAGTTCACGTCCAATGGAATCTACCGAACTGGGTGGACATTGTCGTGCACGTGACCATATCTTCCCCCTGCATCTTACCTCATCCTGACCTATATCTTCCTCGAGAGTACTCCCACTACCAAGCTCCCAGCTGTTCATCACTACACAGCTGTCATCATATTCCTAACTCAATTCATGATGCATCTGCTCCTGTATATCAAAGGAGCAGAGCTTGTCTAATACAGGACTTTCAAATGGATGTTCACAATCTCTTGCTACCATGGCCAAGCGATAATCTCCTCCAGCCCTTCAACAACTTAAAGAGCATGTGTCGTCAAAATCATCTTCTTTTAGACACAGTAATTGAGCTAGAGAGCACCAACGGCATGACGATGCCTTCGGACGGGTCGTACAGAACGGCTGCATCCATATTCTCCAAGGTCCATTCACCAGTCCCAAATCACTGACTCGATCACCACTACCAAATCACTTTTTAAAGATCACCTTCTACTGACATCAAAAGAGCCTCAGTATCGCAGTTGTGTTGTTCTTTCCTTCTACTGAGAGAGGGGAGACATATCTGAGTGGTGTCCAGTAGCAACGGAACTCCCGCAACAAGTCCGAATCTACCTCGCACACGTCCAAGCCTACAGTACATTTGTACAGGTTATACCTGAGTTCGCTATGCGAAATCACCTTCGGACGAGCTTTAAGGAATGGATGGATCGCCAGATCAAATTATGGCACTCAGCAACACGCACACAGCTCCAGTTTTGCAACCTCTGTTGAGGGCACACTCCTAAATTACTGCTACCGAAGGAGCCGAAGAGATGGTGCATTCCAACCCCAGATCTGCACCATGCCGTGCGTCCGGATCAGTCTGTTGTAACGGGACACACTCAAAAAGTGATTAGGATCCGCCCCCACTAGCTCTTCGTTCTTATTTGACCTATGAAGTGAGAGAAAGCGCTACAGGCCACATTATCGGAATAACCTTTTACAAGATCTGGCTTACTAAAGAGATGGTGTGGTTTACCCCAACAGTCACATATGTTTCCGGGTCTAATACTGCTACTTGGGGTAACGACTCACAAGACATGGATTCAGCTCACATGACGAATACCGAGCGAACGGAAGGAGATAAGCGAAAAAGAGCCCCCTGGCCTCCGACCAGCTTCTTAAACCATGAGTGTTAGCTGCAATTCACGGTTATAGGGTGATCGAGTAGCACGTTTCGTGTTTATCCTGAAACACTTTACGGACGAAAGTTTCCGCAAATTTCTCTCCAAGCCTATGGTGCGATGAACCTCAAAATCTAATTAGTACTGGGATTGGTGGTCGTCTCCAAGAATTCATACGTGCACTGGTCGCGTTGTGGGCCACCCCTGGCGTAATACGTACTCTGCGAACCACAGGGTCTACCAGGATATGACCACGAGCTGGACGTGCATGAAACCGTCTGATCATCTACTTCTTTCTTCCAAAATATTTTCCGCCACCACAATATTGGTTCCGTTTACACGATTTAGGCTCGCGACTCACTGATACAGAAGTGAGATTTGACTGCTGCTGTCTTGATCTCGAGTTGGATTTTTTCATGCTGTGCTAATGAATATCATGATAGTATTTAGTAATCAGCTACAGACTTTCGAGCCGCATGCAACCCAGAAACCTTGGCATCGGCACGACATCTTTCTAAATGGGGACTCTGAAAGCTTGTCAAATCTATCTCGAGGCTTACCCACAAACGATAGACCACTCCAGAAGGACCGGCAACCTCATCATTGGTCGGACTAAGGTACGGAGCAATATACTAAGCCTTAATCCACCGTTGCCAAAGGGGATCCCTAAGGTCGCTAGCCAAGCCCTGTAGCATCGTGATTGCCCTAGCCCTCATCACCCTTATATTCGTATATTTTTTCTAAGTTCCTCCTCTCTGGTCTTGTTTACGTTGTGCACTAATACAGTCCTTCTTTCAATTCAAGTCAAGATGCCAACCTTGCGCTCACTTTTCCTGGCGCTGGCCGTCAGCCAAACCTTTGCTGCGCCAACTGCACAAAACACATATAACGTACATTTAGAGAAGAGGCAAAGCCTGAGTGACTGGCCCGCTTTGGCGAACTCGGTTGGCTGGGACGGCTGGAAAGCCATCTTCCCTGACTGGCAGTCATTTACAACCTGGGTTCAGACTGTTGGTAAGGCAGTTACTACGCCAGGAAACTTCTTAGGAGAGCCCGGCGCGAGTAAGTAGCGACTACCACTGTAAACTGTCAATATATTCTGACATTCCATTCTAGCTGATGTATTAGTTGCTTGGGCTCGAATGATGGGTGCCACCAAAAGTACTCCTGGTTTAATGAGTGCAGCCCTGGATGCTGTGAATTGTGAGATTGCAGCACATTGCCTGATTGAATCAGTATTGACAGGACCAGATGGATATGGATCAATACCAGACATCCCTAATGCCGCCCCACGAAAACCCGCCATGAAATCACGAACAGCCGTACCCAACTCGGAAACGATCAAGATACGGTACGGGCCTTATAAGGTTCCGTCCATGAAGACGAAGAACTTGATGGGACAGTACGGCATGTTGTTCAACCTTCCTAACAAGAACCTTGAGAAGTGAGTACTATCATAGTGAAAGTTGGTTACGATCGCTAATGCTCCATGCAGGCCTTGTGAGGGAAATTGCACACTCATTGGTATGAGCTCTGGGCTGGAATATGCGGATGGAAAAACTGCGAATGTCAACGAGGGGCTCTGGTTACATCAGTATGCGACTAATCTGATGCGAGTAACCAATTCATATTAATCTAGATACAGCTTAATTCTCTTCAACGGTGGGCCTGGCCGAGTGGACACTACTTGCAAGTCGCGAGATGTCAGTGTACCACATGCGTCGGTAGGCGCCGTAACATCTAATACGGAACGCATATTCGCCGCTGGAAACGAACGAGTGGAGGGAATCTTGCCCAACATGGGTGTAACAGACGCTGGATATAAGCTTTACGACACTGATCGGTTATCCGCACTTATCGAATTAATGAATGAAAATATGGAGGATAAGATAGTCTATCTTACCATGACATACGACATCGTGCGAGGCCATCCATTCAAGGATGAGATAAAGATTATCTGGATGGATGTAAGGCAATGCGGCACCAGCGAGGTCAACCCTCCCAAAGATAAACGTGAGACATTAGCGTGGTATGCTCTTCTTCGACTGCAAAAGCTAACAACACTATCCAGCCCAATTCACCCTAGAATACAAATGGACATCCGACCTCGACGCCGAACTAGTCGGCACAATAGGCCACGTCCACGACGGCGGCACCCACACCACCCTCTCCGTAAATGGCGAAGAAACATGCCGCAACAACGGCGCCTACGGCGGTTCTCCGGAATACATACAAGAAAACGGTGGGGGCCACACTCAACCTGCCGCTGATGGTGCTCATGCCGGTCCTGCGACTGCCCATGCCGAAACGGGCCGTATGGTGCATTTGAGTGATATGCATGTTTGTTCGGGGAAGGATATTGAAATTAGGGAGATGAGGAAGGGGCAGGAGTGGACGTTGAGGGCGCATTATGATTTCGAGAAGAACAAAGGTATGAAGGCGGCGGATGGGGAGTGGGATGGGGTTATGGGGATTAGTGTTGTGTTTGTTAGGGTGAAGGGGAAGGATTAGAAAGACTGGGGGCAGTTTGTTGTAAGGGATGGTAGTGTTTGCTTGCATTGCATTTGGCGTGGTGCTTATAACAGATAGAAGATAAGAATTAACTCCACATTTCACTTTTCTGTCATCATTTGGACAATGATGGGGTACCTTCTCCATCATGTTTCATCTGAAGTGCACGTTGAAGACTTGAGAATTTTGTTAGTACTCCGTATGCTTACAATTCTTAGATTCTTTTTGACAATGATAAGTTGGAGACTATGGCATAAGAGCTGTAGCCTATCTTCAAAGAGAGTCTCATATGTCACGATGAAAGCGAGTTCTGGCTTTTTGATAATATAATGAGCAAACTAACTTTTGGTTTGAATTCTCCATGTGCATAAGCATAAGGTGATCTGAGATCGGCGCGGAAAGAATAAGAACCTTATTCCGGACCCACATATCCTTCTTGACTTTCCGGTGTGGGAAAGAAGACCAATATGCTAAGATCAAATAGAAAGAAAATGCCCTAGTGCCCTCCAACAATCCATCTTCTTCCAACAAAAGGCGGTAATTGTGTCTAGCATGGACCAACGTTTGAAATGATTGCTTATCTGTTCTCGTTTTTGTCACTGCGAAATGATGCCTACCATATCTAGACCTTCTCCAATCTTTTACTCCATGAACGGTCTCTCTTCCTTTAGGTCGCACTCTTCAAGCTTTACACCTTCCTTCATCTCTTGCTTCACCGTGATCTCTCTATCAATATCTACGTCTTGCTGTTCTTCGCTTTGCTCATCGTCCGAATCATCAATGACAATGAATTGAATACGGCTCCGGGAGACCCCATTTAGACACCCATCTCCTTCTGTTGCTCGATTGGCATGGTGGGGTATCGGAGAAGGTTCCTCTTCCGGCTCCATTCGCTGCCTCTTCTCGGAAAGAGCATTGGCACCATCGAGCTCTGCTTTCCGCTTTGGGATTTGGAGCGCGAAATCCATTAGTAGTCCAGCGTCCGGCGTCCTGAGTCCTCAATCTGTTGCGTTGTAACTGTTGATACGGTTAGTCGCAAGAAAGAATCAGCGTCGATAAGTACTGTACGTACCAAATCACTGTGGAACTCTTTAATGGCGGCTTTGAGATCAAAAACCCGGAATGCCAATGTCTCTTCAATCAATATTTCCAGATGCTCTGCACGCTTGTCGGTAATGAGTACACCGTGGGCATGTTCTGCCATGCTCCATAAGCTTAAAGGGTACATTCTATTCTTGAGTTCGTACTCGAAAGTTGAGGAATTATGCTCGGTTGTTGAAAAGGCGGTGCAAAGTAAGTTAGATCTTCCATCATTCGATATCAAGCCCACAAGTACTTGTGTGGACAGGTCGCTATCAAGGCATCCATACCAGAGTTTATGAGACTTAGAGCCATCCAGAGAGGTGTATTCAAGCACAACTTGCCTGGGTTGAGTCCACTCATCTAAATTGGTCGCGGTATTGGCATCTGTGATAACGGGGAATATTGTTTCAGCATTTTCGGGAATTGGGATGGTGAGAACATAAGGACAAGTATCGGCACTAAGGTCGAAAATTTTACGTTGCGGTTCGTGGTCCCTTGCTGGTGTTTCTTCATCCAGAATTTCCTGCTCTTGGTTTTTGCTAAGATTGCCTCCACCATTTTCTTCCTCAAATTCAACATTTGCTGTCGGAACCGCTCTTCCTGCTGTTCCAAATCTTACTGCTTCACGCCGCCCAGCCTCCTCTTGAGCTTTTGAGGCTCTGCGTTCAGCGTCCGCTTGCTTTCAAAGTCCTTTTCGCCTGAACAGCCGCCTTGTGCTTCTTTCGAGTTTGCTCAGACCAGCCTCTCTTCGGCTTAACCGTTTCTGGAGCCGGAGAACTTACGGATCTTGAAGCTGTCTGTGTAGTCGAGAAGAATGGTAGCAGATTTGCGAATTCCCCGAAATCACTTTCCTGAGCTCTCTTGCTGAATGCTTCGACCTCTTCAGCCATGACATAAGCTTTGCTACATTGAGTTTGCTTGACAGTGAGTTCCGAAACAGCATCTAAATATTTGCTGACTTCTTCATTTCTGGTGCGTTGCTTTCTTCTCATGCGCTGTAGGGCCTCGATATCTTCCTTCAAACGAGTGTCAGCCGTTTCTAAGGCAGCGAGAATATTGTCGTCAGAGACCTGACATGGAATTAACAACTCAATAAAAACATAAATGAAGGTGAAAAAATCATTACCGTCTCGGCAAGCTCAAGTAGAGTGTGATAATGATCGAGGCCTTCCCACAGGAGCTGACTTGTTGCCGCAATTTTGGCATTTCGTAGCTGTTCTGTCTTTTGCTGTAATTGTATCTGAATGTCGTCACGCAATTTGTTCTACATACTGTGAGTTAGCAAAAAAGAAGCAAACATATCCATAAACGTACCGAGTTATCAAGATCGCTCGAAACCTTGTGTGCTGTATTCGCCGACATGGTGGTGTGTTTGTTGACTCGAACACCTCGAGTGAGGGTGGTGAAGAAGACTGTTGTCAGGTGTCGGAGAGACACAGGCGGGTAAAAGAAATGGTGTGCCTAGAACCTGACCAAATCGCCAATGAGATCATCTTCTGCAATGTTTCGAATGCTTCATTTCGGGTTCACTTTGCTTTCAGCCTTGGATTGTGGGATGCTTAGGCTTCTTACTACTCAGTGTTACATTCTTTTCACGTCTGAAAAGTCTTATCTAGGCCATAGTCTAAAGTCAAGGTGCTATCGCCCCAAGAGCACAACATGTCTAACCACGTTTGTGAGTTGTGCTTGTGGTCGTCATGACTGAGTGACCTTGATATTCTCGTCAATTCTCCTTCGGCCAATGGCTACATTTGGTTCGAAACTCCTCAGAAATTGTTGTTCAATAATCATCGTCCACTTTAATCAAGGGTAAGATCAATGTAAGCCGTCGTCTTCTTGCGTTCTACCAGCGTCAGAAAAGCGCTGAACATATTTGTAAGTCACTTACTGTGAGTCTTAGTGCGTTGCTTTTGGTCTTCAGACTCAACCTCAGCTTCTGCTTTCCTCTTCTTCGTTTCTCTCGCAATCGCGGCCTCATGTCTGAATTAGTTGGTTGTCAGGAAAGACTGGGGCCGAAATTACTTACTTGCTCAACAATGAATTCAGTGATGGCATGCTTGAGATCAAAAGACCTCAAAGCCAGGGTCTCCACAATCAACTTCTTCAAGTGCTCGTTTCGCGTCACAAAATGAACGTAAAAGCTGATATCCTCAGATTGCCAAAGAGATGGTGGATACATAGAGGCAACACGTCCGATATCTACCTTAGAAATACCAGAGACAGGGTAGTACTCCACATTGTTTTTTTCCTCAACAATACTAGCAAACAGAGGCTCTAAGCCAACTTGAAGGTTATAGCCGGCCCAAAGCCGGTTCTCTGTGGACTCTTTGCCCTTCTTGACCTTGACAACGATTTGCCTAGGTTGCACCCATGTACCCAAGGTGCCTACTGTATTAGCGTAGGAAATAGCCGGGAAGATCGGAAATACTTTCTCAGCCACATTTGACATATCAAGGACGTATGGGGCAGTTCCAGCACTGATGTCGGTTTTAGTGTCTTTTCCAGATGCTGAGCCGTGTACACGCTCATGAGAATGCTGCGGTGTGACTGAAGAGGACATCAAGTGTGGTAACTCCGGCGGAATTGAAGCAAGAGATTTGGGGCGCAAATAATGTCCAAACTCTCCGAAGTCGCCGTTCTGGAGGCTTCTATCGATTTCCCCAAGCTCTTCGGCTGCAACCCATGCTCTATTACAATATTCCAACTTCTTTTCAAGGTCTGATGTGCGCTTAATGCACTTGCGGAAGTCTTCAGTCTTAGTAGCCTGGTTTTGTCTGCGCTACTCAGCAAGTTGAAACTGGCGCCGTTGGCGGTCATTAGCTTCGTCCAGTCGTCTGAGGATTTCTTCTGCTGAGCCCTGCGATATTTCAGTATACTTGTCGACCACTAAGGATGGGGACATTGCTACTGTATTCACTGATGGCCGGGTACCCTCATCCTGCTCTAAAAGACTTAGGGCAGGTACGTTATGGCGCTCGTCAAGCTCCAGTGCTGCCATCTTAGCTTTGTCGAGAAGTTGATGCTCGATATTTAGCTTGGCATTGAGAGCATCTCGTTCCTTCTTCTGAAAGTAGATAAGGTAGTGAAGTCTAGCCGGATTTTTTTTAAATCACCTACTAAGTTTCCCACGTCAATGAGCGACTTCCACGAGCGACCTGAAGACATGACTAAAGTTACTGAAGAAGTGACGGATGAGAGAATAATCCTGACGTCTCATTTGTGGGTGCCTTGAGTCTTTATCACTCTCAACAGATGTATGGAACGCCGGTATTGTTTGTTGTGGTAGACAACCCTTCGAGGTCGGTGACGCCGACTGAGACCATCACTTAGACAAACAGCTGGGAAAGTAGATGGGTGACTAGTGATGGATGACCAGGTACCGAACGTGATGCAAGTGAGCACTGATTCCACCAGACTGCTGCCAAAAAGTGTTGGAATCCCACCATGTCCAAATTCCCTAAATGATAAGCGAGTTTTGACATCTTGAACGACGAATTCCCAGGTATCAAATTCTGCAGAGATGTAGATAGATAAATAGAATGGGCGATTTTAGCATTCTGGAAGATACTTTAGAACTGTTAATTGTGCGTTTGGTTTTCTTTCTTCAAGTTTTAAAATATTGAAGATTAGGGAGTAGTCATCTGGACCTTCACAGTCATGTTAACAGCATCGGATCTGAAAAGCTACGTAAAGCCGTAATCACAGTAACCCAATCTGAGAACGCTTTCAGACAGCCTTAGAGCTCCTACCTGGTTCGATATGAGGATATATCGTGCAGAGCGCGAACGATAATAGCAGCGGATCTATCAAACTGGACGTGAGGCTTTGGGAGTGCAAAACTTTTGAGTTATTTCTGTTCCAAGCCATATTGATGCATACATCAATTGATGAATATGGATACTATTGTTACAATGAAACAAGTAGGACGGGTAAGATGAGGTCGAAGTAAGCTGCATGACTAAGCGAGCCTTAAATTTCAGCCGCGAATTGCCGTTTGAAGATTTCAAGATATTTTAAAAAACAATTGCAAGTAAAACAACAGCAACACCAAATTCCCCGTTGCTTACCTTGCCGCTCGCTTGATCACCTCTGAAACTGCTAGATTCAAAGGAATTCTTGGTACCAAAATACTTACTCGCTTTCATAGATCAGTTCACATAAAGGCAAAATGGATATGGAAGAGGAAGATCTGTATGGTAAGGCTGATATCTGCATGAGATCTTATTGAACAAATGTTAACTGTCAAAGAGATCCTTAGTATCGATAGAGGCGCAAGCTCGGTGGAAATCAAGAAAGCATACCGCAAAGTACGTTCATGTCCTTACATTCAAAAAATAGTTGTTCCCTCTAAGCATGGTCTTCGAATTTTCATGATATATCTATGGACGATCTATGTTGCACGAAAATAGCCTACCCATCTGTCACTCTACGAATCTGCGAACAATCTTGCGAACAATGTTGCGAATCAAGATAGCATTCAAGAGTCACTAACTCCGACTAGGCAGCCCTCTCAAGCCATCCCGACAAACATGCAGAAGAAAATCGAGCAGAAGCAGAAGCACGCTTTAAAGCAGTACAGCAAGCCTATGATATTCTTCAAGATGACCAGAAACGACATATGTACGACACCCATGGCATGGCAGCCTTCAAGAGCGGTCATGGAGCCGGAGCTGGAGCTGGTGGCGGCGTGGATCTAGATGATATACTGGCTCAGATGTTCAATATGGGTGGTGGTGGAGGTATGCCTCCTGGTATGGGTGGTATGCCAGGGATGGGTAGGAGGGGACCAGCCAAGGGACCGAACGAAGAGCAGGCATATGAGGTCACGTTAGAAGAGTTATACAAAGGCAAGACAACGAGGTTTGCAAGTACGAAAAGTGTCATCTGCGGGACTTGCGATGGCAGCGGAGGCAAAGAAAAGGCAAAGCCAATGAAATGCAGTAATTGCGGTGGAAAGGGTAGGAATCTTGCTATTAACTGGTTGACTGACACTGACATGTAATCTAGGACAAGTAATAGGCCATCGACATACGCCCTTCGGTCTCATGCAAGAAGCATCTCAGTGCAGCAACTGCGAAGGTACCGGGCAAGTTTTCAAAGACAAGGACAAATGCAAGAAATGCAAGGGAAAGCGTGTGGTCCAAACCAAGAAAATGCTCGAGCTTTACATACCGCGCGGCTCGAGAGAGGGCGACAAAATCGTCTTACAGGGAGAGGCGGATCAAACGCCAGGACAAGAACCAGGCGACATCATATTCGAGCTAACAGAAACCCCTCATGAAGTCTTCAAGAGAGTTGGCGCAGATTTAGCCGCTACCATAGACGTCACCCTCGCCGAAGCACTAACAGGATTCAATCGCGTTGTTTTGAAACACCTAGATGGGCGAGGTATACAGATTTCACCTCCCAAAGGCAAAATTCTACGGCCAGAGCAGGTACTGCGAATAGAAGGTGAAGGTATGCCCATGAAGCGGAGCGACGCACGTGGCAATCTTTTCCTAATGGTCAACATCGAATTCCCTGAGGACGGCAAGCTTGATTCAGCAGCGATTGAAAAGTTACGAAATGTATTACCAGGCCCCGAACCCCCAATCAAGACGGAAGAGGTTGAGGAAGTGGAGTACGATGGTGACGCGAATATGGAGGACTTTGGCGCTGGATCCGATGATCCCCGAGGGGCGGAATGGGAAGACGACGAAGAAGAAGATGGCGGCCCGCAGTGTGCGACGCAGTAGAGCATGGGTACTGGCGTGTAAGGTGGGAGACGGCGCATTATGAGGCTTTGGACGTAAGGTAGGCATACATTTGCTTTGGATCATGCGCAAGGATTAATGAGGGAACGAAACTGTAATAATGTACATAACTAGACGTAAATATGCTGCGTTGCTGGCTAAAATCGTCGGAATATACGCTCTACTCAAATATCAAATCTTCCAGCTGTATGAGATTTTACCATGGAATGGGAATTTCCGTGAGGATTACTAGTGAGATGTTTCTAGTCTAGACGTCTGGTGCCCTGCGAGGTTTTCTTGCCCGTTACTCTCGTCCGTGAGATGTGATACATGTCTTTCAATTCACCAGTAAGGACCACAGTAGAGAAAGTTTTAAGAATACTAACACAATAATTCTAAATATGGGGTATATGTGCGCAGAAATTATTGCAATAAATACAAATGATTAGGCCTTTCGCCGCCACTCTCCTTATTCCTAGACACAACCCAACTTTTCATATATGAGCAAATGTAAACTCAAATTGCCCAAGGTATAGGAAATTGTAAGCAGTGGAGCTGGGTATGCTCTTGATACACACAAAATCCGTATTGGCGACATCAATAGCCTCAATCGCAGGTGTTTACCGGCTGCGCCAAACAGCCCGAGAGGATGTTCTTGTCTCTAGGAGAAGTGCGGTTGGGGAGTGTCAGCATCTCGCTGAACCTCTTCTTGGTAATGACCCGCATACCATGTATTCGAAATAGTCTTATATTCACCCCACATTTCTTTTACGGAAGGAAATGCATTACTCTTTTTCTTCCTCTGCCTCTCGCTCTCCTTGGTTGTACTACTTGTACTAGACACCTCACTACCCGCCATGTCGGCACTTGGTCGAGGTATCGACGGTGTTGAACGGCCCTTCCCGGACAGAGAGATGGGGGCCTGGGTATCCAAACTTGGACCGCCATTTCTCTTAGAGCCGGATGACTCACTAGTCCTTGAAGTGCCAGTTGCCGGTCTTTGCCCTTCACGCTCGGCTTTTTGACGGTCTGCTTCTTCGGCGTAGGCGCTGGTGTACCACGTATTTGTCATGCCTTTGTATTCTCTGACCATTTCTCCAACTGTCGGGAACCGCCCCTCCTTTTTGGGCTTTTCTTTCTTTTCCTTCTTTTGCTTCTTACGAGCAGCCCAGTCAGGAGTGCTGGCGCCTTCGCGGCTTTTCATGGACGTTCCTGGGCGATCATGAAGATCACCCCGCTCGTTTCGTCCAGGCGATTCTGGGAGGTTGTCTTTGACATTAACAAGGAAGTTGTCCGTCAAGAGGGGCGACCTTGGGGGAGATTTCGGATGTTGTTCATCTTCGGATTCCTTCAATCTAGAGGGCGCTCGGGAGGGGAACATGGGGAACATTTTGGACTTTGGAGGTGTTTTTGGCTTCGGCGGGACAGGTGGTCCTTTCTCACCAGGGGCGCCAAGTTCCCAGGGCAGAACATCTGACCTGCTGACTCTGGTACCAAGTCCCAGCCTTTCGCGAGGAGCACGGTACCATTGTGCTGACATAACAGATGGCGCGACGGATCCAGCCGTGGAGATGGAGTCGTCATGAAATTCGCGATCGAAGACAGCCTCGGACTGAATTACGGAGAGGGTGTTGTTTCGACTGCTCGACCGCGGTGTTCCATTATGTGGAGTAGTACTCCGGCTTGCTCTTGGGGTGTGGTCAGGTGACAACAATTTAGTATTACTAAAGGATGAGTTGGAAACATTCCTCGAATGAATCTGTTCTTGATTGTCTTTATACTCGACGGACATTGCACGGGGATATGTGCGCTCTGGTACGTGACTGGGTTCCGGACGTATTTGGCCCGGCTCTGGCGTCAAAGGCCAGTGATCGGACTGAGCTGAAGATGGCTGCAAGGGAGCCTGCGCATGCGTTGGAGCATGATTGGCTTGATAGTGGGTCCGCTCTCTGCTCTCACGTTCACGAGAAGGTTGTCTTCGCATTCTCAAGTTTGATGGTCGCTGAGCATCAGAGGCTGAGCGTGAAATTGAACGCCTGGGGCGAATTGGCAATGGTACTGCTTCATGAGAGGCTGAAGGTGATAGATCAGTTGCTGATCGCTTTCTATTGCGTTCTGAAAGCCCTTCCAAAGACGAAGTCCTTGGTGGAGGAGCGCGCATTCCAGATTGCAGAGAGGAACGCGATCCCTGCTTACCGAAAGCATTACCTCTAACTCGGCCACTCATTGCAATGTGTCCGCCCATTGGTATTGGCAATGCCGGAACTGCGTGATCAGCTCGTCGTACGGCCATCGTTTCTGCGCTTGACTGTTTGCGTAGGATTCCTTCTGCGCTTGCTTGCTTCCGCAGACGGGCAGTCTCAGGCAGATTAATTATTTGGGACCGAACACTGGACGATGATTTCTGTTTTCTCGGGTGGGGCGAAGGTTGTGGTGAGTCTATATTTGGTGGTGGGGGTAATACTTGTTCCTGCAGGATACGTTCTTCTAGTTCTTGCTCCTCTGACAAGCCTACTTCTTGCTGAGGCGATGGCGTGCGTGACTTCCGGTTTCCCTGCTCTAATTCTGTGATGCTCTGGTCCAGCTTTTCAGCAAGCTTTGATGGTTGTTTAGGTGGAGAACGCGCAGGACTATTATGCTCAGCAAAAGTGGCTCTTGAGAGTTCGTTTCTCGATGACGTGCGTAAAGGCGGCTTAGCGTTTGTATTGGGAGGAGATCTGGATCTCGAGGGAGATCTTGAAGGGGGGGTTGGGAGCGGGCCACTGGGGGGTGGGTTCAGGTGTTCGGTGACAAGAAATTCCTGCTCTGAAGGCTCATCTGGGTTCAGAGCCATCTGAGACATCTTGGGGTGCGGTGGCGCGCCCTCTGGTGGAGGTTGACCAGGTACGAACGTAAACTGTTCACCGACTGTGGGCGAGCTTTTCCTCATCTGATCTTTATCCCTTTTGGCACGTAAAGTCCGCCCCTCAATTATTGTATCTGACTGCTCTTGGGGCAAAGCAAGAAAGGCTGGCCGGTTCCGTTTGGCAGAATCAGAGAAAGGCTTCTTACTTGCAGTTGCTTGAGTGGCACCATCATAGAGGTCCGCAGTAATCGGGGACATGGATAGCACGGCACTGTTTCGCGCAGAGGATGATGTGGGAGCATTTGCGCCACTACTAGGGACGTTCGAATGGAGAGATTGTGTGGTACTGGTGGAGGCGTGCGCTGAGTGATTGGGGGACACTGGATGAGCAAAGTGCGAACCTGTTGGACGCGACGGAATATTACTGTAGGTCTGGGCTTGGGCCATGGCAGCACGTATCGACAGTGGTTTTCGCATACGAGACGATCGAGAGCGATTGAGCAAGCTTCCGAAATTGGCTCCATGGATATTGAGGGTATCTTGGGCATCGCTGAAGTCAGAGCTATACTGTCGTAAGCGGACAATAAACAGTCCATTGGAAACAAAAGATCTTACTCATGTGCAGCTCTTATTAGACTGGTCAGCCCTGTCTGATATCCACGCAGCTGCAGGAGCAATTCTCTCATCTCATCTTCTTTCCACAATACTCTTACGCGAGCCATGATGCCCATCTGCTCAGTTGGACTGATGGGTGCGCCTTCCACATACTCCTGAAGTTCGATGGCATATTCCTCGATCACAGAGAGTGTGAGCGTACAACCCAAAATGATTGACTCAGTAGCCCGTGTTATCTGCTCCTGCCTACCATCCCCATAAGTGGACACTGCACCCCAATCAAAGTTCTGAAGCTGTGCCAGGGCGACATGGATGAGATTACACTCCGTAGCAATAGACGTCATCATTAATGGCGCCCGCTTGAACTTCTTGTTCACATTGTGAAGGATTGCCACAATCTTCGTGCAGGTGGAGAGCAGTGGGGTGATAGGAAAGGCCGCACCAGCAAACTCCATGTTGATGGAAATTTAAAATCATGAGAAGAGCGGTTGGGTGGACTGAAGCAATTTCAAATATCGAGAGTGGGAAACATGCGAGGCAAAGGAATTCGATGAAAGTGGGAGTGAGAAGAAGAGAAGGAGACAGTATCTGACAAGGTCGAAAAACATACAGGAAGAGGAGAGATCGAAACCAAAACCCTGGCTCGACATGGAGAATTATGCAGTCTTTTTTAGCAAGGAACATCCAATCGTATTTGGAAGAAGGAATACAGCACCTGCAGAAGAGGCTTTCTGAAAGCAAAAGTACACAGCTCGTGCGTCGGTTTAAGCCTGATCGAGAGGTGTGCATTACATTGCAATAGGCTTTGGCTACCATGCCGTCGGGTTTGAAGCATCGACTTCCCGGCGCCCCGAGTGGTCATCGCGAGGGCACACAAAGTAGCTAAGACAATATCGTAACTGCTTTTTCTTACACCCCTGATATGAGCCGTTGTCGCGAAAGCGTTACACAACAAGGTAACGTCTTTGAAGAGATCGCTGGTTGCCGACATCCTACCCGAGTCCTTCGTAGGATTTAACAGTCTCCCACGTTGCAGCACGAAGCTCTTTCGTCCCGAAGAGGTGGAATGGTGGAAAGTGACATCTGGAAAGTGGAGATTTCAGGTCCAAAACTAAACCCCAGCGGCTAAATTTTAGCGGACTTATCCGTAGCCTCTACCTCCCCACGCACTCGGTGGGGTTATCTACATAGTGAAGAGATCTGGTATGGGAAAGATATCGAGAGGAAAGACAAAACGTTCCTCCAGGGGCTGAGCTTATAGGCGATCAAGAGCTTAAACACCATCCTCAGAAAGTAGATGAAGCCTACTCTAATGATCTAACATTGGTCAATAAAAGTTGTGCTTTTGGGCCTGCTTTAATATGAGTACCTGTAAATATGTACAACTGGACTTTCGTCACAGGCTCTCATGTTTCAAAAAGGCGAGGCGCTACTCGTCCCGTGCTTTCTTCCGTCAAAGCCTAAAACAAGCGAGACTACATCGTACTTCGCACTGTCTTTTAAGTTTTAACCTTTTTACCGGTACAGGTCATTTTAGACACTCCCAGATTTTGGCCCTCCGGTTTGGGTTGCCGCGACGACCTACTTTTTACTATACAGCTGAACCGTTATTAGTAGTACCCAGTAAGAAGAACCATCTCATCAATTACATTCCTTATCTGAGTCCTGCGCAGGTACGACAACCCGCCAACCAAAAGCAGAAACTGTTCCTTCTCTTTCCTTGTTCTGCGAAGTGTACTTACAACAAACCCGAGTACCTTGTCAACTTTCAATAAGCAGCCTCCTTGATCTTGCCCTCATGGTAAATACGGTCAGGTTCCTGCATCTAAATTCCTTCGAGGAGCAAAATCACCGTTGGGGTTCACCTGGTGCTTGACCGCCAATAACAGCAGCTTACTGGAAATCGATGTACTAGCTATCACATAACCGACGCTTATGCCTCGTGGTTCCAGTCCCTCGGTGCCGGCCTTTAGCCAGAGCTAATCGTTTCTGACAATCTCTGCATCGTATACAGCACCATCCAAAATTATCTTAACAGGCAGGGTGTTCACGGGACATAACGCAGTGAGCCACGGTCACATGCTATCGTTTGTGGGGACTGCTGATACCATTCCAGAACCACAGCCAAGGCCAAATGATCCGATATTTTGCTAGTGAGATTTTTCGAGCTTGCAATAACAAAACAGTATGGTTTGGGAATGGAAACCATGAGCTAATATTTTAGGCCTAACAAGCACTCGAAATTGGACCAGGACGGAAGATAGAAGCTGACGGATTTCTGATTGCACGATCTATTGTCCCAGGATCGGTGATTGTGCAGTAGTAGATGCTGATGTCAACATGTCAAGCTAGACACCTTCCCAATCTAGGAATCGGTATAAGCAAGCAAGTATTGCTAGGTGAGCCACCACATTGGTAAGCCTAGATACCATATACAAGGCTAAAGCCTGACACGGACGCTGGCTTCCAACACTTAATTAATGGCTCGGTCCGGCCCGCGATAGCTGCTAACGAAGACGATAGCCTCCATTTTGCCACCCCTCCCAAATTTGCTCGGTACACTTTTGCGCATTCACTGTTCGAAGTGGGTATTATGTTGGGTGTTCACACCAGTCCTAATAAGACGAGCAGTGATTGAATGATAATGATCAAGCCCAACTGCATATCGCTTTGGAAAACCCACAGTTCCATTCTTATTCGTATGGCCATATATACAATTCAAAGGCATAAGAGCGTCTTTTAGTGTTCCCAAACCATACAACCAAATCAAAGGGTTCAAGGAGTCGATAAATTCCTACATCCCAAGTGCACGTTCAACGGCACTTATTTACATTCTTCTCTGTCCCATATGAATTGCGACTGATCTCGATCCTGCACCAAGGAACTACCAAAGAATTCCGCCATTTTCCCACTCGACCTCGGGAACTATGCGTGCGTATTCGACCATTCGGACTTCGTCAACCTCGTGAACCGCCTGAAACCCATCCATGGCGTGTTGATAGGACTTTCGCCTGTATATATGAAGACGTCATATAGAAAGCCACCGAAGGCCGTTCCAAAGAAAGGGGCGACCATTGGAATCTATAGTCCTATCAGGTTGGTTAAGATGCACGGAAGGAAGCCAAAACTTACCCAAAAATAGTAATTTCCTGCCGACCACACTTCATGACCATAGCCGAGGAAGAAACTCATCAATCTTGGTCCAAAATCACGCGCAAGGTTGATAGCGTAACCAGTCTCCCATCCAAAGCACGCGCCAATGCCAAAGATCACAAAGAACAACGCAATAGGTGTAAGTTCCTTTGCACCAATGTTTCCGTCGTCCTTGAGAGCGTATATACAGAACATCAAGATCGTCGAAGCGATGAATTCGGAGAAGAATTGACCGGTCCTGGACAGAAATGGGGCAGGATACGTGCAGAATATGCCCGCAGTAGACGTATTTGAGTAGCCGGGTACAGTCCTGATGTTTGGGCCTCCTTCTTTGAGAGTGATCGCAGACTTGTAGTTGGCATACACCACGCCTGATGCGCAGAAAGCACCCAGCGTCTGGGCAACCAACATCATAGGAAACTTCCTCCATGGGAATTTGCGGAACAAACAGTTCGTGAAGGTGACGGCTGGATTGAGGTGTCCGCCAGATTTCCCACCAACATAAACGCCTAACATGACAGCTAGTCTGCACAGACAAGAAGATTAGGACTCGATAGAACCAATTTAAAACACAGTGCCCAGGGTCGAGGCGACACTCGGCAGGAAAGGATCACTTACCCCCATCCCCAGGTTATACTTTGATAATCTCCGTTCTTCCCTTCTGCCAACGTTACTTGTGCTACGACACCGTCACCAAATAAAATCATGACGAACACGCCGAAGAATTCGGAGAACGGATCCTGTAAGTACGCTCTTGTTTTGCTCCACCATAAATCTGGATTTGCTTGCAGTTCTTGCGGCAGGGCTTCATGGTCCACCAGCGGACCATGTTCAGCTTGTACTTGCGGAACATGAGGGTCTTGATCGTGTGGAATATTTCTCATTTTGGGGTTGTCGAAGAATAACGGACTGCTGCTCCCACTATTCGAATTGTTCACATTCTCCTTATGTTCCTTGGTCTTGTCGACTTTGATATTGTCCATGATGGAGTGATGAAATGAGAGGATGAATTATCCAAGTTGAGTGGTATGGTCGAAGTCAGAGCTATGTACACTCTTTGATGACTGAACATCGGCAGGATAGCCTTCAGAAGTAGAAGATGGGCTGACCGGATTTGTGTCCGAAGGTTGGTACACCAGGTGACCGGATGAAAGTAAGAAAGTGGGGTGGCCTACGCCTCCTGCGCTCAATTGTGAACTATCTTCTGGCGTCGTTTTCAGAAGTTCATACTCGCTCGGGGCTCGACGGGTCTCACGGCTGTGCTAATATGTGGGGAGATGAGTCTGGAGTCAATACCCGTGACTAAATTCGGTGCTCTACTGAATCCTGGGTATGGGGCATCCGCTATACGCGATCTGACTTCGAAGCTAATTATGGGTTTGTTGCGGAAAGGCAAGGGTTCAAGCGTTAGGCATGGCAGGGAATCAATATTTGACTTCCTACTCGATGTGACATAACGTCGAAATACATGAGCACGATGAGAATGATGACACTTGGCTCGCGTTGCCACACTGGGGTCTGGTTGCGTCCGAGCATACAATTAGTGGGCCATTTCCGGTAGCTTATGGACGGGAGCAAAGCGCTACCAGATTTCGAACAAAGGCTATCACCTTGAGGCCATGTGCTTGAAAACCCACTATGCCCTTTTCTCTTCTCATCCATACAAATTGTAATATGATAGATGAAAGCTTTTGTTCAATGTCTTAGGATGAAATGGTAGTAGATTGGGGCTGGTGCGGTCTATTGCTTTCACCGTATTAGATAGAGTCCGTTTCTCATTTGGGGTTTCGCTGATACTAGGTTGAAAAGATCGGCATATAACGTGGAACAAAGAGTTTTCACGAAAGCAATCGGGGTGACCGTTAGCTGAGCTAGGAATGCTGCGATAGCTTGTCAAACAGCTTGGAAGTGGAGAGGGGTAGTTGGTTGAAGTCGAACATGTAATACTCCACTAGTGGCGCCGCATTCCATTCGGCGATCCCTCCAAACGTGGAGTACATAGCCATGTCCTTACACAAGAAGACATTTGTAAGAAGGAAGTGGGGTTTTCCCAATAATGAGGGAAGGCCATGTCGAAGTCCTTCCTTTAGCAGGCATTTGTCTAGTCAATTAAGAAGCTATTCCGAGGCTTTCGCTCTTTCAAGCAGAGTCTCTGCGCTCCAAATTTCCGCAAACAAATACAGGAGCCGGGATACGGCGGAGCAATATCGATGAAGATGCCGGCTTTTACACTGCTCCCAATCTGCTTTGAGATATCACCCACTCCCAAGAACTCAATTGCACTGTTGATAACCCTGGTTGGTGATCATTGATCATGCTACCTCCTAGCAGCTATGCCAACTTGGAATTAGAATAATTCTCACATCAGCCGAAACTATACAAAACATATGTGAAAATCGATCGCAATGGGATCATCTTCCTAGAGGGCGTAATGTAACTCAACATTGATCATAATTCTCGCAAATGCTTGACTCGAGTAGCTTGGAGTACGCAGCTATGACAGCTAAGGGCACTTGTCATACCTTGGGGACGGGCTTCTGACCGACTGCTCATGGTTCTCCGCAATGTGAACTGGTGGATTAGCGGATGAGAGCACGAACGTTGAGGGGTAGTCGTCCGTGAAAGTGATGCCACCGAGCGTTGAAGATCACCCGTGATGGAGCTAGAAGCTGAATCGAAGTTGCCAAGCTGTAAGCACCGGAGAGAACTTCGCAAGCTGCAGAGGTGCTTGCGAGCCTTGCAATTTGCAATTTTGCATACACATTATTACCATACAGCACAGACGGAGTTCGATCCTTTGCAGGCCCGGCACGTTAGAGTTCTACTCGTATCCAATGTTGTTGCAATCCGGTGCCGAGCACTTATACGATCACCGATTGTTGTCCGCGACGGCTCCGCCATTCCAGGTAACATACCTCACTAGACTAATCTCGCCTCTGAACCAGGAAACTATCCAGAGAGAGTGGTTCAGCTTTTTGAAGGACAGGACTCCCCGCGTCACATGCGATCCCTGAGTTTGTATCCCCGCCTTTGGTGTCCCTGGAAATCTTTTCTGCCCATTCGGCTTTCATATAGTCTGATATCCCTCAATCTTCAGAAAGCTGCTATATTGATTCATTTCTGATTTGTACTTGTGTTCAATTATCAGCTCTTTATCCACCGTGAGCGCGCTTTCGCAGACATTTCCTATAATCACGTCTCTTTGCGCAACGATTCATAGCAAAAGCCCACAAGAGCGTATCCAGACTCAGCAAACCAATCATGTCTGAACCAGAACCTTCTTCCAGCTCTTCCCCCAGTAATCAAGAGATTCTCGAGCTACTGCGTTCGCTGCAGAAAGATAATATAAAGCTTCAAAAAAGAATTGACGAGCTTGAACAAACGCAACTTACTCCTTCGAGTAGTTTGCAATTCCCCGCTCTAGATAGTAGCTCAGAGTTTATCGGAGCTATTGATCAGGGCACAACAAGCTCACGGTTTTTGATATTTGATCATGAAGGTCAACCTGTCGCTTCCCACCAGATTGAGTTTAAACAGATATATCCCAACTCAGGGTACCTCCCCACATGGTTCTCAAATATGAAGGCCAACTTTGCTGACTGGATACAGGTGGCACGAGCATGATCCACTCGAACTGATATCTTCCGTCCATGGCTGTATAGAAGAAGCAGTCAAATCATTTCAACAGAAGGGATTTTCGCCGAAGCAGATTAAAGCAGTTGGAATTACTAACCAAAGAGAAACGACTGTAGTCTGGGATAGTCAGACAGGCGAACCACTATACAATGCAATTGTGTGGACTGACACACGTGCACAATCAATCGTGAAAGCCCTGAAAGCTCGATCTGGGGTCGAGAAGTTGCAACAACTCTGCGGTCTCCCTCTATCAACATACCCTTCCTGTACAAAACTCCTTTGGATGCTGGAGAATATTCCACGGGTGAAGGCAGCATACGATAGCGGCACTTTGGCTTTTGGCACTGTCGATGCATGGCTTGCGTATAAATTGAACGGTGGCCCGGCCAAGAACGTTTTCGTCTCGGATCCAACAAATGCTTCCCGAACAATGTTCATGAACTTGGAGACTCTCGAGTACGATGACAGTCTGATCGACTTCTTCCAACTCGACCGCACCAAGCTTAAGCTGCCAAAGATTGTGCGATCCTCCGATCCAGAAGCTTACGGGTCACTCTCATCAGGTGCTCTGGAAGGTGTGAAGATCACAGGATGCTTAGGTGACCAGTCGGCTGCGCTAGTCGGGCAGAAAGGCTTTGACCCTGGCGCAGCGAAAAATACATATGGCACTGGGTGTTTCTTGCTGTACAACGTGGGGGAGAAACCAGTCATATCGACCCATGGATTGCTTGCAACAGTGGCGTACTACTTTAAAGGTAAACCTGTATATGCATTAGAAGGCTCAATCGCTGTCGCCGGCTCTGGCGTGAAGTTCTTGGTCAACAATCTCGGACTAGTGGAATCCTCCGAAAAGATTAACGAGCTCGCGGCCTCGGTGGATGATAACGGAGGTGTTATATTCGTCACTGCCTTCAGCGGGTTATTTGCGCCATATTGGATAGATGAAGTTCGAGGGACTCTTCGTAAGTTTCTCTATTCTGGTATGTTCTGACATTGCTGTTTCTAACGATGGACTTGTAGTTGGTATCACGCAATACACCCAAAAAGGCCATATTGCACGAGCAACCCTGGAAGCTACCTGCTACCAGACGAAAGCGATTCTTGATGCTATGGAGAAGGACAGTGGAAAAGCGCTGCAAAGACTCGCAGTTGATGGCGGAATGTCCAACTCAGATCTTTGCATGCAGGTTCGTACCAAACCTTTATATACTTCTCCATTATGTTACTCACATTACAATCTAGACACAATGCGACTTAATCTCCATTCCGGTTGATCGACCAAAGATGCGCGAGACGACAGCGTTGGGCGCCGCTTTTGCTGCAGGCTTAGCGGTGGGTCTTTGGAAGGACTTTGATGAGCTGAAGAAGATCAATACAGTGGGCGGCACGGTATTTGAGAGCCAGATGCCAAAGGAACAATCGAAGAAGATGTTTGAGAGATGGGAAAAAGCAGTGTATACTTCAACAGGATTCATATAATCGGTAGGTAGGGATGACCTTGCAAATGTATTTTGTTTGTTGTGCTCGACTTCAGATGTCCAAGGAGCAAAGGAGATTCCTGGGTATCCTAAGTCTATAATAACCGCAATGTGCAGTACAAATATTGATACCATTACAATAAGGTAACACCAGTCTGACCTTAAGGTCAGTTGTGATAAGATCCCGCCCGCCCACAGGCATGATCGCCATGTGTTAGGATTTAAGCGCTGGAAACGGCTTCAATCTTGGAGTAGACCCAAATCATATCAAGCCCATAGCTATTCACTACGAGCTCATTCGTATCTGAATTTTAATCCACACTTTTGCATAAACACCCAATTCAAAGTGCTGTCCCCATTTTCCAAGACTATCAAAACTCCCGAACATTACTTTGCAATTCTTTCGAGGTAAGTCCAGCTTCTGGAAATACGTGAATGCATCGTTCTGGACGTCAATGCCCACGCTAGAGACTGTCCCTTCATTAGTGTAATTGGGACCAAAAAAATCATAACAAGGTTATCGAAGTCACGAGTGAACTGCGCGATTCCGAGCCCGAAGTAATCGCATTCAGTTCCATCCAGTTACGATTGCGCAATTTTCTTCTTCGGCACACAGCAATCCCCAGCCCCCCTTTCCACATCATCAACCAATCCAGCCAATCTAGTTGCGCCAGCAGCATCACCTCCATCATCCCCCTTCACCTCCTGACACTCCCGCGCAATCCGATCCGTCACTTCCGCCATACGGATATCCAAATGGGAGAGTCCTTTCGGTGAATGAGTAGTCCATCTCACGAATACAGTATTGTACGTGTTGGACCATTCAGCATGATGTCTGATCTTCTTCATCTCATCTGCTGTGGACGACATGAAACTCCATGCATTTTTGAAGGTCTTGAATCGTATCACGCGTTGGATTCCCTCTCCAGAGGGTATAAGTGTCCAAGAGCCATTCGGGGCGAGTAATTGACTGAGGCTATTGTTGAGAGCTTCAGGGTCGTTGTCTTTGGTATTTGATGCCCACTTGGGAGTAGGTGTCTGAGTCGCCATTCTCCGATTAGTAATGCTTGGTGGGGATGACCGTGTGCAGTTTGGTAGTTTAACGGAACGCGATGGTTTTGATACGAGTAGACATGTGAGATGATTTGAAATGCCGAACGCGGACTTGGCCATGATTTGTACCTGGGATCGGTCTATGGATACGTGGTGTAAAGAGATGACCTCAATTCTTAATTGCTCTAGCCGATTTTAAGGTCCTATCATAAGTGATAACGTCGTGACATTTTTCGATCTTATAGCCGCTAACCCGAAATAGAATGAGATATCTTGAATCTTAACACTGCCCGACTCCATACCATCCATCATATCAACTACATTCTCGATTGCGGATTTCAACGAAGAGCAACATTGCCTCCTTCCTCGCGATACCACCAGAAACTCAATTGAGAGGCTCATTAACGCACTCGCCCAAGGGGCGCAACTCAAACCACCATGTCCCAAACCATAGGCAAAGTACCACTCCCTCTGCTTTCCCATCTATACCCCATCAACAACCCCATTTCCTCTAACACCAACCCACCCACTAGACCCGCCTGGCCTACGCCCGCCCATGGCACCTCCTCGACATATCCGCCTCCCCCCTCCCCCTCGGCCGCCTCGCCTCCCGCATAGCCCTCGCCCTCATGGGCAAACACAAACCAATCTACGACCCCTCCACCGACTGCGGCGACTACGTCGTCGCCACAAACTGCAGCAACATCCGCGTGACTGGCAAGAAAATGCAACAGAAACTGTATTATTCGCATACGACACGCCCGGGCAGTTTGAAGAGTATCAGCATGGAGAGGATGATGGATAAATGGGGTGGGGCGGAGGTGTTGAGACGGGCGGTTAGGGGCATGTTGCCTAAGAATCGGTTGAGGGATGTTAGGTTGGCGAGGTTGAAGAGTGAGTTTTGCGGTTGTTGCATGTTCAAAAACAAGAGGTGAATACTAATGGTTTTGCAGTATTTGAGGGCCCGGCGCATCCGCATAAGCATAATATTCTCAAGTATCCGAATCAGATGGTACATAGTATAATAGATATTCCGGAAGTAAAGAGTCGGATAGCACCACCGACTATAGCAGAAGCAGCACCAGAGGTTAGGCCATAGTTAAGAAGCTTCAATCGCATTTAGGAGGGCGTTACATGTAAAATTTAGATATCGCAACTGTACAGATATTACAAGAGCTATTCAATCGAAATGGCACTTTTGATTTCTCGCAGTTCATGATACACACTCTATATTTGTACAGACACAAATTTCGTCAAGCCAGCTTCTGTGTACAGCATGCGGAACGCTTCAATGAAATAAATGGTATATAAAGATGAAAAGAAATGACAATCACATCTACAACTTGGCCTTGCCACCCTTGCGAGTGACGGTACACTCAATCAGTCCATTAGGGTCGGATTGAGGAGCATACACTTCGGCGTCCTTGCCAGTGTTCTTGAGACCCTTGTGCCAACTCAAATCTATCAAAAAGGAAAGGTCAGCAAACTGAATTCGAACAGAGTATATAGTACCAAAGAAGAACTCACCAATCTCAAAATAATGCTTATTCGGCAACGAATAATCCACCGCCTGCACACCAGGCACAGCCGCCAAAATCTGATCACACATCTTATACATAGTATTCTGCACACTAGCACTACTATCCCTCGCAAACGTGCCCATAGTAATCGTCCTCACCTGCTCCCACGCCTCGTCAAATTTCCCCTTCTGGCGCTTCACATCCTCAAGCGTGGGAAATGTATCCCACAACCACCCGCTCTTGACGGCGGTACTAAGGATCCTATCCTGCGTCTCTGGTAGTTGCGTATACTCATCCCTATGGAAACCGTAAAAGGCTGAACCTGTGGATTTGAGAACGAGGAGGTTGTTTATGCCGGAGTGGATTGATAGACCCTTTCCTTCGACGGCGCGGCATGAGACGTCCCGCGTTTCTTCACTGTCGCGGTAGAAGGAGTGGGGGTGGGGTTTTCCATCCACGGTCATGCGCGTCCAGCGTTTCTGGATTATTGATACGTTGGCGGCGTGGATGTGTGGGTAGGTTTTTATGAAGTGGTCCCCCAAGATGGCGGCGAAGAGTTCTGGGGGTGTGACGGGGTTTTGCTTGGCGAGGATGTAGGTCGTTTGCTTTTGGGTGTCTGTGGCTACAACGACGGAGTTGTCGGCTTTGGTGTAGCTGTTTATTTCCGATTAGGACTATTGTGCTTGGTGATACCTTAGCTTCAGGGTGGGTTTAAGAGCTTACGAGGTTTCGATGTCGCCTTCTAGGAGGATGCAGACTGTCATTTCGACGACGGATTGCATGCCATCTTGGTTGCGGTGGACTTTGTACAACCTGATGTTATCCTTGCCGTATCTTGCTGCTGCGAGTTGGGACATTGTGGTGTTTTGGTGGTTGGTAGATAGACGTGAAGGGAAAGCTTAGAGGGTAACTGTAGAAAACTTTGTCAAAAGAATGAGTTTGTGATATGAGACGATAAGATCTAATAGGATTTTCAAAAAAGATCTTAAGCTGTATATATATCTGCTATGGAGGTGGAATGATAAACCCTTCACCAAGCGGGGAGATGCTCTAAACTTTTATAAGTCCACACGTAGGAGGTAGTCCTCGTGGAGATCCAAGATAAGGACGGAATCCACCGAAGCTCCCAGACCTCTCACCTTTCCACAATAGCGCCGTTTCTTTTTCTCAAACACCCTCTGCAGCTCTCGCAGATCGGCTTTGAGGTGCCGCTGATGTGCCTCTCGAAGCTCCATCGGCCACCTCCGCCAACGCTATGGCCACGACATGATGTGAATTGATATTTCAGATTAAGAACAGCTGGTATGCCGTCTTATCCTCTCTGAAGTTCTTCATTTATTTCGAGACGGATATACGGCATGGAGGGTGGAATTGCGATTACTTTTTTTCATGAGTTCAAACTTCTTACGGAGTGATAGCGGTCGATGACGTGGTGGGCTTGAAGCTTTGCTGCACGTCTATCAAACCACCAAAAATTCTGATATCTATATATTGAAAATGGTTGGGTAGCGTCTAGATTTAACATCAGATGATACCTGCAGCGACTTTCAGCTTTATAGTTCTACACTCTTATCGTCGTCGAATTATGCCGGCGGCTCAAAAGGCTGATCGTTCGGCCTTCCAGCCTTGTGACCTTCATAGGCGTATGTAGCCCTATGTTGCACAGGGCGGTCACGTACACACACATTAAAACCAAATCGTGATGGAATACTGTTGATCGGTGGGTAGGGACTGAGCAGCAGGTACTTGTACTAGCACAAGAAGAGGGCAACCTGATCGCCTTTATAATGTACCTTTCCACAACTAAAGAGTTTTCTACAAAAACAACACAGCAGTAACGCGCGAGAAAAAAAAAAGAGAGCTAAAGCACAAAATACACACAAAACACCCCCTCTCCAATCCCAAAAGAAAGAGAGAAAGAAAGAAAGAGAACATAAACGCCATCATCATCAGTTGCGAGAAGCAGCAGCTTCTCATGTGCGACACATCGTTGCCGAGTGCTTTCAGGAGGGAAAATATGTCATCAGAAAAAAGTGAAAGTGAAAGTGAAACTGCATTCGCATTTCCCATCCCTCTCTAAACGAAAGTAGTATGTAGTATACGGGGGATGAATGCAAACAAATAAGGGGGGGTTTTATGTAATCGTTCGTCAAACATCATGATTGGGGGCACGCCTCCTTCCTTCGTAATAACCGCGGATGTCGTAACCGTCGAAAGAAGAGGCGGATGTAAAGCCAGAAACGGCGAGGCGAGCTGTCAAGTTTTCTTGATTGGAGAATACAGGGCCTACCACTGAATGATCCCCAAAGAAGAATCCCATTAGCATTGCGCCGACTTTGTATAGAATTTCAAGAAAGAAGGGAGAAGCCGCAAGGAGACTACCGCGCTTTCTTCACCTCTGTAGCCCAGCCTTCAATGCCTTCGCCTTTGCTTCCCAACTTGATATCTAGCTTAGAATTTTCCATGCCCTTCGCATCGGCTAAGAAGGGATGGTTGCTCATGCCACCTGCATTGGCTCGCTCCGCTGGGATGAGTTCCAGCAAGGGCAGTAGGAAGGAAGCCATGCTCTTCGCTTCATCAACTGGAAAGTGGTATTTCTCTTTGAGGACATCCGGGAGGGCCCAGTGTCGCAGTCTGTGAATGTTACGTAGTTCCCCTTTGCGGTTGAAGATTTCTTGCGACCATTTGCCGGAGAGACAGAGTGATTTGGGGAAAGGGCCTAAAAGTTCGATGATCTGGGCTATGTGATCGTCGTCTTTGCCGTATTTGGTACCTGATTGCGGGTCGAAGAGATAGTCACCAGTGATGAGTTCGAAGGTCTGGGATTTGTTAATTGCGAAATCGTGTTGGAAGAAATGATTGTAGCTCACCATAGCAGCCATACTCCAAACATCGGTACTAGCACCCCATTTGGCACCAAGTATAACTTCCGGAGACCGGTACTGCCTAGTCTGAATATCATTGGTAAAATGATGCCCAACCCAACACGCATTTCCAAGATCGGCAATCTTAACGGAAATGGTCTCGTAGTTGATATCTTCAGCCATCTTCTCAGGCGTGCCACTATTCGACTTGTCAAGATTGATGCCAGAAATATCACGTGTAAGAATGTCGCTGTAGCAAACATATAAGCTGAGGTAGATGTGGGGGAAGGAAAGGGGAAGGGTTGAAATCATAGTTACGTACGCTGTCTTTTCCCGCTGCTTCTGCACACTATCGTCGTCGCTTGCATTATTCTTGATGTTTAGGAGCTCAAGCATGGATTTGCCTGCTGGTGCGGCCATCGATGTGGTTGCCGATGAGCCTATACCGCCAGACATTGAGACACCATCGCTCGACGACACATTTGATAGGGGATGCAAGTTACCTTTGCCGTCTTTCTGTTCGTTGACAATCTTGTTGAGACTTTGTGTGCTTCCGGGAAAGTAGTTGAGGGCGTCTGAGCTAAAGCTTGCGTTGAGTGGACTGGGTAATGGCTGACTTCCAGTAATAAGTGTCCGTCTACGCCTCCTGCCATTTCTATTATCCTCTTTGACGTCCTTTTTGGGCTCGTTGACATAGGTCTTGACAATTTCTTCGACATCGCCAATCTCAATTAGCACGTTCTCGGGTTTTAGATCTGTGTGAATGATGCCGCACTCTCGGTGAAGGTAGTCGAGACCCAATAAGACCTGCTTTGTGATTTGCTTGACGAGTGGCATGGGGATACCTCGGTGGTTCCAGCGCTTGATCAGACCGAGCAAGTTCTCCCCCAGAACCTCGAAAACCATACAAACATGGTTTCCATTGGGCCCCTTGTGTGTAAACGAATCCAACAAACTGACGACGTGTGCCCGTCCAGGGTGGTCCTTATTCGCTCCGACGACCTTGTTCAAGAGCTTAATCTCATCGAGGGCGGTTTCGGTGTAATGCGCAGCAGATCGGACAACCTTGAGAGCTACGTGCTTGCCGGTAACGTTGTCTTTGGATAGCCACACGGTGGAAAAGTGACCCCATCCGAGCTTTCGAACGATTGTGTATTTGCCGTCCTTGTACTGCTCGCCCACTTGAACTGGGTGGTATCCACCTTTGCAATAATCTTCCGAGTCCTCTTCGTCGGCCGTATTATCCGCGCCTTCATCACCGGAGGTGGAGGAAGACGAAGGCGATCTATTTATGGCATGTGTGTAGGACGGCTTCATGGAGTTTGGTGTCCCAGGTGCTTGGACCCTACAAGTTGTCAAAAGGTTAGTAATGCAACGACGCAGATGCATGACGTGATGGGTAATGGGGAAAAGAAGAGAAGATGGCGAACTTACATGTGATTGAAGCTGTGGGTAGAGCTGGCGGGGCTTGCATTCTGCTGATTCTTGTGCTGTTGCTCCGTGGTGATTATTGGCTTCAAGTCACCACCTTTGCGCCGCTTCTTGCCTCCATTTCCGTTGTTGTTGCTGGACGGTGTGCTGTTATTACTGCTGCCATTGCTGGCGGCTTGCGCAACCTGCTTAGCCTTATGAATGGCCGCTTTCTTGATATCTGCACCATTCATCATGGACGGCAAGTGAAATTCGCAAAGTTTGCTAGGGTTTCTAAGCAGAGAGGTTGAGCTGTTGGGTGGTGATTCTCAGCGATTAGGAGGGGTTCGAGGGGAAGGCGGGCTGGGCGGCGGTTGACGATTATAATCTACTCATTGAAATGATTTGGAAAATAAAAAAAAAAGCTTTTGAGGTTGGAAACAAGTGGCCGGTATCATTCAAGCAGCACCCGGTCTCGTTGTGGCGGCAGCTCTCCTCAATTGTTGTGGGGCATGGGCAATAGAAAGTGGGTTGTCGAGGTTTCGATCTTGGACCTATCCGATCTCAGAGCGTGGTTCGTGGTTTGTATGCAGGCTTTGCTCCTTGGCACACAAAAAAGCCAAAAAGTGCCCTCAAGCGCGCGTTTCCCGTGCTTAAGGGTATTTCAATTGTTCATAAGTACTTTGGAGCAACACGAGGTTGTTTGTGGCAGGAACACTAGATGAGAGAGGTGGTTGGGAGTGCGAAAAGTGGAGGTCACTACTGACGGCTAGGCAGTCCATGCCTTAACATACAGCCGAAGAAGCGACTCAATGATGTAAGTGCTCTAGAGGGAGCTGCTCCTTAGGAATTACGCCCTGTTTGCACCCTCCAAACATGATCGAATACCCCCTGTTAAGTGCGTTGAAACTTCCAAGAGAGCTTGACCTCCAAATCTCAACTCTTGTTAGTTGAGATTGGATAAATGTTCGACCTTTTCTAATGTGGAGAGAAGCAACTTCCTTGTCAGATCAGCCCTATAAATGATCGACTATGTTCTGGGATACTTTCACCGCAAGTTCAGATTGAAGTTATGCACTTTTGTGCCCACTATATTCGTGAAGACGTAGAAGCTCAGACTGGAGTAATCGACTTTCTGTTCAGTATATTGATGTATGAACGCTTCAATGCCCCAGTCCCTCCATGTTGATACAAACCTGAACAATAATGCTTCGTCTCCGTAGTAATAACGAGGCAATAACGTCCACACCAACCCTTATCCCATTAACATTACCTGCAGTGGCTCTAAATGACCTATTCATCACACTCGCTCACTTCGTGCTAATAGCAGCCATCCACTTCTGCTCGTCCTTCTTATCGAAATGTAATAACAGCGCCAAAACAGGTACTAGCTGCATCTGATGCTTCTTATCCCTCTGTTCCAAAAATTGAAGGAGGACATTCTTGAGGTAGACGTAGTCGAGGGGGGCGTTGCCATCGCCGCCGGCTACAGAACCAATGCGACCCTTAGAACCTGGTGGTGCTGGAGAAGATATACGGCTCATGGAGTGGGAGGGACTTGATTCCATGGAGGATCGGGAGGATTGCGCACTGGGATCTATGCCTCCGTTTCGAGCTTTGAGAGTCTGGAGAGCTTTGAGTTCGTCGGCCATGGCCTGTTTGACGCAGTAGATCATTAGCATAAATCCACCCGATTGTTTGTATACCCCATAATAAAGAAAGAAAGAGTGAGCAAACAAACCTTACTAGACTTCTGCACCTTCTCCAACCGCTGTGTCGTCTCCTCAACACTCCTCCTCAACTCCCCCTTCTCCTTTTCAAGTTCACGACACTGTTTCTCCGTCTCATCGAGCGCCTCCCTCAACTGCCCCATCGCCTGCCTCACCTCCGCAATCTCCTCACCAGACTGTGCAGACCTCCTCTCCATATCATCCCTCTGCCTCCGAATTTCCTTCTCCGCCCTCTCTAACTCCTCTTTATCCTCCACAGCGCGCGTAAGAGCCCTCTCCGCATCCCTCACCTTATTCTTCAACTCCTCCAATTCGCGCGAACGTCTTCGGCCAATACTATTGGCTTGTTCTTCGGCACGATCGCGCTCTTCTATAGCCAGATCCATCCGTTCGCGCATTTCCTTGATGCGGGATTCGGCTCGGCCGTCCACATCGGCGAGGAGACGACGCATGGATTCGCCTTCTCTGCTGCGCTCACTGAGGAGTCTGTGGGCGTCGGCGAGTTCTTCCTCCAGGCTTTCGCATCGTTCGCGGACTTCTTTCATTTGGGCGCCAATTTCTTGGGCTTGGTCTTGCATGCTGTTCATGAGGCTTTGGGCACTGGCATATTGAGCTGACTTTAGGGCAATCTCATCACGCAAGCTTGAAGCATTCGCGTTGAGCTTTTCCGATGACTCTTCCAATGTCTGGAGTTTGTCCTGCGTGGACGATAATTCCCCCTGTGCTTTTGCCAATTCTCTACTGAGCTTCTCCTTTGCGTCAACGGCATCGTTCTTCTCGCTTTGGGAACGCTGCAGGTCCCGCTGTGTCTTTCGTACGCTTTCTTCAAGAGTGATACGTTGAGTTACCCCTTGGTTGACCTTGTCACCGAGAGTCTTATACTCCGTTTCCTTCTGGGAGAGCTGTACTTTCATCTTCGATACTTCAGACCGTAGGTCTTTTTCTCTAGCTTCCAGTCTCCTCACTTCCGCGGTCTTGCTAACCAATTCTTCCTTGGACTTACGAAGCTCCGCGACTTCTGTCCTCAAGGAAGTGAGCTCAGGCTGAGCTTTCTGGAGAACATCCCTCAAGTCCGTCAAGTCCTTGAACCTCGACGCCGCAAGCTGTTGCGCCATGGCCAAATCACTCTGAAGAGAATCCGTCTTTGCTTTAAGCTCATTGTATTCAATCGTTAATGATTTGTGAGCTTCCGTCGTATCAGCGTGCGATTCATTATGCGTTCTCAACTCTGCAATCTCCTTTTCAAGTTTCTCTGTCATTTCTTTCAATGCTGTACGTTCCGCCTGAAGTTCTTTGACTTGATCTTTTGCGTCTACATGCCCCTGACCATGATTGATTACCTCTTCTCTTAAGCTTTCAATCTCTTCTTGTAGTGCTTCTTGGTCTTTGATCTTACTCTGCAGTCTCGTGATAGTTGCATCCTTCTCATCTACGAGTTTCTGTAATGCTTCCAATTGTTCTTGCAATTGCTCTTGAGATGGACCGGACGGTGTGTCAACAGTCACAGCTTCAACAGCTGATTCTTCTTTTGATTCTGTTGTCTCTGAAACGGTAGTCTCGCTTGTTCCCTTTCCGTTCTTCTTCTTCTTGTTCTTCTTCTTTCCAGGGGCTGTCGGCTCATTCGGTGACTTTGGCACTCCCGACTGTGCTGTACTCGTAGAGGGTGTAGAATCCTCCGTCTTCGCTTCCCTCAGGGTTTGCAATTCGGCACAGAACGTTTCCAAATCAGTTACCACAGCCGCTTTTGCAGCCTCCGCTTCTTGAAGTTGACTCTTAAGCGTCTGGACCAGACCGTTCAGAGTATTGTTCCGTTTCTCAGCTTCAGATCCTGAAGTTCGCAGTTGCGTAAGCTCACTCTCCAGACGATCGATGGTCGTTTGAAGTTCTGACTGTCTTGCATCGCTTGCTGAAGTACCTTTGGGGGATGACCGGGCAGCTTCCAGGTCCGAGGCGACAATTTGCAGCTTCTCTTCCAGCTTCTTTTCCAGTTCCTTAATTCGTTGCTGGTGTTGCTCATTCTCCTCATTCGTAGCATGGAGACTCTTCTCTGTGTTCTCCAGTTTGGATGTAAGATCCGCCACTGTCTCCTTTAGTTCCATGCTCTTTCTTGACGCCTCTGTGTCCGCATTGTCTTTACCCTCTCGGAGAACTTGTAAATCGCGTGTTGCTGATTCCAAGTCTCGCACAAGGGTTTCTGCTGATTTATTTGCGGACGCAAGATCACCTTTTAGACTGGTGTTTTCTTCTTGCAACTTGTTTAGCTTGCCCTCATACTGTTGAATCTCATCCTGTAATCGGGGTAATTCACTCTCGTAAGAGAAAAAGTCCTCGCTATCGTCCTCAGCCTTGTCTGTTTCCGAAGGTTTTACGTCTTTGGACCCTGGGGCGACTTTCTCTTCCGACTCGGGCGAATCTGAGGCCTGCACCTCCTTTTTCTGTTGTAAGGCTTCCAGGTCTTCCTGGGCTTTCTTCGCGGTTTGTTCGGCCTCCTCTAATCTGGTCTTGAGGTCATCTCGCTCTTTCTTGAGTTCGTCCCGTTCGCCGAATATGCGCTTCATCTCATCCATAACCATACTCGTCTTGAGATTATTCTGATTGAGGTACTCGACCAAAGCTCCTGGGTCATTGATAGAAGTCAAAGGGGTATTTTCGCGAAGGGTGGCTTCGAAGGGCTCGATGGTGGATATCCTTGCGTGGGCAACACGGTATGACCGCAGCAGGTCTCAGTGGTGTTAGCACAATTTTCGGAAGGACAAACCACAATTTCGAGCATACCAGAGTATTTTGGCTCCAACCTCTCCAGCTTCTTAAGCTTTTGCCGCACATCCACCGGTAGTACTATAGGAGTGGCAGACGCTCTACCCTCCGTAGCAACTTCCGCATCCCCCTCCTTCTGCTCCCCCGGTGTTGCAGTTCCATTTTCTTTAGCAGGCATCGTAGCAGCTTCCTGTCCCTCTGGTATAGCAGGTGTACCCACCCGACTCGGTTCCTCGTCCCCAATCACAAAGTCTGGCTCAAATTCCGAGGGATCAGGACCTTTCCCAGCAGTAGCAGCTTCCTTCACATCTTGTTCCCTCCGCCGCCGCTTGGAAGGTGAAATGGCGCGGGTGGAACCTGAGCGTGTGCGGGAGGAACTGGCGCGGGGGGATGATTGCTGCGATGGTGTGGTTTTCTGTCGGGCTTGTTCCTCTGCAATTCGAGTGTCGACGGCATCTTTGAAGCGCTGGTGGTGGAGATATTTGTTAGAGTTGCTGGAGCTATTGCTAGCTTGCAGGGCGAATGGAAACGAAAATGAAACAGGCAAAGGCACAGGAACGAGGAAGTGGACGTACCTGCCACATGTTTTGGACCCGGGTAGTGCTCTATCTAGCCTATACTTTGGTTGTGATGAGAGGTGGGAATCATGTTGTTGTATTAGACTTTATTCTAGGAGCTCTGGCTTCAAGAATTGGTGTAATATGCGTTCAGGGACTATAGGAGGAGGACCCCCACGGCGCATTTTGTGGTCCGATGCGGCCAGTGAAGCTAGTGTTTAGTGGAGCATCGTCATTCCATCACTTCTTTTCTTTCCACGACCACTTCGTTGCCTTCTACGTTATGAACATTTGAATTGTCTCTCTCTCAACACTAATCACAGGCACAATGCCATCCTTGTGGCCATGGAGAGTGAGTATCCACGGCACTCCTACTAACCGTTCGACAAAACTAACATAGTCCGCAGCGCGACGACACCTCCGCTGAATCCTTCGAGAAATCCCTCTCTGCCCTCGCGGTAAAGATCTCGAAGACTAGCGGTCACCTTGATAATCTCCGCCAGCGGTCGAGGAAGTTCAAAGTTAGCTGGACGCTCTACGCGGGTTTTGCATACATCCTCGCGACACTGATACTAACACTCATCACTGGTTGGAGCAACTGGGGAGCTATCGAGTATACAACAGTAGCTGGTGGCCCATTGGTGTACGAACACTTCAAAGTTTAACACAGTTTTCCTACTGACACCTAGCAAATAGACTATACGGAGGCCGCAAACTTCTCTCCCTCTGGTACGATTACCGCATTTCGAACACACAAGATTACCTAGACAGCATCAACAAGGAACGTGATGCCACCATCGAGAAACTCAAGACAGCCACAAAATACAACTCCACACAGCAACTACTCGAGAAATATGGGTCTAAACCATCGACACCTCAAGCCGTTGGAGGAAAGAAGCAAAAGACACCCACAAGCAAAGGCAAAGCAGATGGACCACGCCTCCCTTTCCAACCTCCACCAACAGCAAACATCTCCAGAGGTCCAAACGCGCAGGGTCCTCCCCACCCACAACTACAACCACAACCACCACCAGCACAAACACAACTCCAACCCAGACCACGCAGTCCTCAAGGCCCAACACCCAGCGCGGAGTTTGCACCAAATGCCTACTCCAGTCCCTCACAGTATACATCAGAACCCAGTTTTGGCGAATCACACTGGTATGATCGTATACTCGACGCCCTCCTAGGCGAAGACGAAGCTCTCGCAAAGAACAGATTCGCGTTAATATGCTCCAACTGCAGATTAGTCAATGGACAAGCACCTCCAGGTGCAAAGTCCCTTGAAGATGTGGGCAAGTGGAGGTGTAGTGGCTGTGGTACCTTAAATGGTAAGGAGAGTGAGACTGCAAAAGTTATCAAGGAGGTTTCTAAGATTGCGGAGGCGGAGAAGAAGGAGGGGCATGATTCTGCGGTTGGAGACGGAAGTGAAGCGGATGATTTTGAAGATGCGGAGGATGTGGGAGAAGAGTCGGTTGTGAAGAAGGAGGAGGAGTCTTCCTCGAGTGAAGGGGCTGTGGCAGAGACTCCAGCTAGGTCGACTAGGAGTAAATCCAAGAGCAAGGGGAAGAAGTAATGGAAATTAAGGAGTAATGAATGGGGATTGATTGACTATTTCTAGGTTAAGAGTCAATAAGAGGCAGTTTAACAACATAATTTCGACGAGTTTGCTTTCTATATCTCCTTCTTGTAAGCATGTATCGTCTCATCTAACATCACCCGGCTCATTTGCTTATACTTCCACTAGGTACCAATGTATGATACCCATGCATGATATGACTAACATTCATCACCTTTTTCGTACTATCATCTCATATGGCGAGGTGAGGGAATCGAGCCTACAGCTCAGTATGCCCCTTTTACATCTTCTCTGTGTTTATTCACCTGGCATCTGCCACTCACCAATTCAAACTCCGATATGGCTGAGATTTCTCACGTCTATAAATCAGTTTCAAAGAGTTTGAAAAGCTTTTGTAATTTCTTTGCTTCTGACTATTCAATCAAGGACTGATATTGGGAGCTTTCAGTATACTGAAAGGCGTTTATACACTGATCAAAAGAAACCGCACTGTTTGGCCTCTTCCTCCTCTTCAGGGGTGAGCTCTGGCAAATATGGGCAAGGCACCATATTCAATACGCCCTTACCACCTGGGACATATTCCCTCTGAACGGAGTACTCATTGCGCGTGGTGGAATAGATATCGTAGTCAGAGTCACTACCGCTGTCTTCGTGGCGCGCTTGGTACTTTGCAAGCTTGGCGGCGTGTTTGGCATCTCTCACTCGTTGGAGGTCAGGGTGATGCTCGGTGCGGTCGATGTTGACGAGGTCTGGATCCAAGGTGAAGTCCCCATTCACCCACTCCTCTTCCTCCTTCTGCCACTCATCACTCTTCTCCTTCTGGAAATCAATAACACCACCGGCACGTGCTTCTTTCGCCTGCCAGTACATTCGTTCTGTCTGGCCTCGACCCATGAGCGCTTCCTCGGCCCTGTCCAGCCGCGCCTGTACTGATTTCGCCGAGCCTGGAAGCCTGTCAAGGAAACCGGCATTGTTCACAGCCTCTCCAGCAAGCAAAGCACCCTCCTTGACACCCATACCGACAAGTTTACCAACCTCCCAAACGCCTTTGCCAAGAGTTCTGGCCGCTTTGCTCGTCGCGCCGTAGTAATTACCGTCAAAGAACCTATTTTTCGCAATGGAGCCTCCTTCAAGGACATCAATCGTGGCCTCGCGAGCAATATGGAATGCTTTTTCTTTTTTGCTGGGAGGGATGTATTTCATCCTGTTGGCCTCGTAGTCGGGATCTTCATGTTCGGCATCATCTACGTCGGTCCAGTCATCGTCAGATTCGTTCACGATGTAGGCGTCTCCTTTCTCTGCCATTTTGCGGGCTCGTGCTTTTCTACGGCGAGTATCTTCTGCGATTGCGGCTTCTTTTTTTTGTTCTTTATGTCGTTCCCAATCTTCGACTTGGCTCAGAAATGCGTCGTCCTTGCGATATGGCTTGGGGGGGTTCAAGGCAAGTGATTTTCGTTCCGCTTTGATGAGATCACGCTCTATCTCTGCTGGATCTGACCATCGACTGAATTTTCTGCGTCACGTCAAAGACTTAGTGGACGTGTGGTTGGTGGTGATGATGGAGTGGGGTTCTCGTGAAGAGTCGGTGAAATGCGGTGATGCAGGATAGGGTCCCGAAAACTTACGCTAACGATTGCAGAAAGGCAGATGTCGGCATTCAGACAAATTGGAAAACGGGCTTTATGGCGTTAAACGGTGTAAATGTGGTTGCCGTTGTGGTTGTTGTGGTTGTGGTGAGGTCGTTGAGCAGGTTTGTCTGTGAATTTGGTACGAGAGGGGGTTTTTGGCCCGGGGCAGAACTTCACACTTCGGCTTTTAGGCACACTCAGAGGGACGTGGTTTCTTCAGACTAAGTGATGACAGGCATGCGGAAAACGAGGTGATGCTGGAAGAATCTCAGAAATCGAAAGCGGAGATCCTCTTCCCTTGAGTTTGTGTGAGCTTAGAGAGTGCAGGTTCCAAGGTTGCTAAGAAAAGGTAAAGCTTTAAAGTATTTGCCGGACCGAGTCCGCATATTCACGGCTTTCAGGGTTGGTACTTGCATCGTTATGACTAGAGGTGGTAAGTCTACTTATTGGATTTCAGCACTTCGAAAAGCATTAGTACGATTCACAGCTTTTGACCTCGTTCAGTTTGCAGTCAGCCTGGAAAAGTATCATATGAGGGTGGTTGTATCGGCGTACTGTCATAGGCTGAGAACATGTTCATTTGTTCCCTGTAATCATAATTCCCATATTGACTCCTACCTTTTGTCCTCTTTCATATTCAACCTCTGCAATGCACAGTCATGGTCATAAGCATCATATATTCTTGATATCCTTGTTAACCTCTGGGTAGAAAGCGGCAATCAGTTGCTCTATCAAAGAAGGCCATTGCTATAAAGATTATGGGCGTTGGTTACTTTCTCTTCGGCGCGTTACTCCTACGTCAAAGAGGGTAACTTGGGCTGCACAACTCTATGGGGAATGATCTCTGATGGTGTTACACCAATGCCGTATACTTTCTTCTATACATGCATATATCTGTATATGTACATGTAGATAGGGCTGCTGCATTTACGACCCACCTCTTAATAGTTGAGTACCTGTAATGCGCGTACGCCTTTGACGTCCACTGATTTACTTTCGATCATTAACACCTCCCTTAGCTCCTTTACCATGATACTGGCGTGCAGGCAATCTTCGAAAGCAAAAACGAAATGATTCACACTCCTAGGCGTAGACTTTCACATTTGCGACTCTTTCTGAATAGAGACATTCCGAATACTTCGATCTCTTTTTCTTAACTACATATAGTCTAGGCTCAAGGTGGATCTCACGTGGTAGTTTTCACAAGAACGTCTCAGGGGTATACATTGTGATAAGCAATATACACAGCTTCAAAGCTATCTGAATTCACTATACCATTGCTGAAGTTATCTGAGCAATACTTGGGAAGTCAAAGCATGGATTGACCAGGGCCGAAGTTCGACCTTATTTAAAAACGTGGGAGCGCAAGAGAGTATCCCAAGCTCGTCGTATATCTATCAACTTTTCCTTCGTGTCTTTTGAGTTGCCAAATGGTTACAATTTGCTTTGAAATTTACTGTCAATCTCTACCGCTGGGACTTCTTCAAATGACATCGTTCGATTCTACCTCTAACCACATATCAAAATCGACGCTGGTAATCTTGGTCTCATTCAGAACATATCTCTTCGATACCACACAACAAGTATTTGAGCACAAAGTGCAGTACTGACGTAAAGCTTGTAATGATATTCTGGGACTAATAGTTCGTAAAGCTGTGTGGTCTGGGGCAGGGAGCCACAACGAATCTCAGTATTTGGTGATACCCTGTGTATAAGAGAATCCTTGAGTGCATGAAGCAAGATAGGTCGAAATTGCTCCCTCGTAAAATTATTGCTCCACGTTGCCACGAATACGAGAGAATGGATTGCAGGAAGGTCTAATAACTGGCTCGCATAACTCATAGACTCTTACTCCACATCATATCAATGCTTTTTTGTGCCTTTCCATGAAGGTAAGGTAGAAGTATTTGTTTCAGCTTTCAGTCAACTACACCCGTAAAGGCAGAAAACGTGTATCGGGTGTTCATAAGCATTAGCTTAGCTTCTAGTATGCTCGATGGAAGCTTCTGTGGTTTTATTACAGTGGGAATTCGAATAGAGTCCTGAAAAATATTTTGACTTCCGCAAGGGCAGGCTGATCCATGGCTAGCGGAAACGTGTCAAACCACGTTGTCGGAAAGATCATCGATCGATTGATTAATGATGCAAGAAGGCATGCACACTCTCCCTCGTGGTCTGATGATCTCAGATATCAAATATCATCCATATTGATTATACCAGTGCCGCGGCCACGAAAGTTAAGAGCTGAATGATTATTGTAAATTCCTGGGGAAATAGAAGTACATTCGCTAAAGCGACGGGTACGGCGACCCGCTAGCCGCAAGCTTGTTCGGAGGGGCCGCGCGCGGCTGGATACGAATGGTCCCTGTGAGAACGTTTCGATTCCTGCAGATCACCCAGGCATTGAAAGGTTAATTTGTTGGTGAGACAGCTTTGATGGCAAGTACGTTCCGGGTAAGATTCTAAGAACTGGATTGCCGCTTGGTGTTCGTGCTAAGAGTTGGATGCAAACACCGTTATTGAAGAAGACGTGGTGTTCTGGTGCTACCAAGCCAATGTGCGTACTTGGTACGACAAAAGGAGGTTATTGTTGACTCCGCAGCGAATTGTAATACCATGGGACGTAATGTGTATGGCCATGGATCTAGAGTTTGCTGTCTTGAGGCGGGGGCTTCTTCCTGTGGACTTGTAAATCACTTACCTCGAAGTATCTCTGTAGTACCTACGTAGAGACTCCGATATCTCACCATTGACCATGTTGGTACTACGCGCAAGTGATCTCTCTCAAGCTAGTAATTGCTAGTAGCAGTAGTGCAGAGTGAGCAGAAAGAAAACTGGACGCGCGGGGTATCAGAGTTCTATTCCTTAGGCTGGAGCCGAAAAGAGCATTTACATAAATAACCAAACAAAGGAAAGACATCTGTCCTCCAAGAACGGCGTCAGGAATCGCTACAGATTTAGCAATGATGCTTCAGCAAAAGTTTGCCACTATCAAGATCTCTAGCTTATAGTAAGAGAACACAAGCAAGGATGCATTGTTCTAAGACAAGTTCACGCGAAAGCTAGTCATCCCTATCATTGAATGCTGCATGGGTGGAGACAAGCTGACGGGACGGTGCCGAAGAGACTAAAAGAGTCCAGCATTCTTCATCGTATGCGTGAACTTGATTTTTCACTAAATTCCATTTTATCGGACATCAGCTATCGCCAAAGTCAGTATTGAAGTTGTGGTTCGAATTCATCAATATCAACCCGTTTCTGTTCTTGTTCTGATCTTCAAAATCGATGGGAGCGATCTCCCTCTACACATCATTAGGCTTTCATTGATGCAACCTCCGGTACCTTACTTTCTACGACAACCGACTTCCCCTTCATTAATCGACCTTTTACTTCACCTGATTACAGCTTGATATCTTCTCCCAGTGGGCCTCTCTCTTCTTTGTTTATTTGGCTCTTCCACGTGTTCAGTATTTTGCGAGCATATACCCTACTTGTACCTTCAGACCTAAGACGAAGCCTTTGTATCCTTGGGCCTTGCTAGCTAGGATCACAACCATTGGAACTTCACCTCTCAACCCAAGGTACTCATCATCGGCAGTTTGTCATAAGTTCTAGCTGTGACAAGCCCGGAGTCCGATCCATTTGCGATCAATATATTGTCCTTCGACAAACTCCACACCCATAGCCATCCGCCGCTGCTACCCTGAAAACCTACCACTTGGTGTCATCTATTTCATAGCAGGGGTTGCACCAGGTTCGCACCGTTTCCCTCTTGGCTTTATGCACCTAGCTCAATTGTTTTCAGGTTCATTTAGCATTATTAACCTACCAAATACGCATTCGCACGACATTTCGAACAGAAGTAGCCTCCTCAACCTGCGTTCATGGCATCCGGCATAATGTGTTTCGGCAAGAAACCCCAAGATCCTCGTTCTAAGAAGAATGAGGAGATTGAGAAGTCGTTGCGCGCGGATAAGAAGCGACAAGAGCGAGAAGTGAAATTACTGTTACTGGGTATGTGGCATATATGTGGTGGTAAGCCATATAAGAAATACTGCTAATAATTCCTAATTGCAGGTGCCGGAGAGAGTGGAAAGTCCACGGTGCTCAAGCAGATGCGTGTCATTCATGCCGGAGGTTTCAACAAAGCTGAGCGCAAGCAATGGAGGGTCATCATTTTCAATAATTTGGTCAATGCCTTTCAGATCATTCTTGGGGCCATGGAAGAGCAGCGGACCGATTTCGAGGACCATGACAATGTCGTGAGTGACATGATCGATAAGGCCGAGGCCGAGATAATACTAACCGCTCCCCTCTAGCGCTACGCTGAATACATAGCTTCAGATCCAGATATCGGACCTAATGAGCCCATGCCTATGGACTCGATGCATGCATTCACCAGTTTGTGGGCAGACAAAGGCGTTCAGGTAGCCATGTTGAAGGGCAACGAGTATGCACTACACGATAATTTGAGCTTGTAAGCTGCCTTCTTCTGTTCGTGCTTTCAATCTGCTCATAGTTATTAGTTTCTTCAACGAGATTGACCGACTCTTCTCACGCGACTACCTTCCGACCGATCAAGACATCCTTCGCACCCGCTTAAGGACAACTGGAATTAGCGAGACAGTGTTTGACCTCGGCAGCTTAACATATCGTATGTTTGATGTAGGAGGTCAACGATCGGAGCGAAAGAAGTGGATACATGTATTTGACAACGTTCAAGTTGTGCTTTTCCTGGTTGCCATCAGTGGTTATGACCATGCATTGGTTGAAGATAGGAATGGGGTGAGTGAATTATGCCATAAGGGCTATACATTCTTAACTGACATCCTCGGCAGAATCAAATGCACGAAGCTCTCATGTTGTTCGAGTCTATTGCCAACTCCAAATACTTTGAAAAGTCTGCCTTGATCCTCTTTTTGAACAAAATCGACCTTTTCCGCGAGAAGCTCATCACTGGGATGAGCCCAATCCATAGGTACTTTCCAGACTATCACGGAAACCCCGACAATATCGATGCTGCTCAAGAGTTCTTTGCCGATAAATTCAGAGGGCTTGTCCGGCAGCCGAACAAAGAAGTCTATGTTCATTACACCAATGCTACAGACACCGACCTGCTGAAAAAGACCATGGCTTCCGTACAGGACATGATTGTGCAGCGCAATCTTAATGCACTGATTCTCTAAGCAATGGGCCAGTCGTCTCTATTTGGGTTGCATCTTTGCATTGTATCATGTTTCTTTTTTCCTTCGTCCTGTCTATGACTTAATGAAACGGGGTTTTTCGGCGCACGAAACGATGGACTTTCGAATGATTCTACTCATGGGGCTGGAAAATGGTTCTGGCATAGCATGGCGTTTGTGACTGGGCATAGGAGCATTTCTGGGTGGCTCTTGTCGATTGATTCAATTATCTTGGGTGTCCTTGGGTATTGCGGAATGGCCTGATGACTTAACTATGACCATGACCTCGATACATAGATTGGAACAGAACTGATCTGCCAGGATAGTCAGTCTTAATTACCAACGCCGAAAGGCGATATGTAAATTGATTCGCTACTCTCTTTCCACCCTGCTTCCCAAGCCTCTGACACACGAACTGACCGGATTCGCCGGTTTTCCTCAAACAGCAAACCCTGAGTTCTAATAGGTCAAGACTAACGCGCGACTAAGTCAAGCCTGGAAAGCCTGGTAAGCTAAAAGGCACCAACATTCGCGACCACCGACCACATCCCAAAACAATTTCCGGTCAAAGATGATGATTTCGTCAACCATCGTCTTACTTTCTCCTTTGGCTTGCATGGACAATATCGCAAACCTAGAACTGTGACTGGCGCCTGCAAGCTTGTTGCCTGAGTCCGTCCATAACGCATCACGGAACATAATCTCTTCGTGCTAACACCAGCGAAATGACTATATGCGCGGATCTGATACAGTCTAAGTGCGTGGACCATGAGACTGTGAACGGCGGCCTCCTCGACTACCCCACGTTATCAAGTCATATTCATCAGCTGGGGAGTCAAGACCGATGACGTCTATTGCAAAGCATATTTTTTAAAATGATCATAGAGGTCTTCTAGTCGATTGTGTCAGACGCTATCAATTGTATTTCATCAGCAGGTGAGGCTGAAGAATGGTGCGGTGAGCCTGATGAGGTTGATTCTCGAGCTACTAGCATGCTAGCCCACCCGCGTTACGCCTGTGAAGTCAATTTTCAACCTTACCACTGTCCGGCCAAAAGTTCGGTCATGGCGATGCCGATGCTTTCTGGTCTGGGGGGTTCGTTCTTCTTTCCTTCTACCTTTCTCAATACGCAGTCGTTATTTCATGCTTTGCGTTTCCTCGACCTCGCGCTAATCTACTCTTGAGAAACTTTCCGCCCCCAATTTTCTCCCTTCAACCTTTTTTTTGTCCATTCTATCAGCGTGTCCCGCTCTCGCCGTTGGCTCAAGCCGATAATAAGACTCTAATATGACGCCAATGCTACAGCCCTGCAGGTGTTATACCCTAGATCAATCGATCCCTCGAATCTGAGGCTGAGGTCACCCTTTGTATTAAAGATCCTGTGTGCCATCGTCATCCACTGAACGACCATACCACTGAGTAACGCACTCCCCGTAATTTACATGCTAGACGAATGATCGTTCTCCAGATGTCATTGGTCCATAATCCATGCTCCGAATCTCTTCCAAAGGTTCCAAATGTCTGGTCATGGTGTTGTTCAGGCAGCAGAGGAGTCGGAGCATTGATTCTGCAAGCGTCGCATATCAAGTGTTTTCTTAGATGCTATAGCTGTTTGGATCGAGCCCCTTGATCAATCGATACGGTCGCCTAAACGGTCTCCCGTGCCGTCAACTTTGTCGATCTCCAATAAGCACTGAATGATGCCAGAACACAGCGAGGACGTCTAGGTACACTTCAGGAGTCCAAATCATCTTAAGAATTTCAACGGCGAGACCGCTGCCTCGGGTCCCATGCCGCACAGCCTACCCTCGAAGAACAAGCCAGATGTTTATTTCTTTCAACGGTTATTCGGGCGCCCTCTCCATGCTGCCGAGCCGTCGCCAGGAACCCCGCATCTAAGATACATGATTGGATCCTCGATCTCAGCCTGATTCCGCGGAGAGATTACCAGCTTGCTGCGAGCTTCTGTACATTTACCTGCCTATAACGCCAGCTCTGTTTGGCCTCTGCTACCTTTCTACTTTTAACATTATGACAGAGCCACCCCGGGACAAAAGTAGAACCCGGGTGAGTCAAAGGCGCAGGAACACTACATCACATTCAGCTGCTTCCAGCTTGGTACCTCAAGGCAGTGAACTCCAGGACATAATCAGATCAAGGCGATCATAGGCACCGAGAGAGCACAGAAATGGCAACTGGTTCCCAGACCTTTCACCTTAGGCTTTCAATTACCGCAAATATCAACTTCAGCAGATGGCAAGCAGTTCAAGGATGAGAGTCGCAGTAGCTGGAACCAACACGCTTGCGCTACTGATTGCACATTTTGTGGTATCGGAGACGAGTCATCAGCTTGTGATCCTTTCGCGACGAGTACGTTTCCACCTATTATTCATCCACTTTTAAGGATACGCTTATCTCTCTCACCTGTAAATCTACTGACATAATATATGCTAGGCTCAACCGCAACTCACAGCGCAAGGTTATCAAGTCCTTGTTGTTGATTACAATGATGAGCACTCGCTCAAGCATGCCGTTACCGGGGTTCATACCGTTATCTCAACTGTCACTGGCGGTCCAGAACTTGAATTGCTGAAAGCTTGTGTTGCTCAAAATGTTCGCCGCTTCGCACCTGCTGAATTTGAGGGACGACCCGTCGTACGTCCTGCCCACGATCCGCTCGATCGAGGAAAAAAGACTATTCTTGACTGGCTCGACTTCTACCGAAGCCGCATTGAGTCCACTGTCTTCGTTTGTGGTGTTCTTTATGAGCGTTTTGGACCCGGTGGTCTCGCACAGCATCAACTAGGTCTTCAAACCAACCTTTGTAATGAAGGAGACTTCATCGTGAATGTACGCAGTATGACACTGGCAGCTCCGGTTTACGATATCAACCATCAGACTACGGTGACTATCTGTATGATCGCTGCGCAAGATGCTGCTCGACTGGTAGTCCGAGCTCTGGATAGTCCGAATTGGCAACGAGAGCTACTCATGGCAGGCGAGCGCATGACTGTACTGGAGCTCACGCAAGTGGTAGAACGCGTCAGAGGTATATCATTTCAATCAGCTGATTATTTCGCATTGGCCTGATTAGCTAACATATATTAGGCACACCTTTCTCTGCCATCACTTGGTACTATCCTGCATCTCTTCAAAGCGAGCTACAATATGCTCAAATAGCTGGTGATGTGCCACAAGAAATGCGCGTACACGACCTTATTGCTACGGTCAACGGCCGGTATGACTTCCCATTCCCGGGCAACCTACGAGAGTCCCACCTTACGCGTGATATTCGACCGATTACATTTGAAACATGGCTTCGAAATGTCTGGGGCAATATCGTGCCTGTTGTACCTTCAACTTGATGTTCTATTCATGTATCATGATAATGGGACGGTATGCAGTCAGTCTTTGGCGTTAGCTTTGACGGAATTATGAAGGAATAGGGTCACGTAAAGGGGTACGATATGTCACAGGTCGTTTGGGTTTGAAGTTTTCACTATCGGGTATCATCCTCTCCCCTTATCTGCTCATATATATGGCGAACGGCGTTACGAAACATTGTTAGACTTATGGGCGTTTGACTGCTTGATTTCTACTTGTACTCACTCCGAATATCTGCTTGATAGGCGTTGGGATTGGTTAGAAAAACCGTAGACATGTCCTCAAATTCTATTCTACATCACTACAAACATTTAGGGACCTCGAAACAAGTGGTTGGGGCTAATACATTGAGTGACGTTTGTCCGAGTCTATTTCTGCTTGTCAAGACTCAAAGGCTGAATGTTAGGACTCCAATGACAACCCGCAGCCTAATGCCGAAACATTCTTTAAAATCGTGCCGTGGCACTACCCAAATTAATATGCGATCGGCATGTCGAACCGACCCAGCTGAATGAACAACGGTACGAATCCTCAGCCTCAGCTCCCGTAAATTCTCTCCACTATTTTTTGACCAATGAAATCCATCACCACCTAGTTGCCAAATAAGGATGCTTGATGGTCGGTTTGCCAGTGCCCTATCAAATCGCCTGAACTGTATACGACGGGAAGTTCACGGTTCGATGACTAATTACGGAATATGGCTAGAGCAGTTTGGGTTGCCTGAGGCAAATTTAGCTGGCTTGAATGTGCTGTGACAAGGCTGTGTGTGATAATTTTATATCTGGTTAGATTGTGAAATTTGACTCTCACAGATTCAAAGGTGATGGAGGTCCGTTGTGAGGCTAAATTTAATTTCGAGTTCGAAGTAGTTGTAGAAAACCCCGCCCCAAATGAAAGAGGCTGAAAACAAGCCTTGTTGGAGAACGTTGTGGTTGCATTGAGGTGTTCCACGATTTACAAACGCTCTAGAGATGTAACACAGATTGAAGAGAACTTGAAGCGTTTGAGAAGACCATATTATTATTCAGCTGTCTGCAGCGATAATATAGATTGATCGAGAACAACACAATAAAATCCCACAACCGCAAAAGTCCACAGTTAAACTGGAGAGCCACCTAGCCCAGCCCCACGTCTGCTCTTAGTCCCTACAGCCGACGATAAAGAAGTGGTCCACGTATCTGGGTGATTCTTTACTGAGTCGTTCCGGGATTTTTCATAAGCCTCTCGCAAAGCAACGCAGTCGCTATACGTGACCACGCCGCTGTCCGTTCTCAAAATTCTCTCACACCACTCAATGTCTTCTCTCACTCTCCTCAGCTGATCGGCATACTGTAGAAGCCGGTTGGGTAGTCCTTGTCTCGCAATCATATTCAATATGCCAGTGATGACACCTGTGACAGCTGCGAGCGTCGAGATTGGGACATGATTAGTCCTTTTCATCGCACCCAGGATGACAAGTATAGCAGCAATAATCAGCTGTATGATCATTGCAGCATTAACAAACGTCTCGTAGAAGAAGAATTCTCGCCAGGTGTGACTTTCTTCTTTCAAAATTGCGAAGTAGGTGCTTGTGGCTGCCTCGGGGTGACAGGATTGTAGCTTCAGCCAATTGGGAATGTGATTATGGCGTCGCACAGGAGAGAAGATGCGTCTTACACCTTGCAATAGTGGCTTTTGTGGTTCTTTGCGAGGTAGAGGCGGAGCCTCCTGCGGAATGCCCAAAAGGCAGCGGAACATCTCAAGAGTGAGGGGCGAGGAAGAGGCTGGCGATGAGAGTGTGAACGCAGGTTTGGTTTCCTCAATGGGGGCTGGTTCCGTTGGCTCAATGTTTGGAGCAAGTTGGTTTGCAGGTTGCGTATCTGGTTGAGTGCCGGGCTGGTTGTTTACAGCGGTTGGATGACCAGGCTGGAAAGTTGGGGGTAGCGGTGCTGGAGTGGTCGGTACAGTCGGGAAAGTTGGTGGAGGACTAGCTGGTATCTGGGGTGGAAATGTAGCTGGTGGATTTGGTGTCTCTTTTGGGAGAATTGTTGGCTCTTGAGCAGGAATTGGTGTCTCTTGAGCAGGAATTGGTGTCTCGTTCGAAGGAGTTGGGGCTGGAGCCGGTTGAGCCCCTGGCGTTGGAGGGCCGGGCGGTCCCATGGCAGATCTTACTACAGGGCGTAGGAGATCTCGACGTGGTGTCACCGGCGGGTCTTCCGCTGGAGGTAACTTTGGCCTGTTCTCTGTCAGATGGAGGGTACGGATACGACTCTGAACCTCTACTGCTCACCATCGGTTTGTAGGAGGTCTGTGGGTCATAGTCTACAGCAGGGAAGGTATACGGAGATAAAGTTCACAACTATATCAACAGGCCGTATGCTGACAAGTGAAGAAGTAGCACAATTAGATGCGAGGATCGCGAGTATTAGGTTCGAAATTAAATAGGTGTTAGGAAGGTTGGCAGATGATGTTGGGTTGAGTTTGCAGGAAGTGCGAAGTGCGAGATAACAACGGTATGCATTGCACCTGCTGAGTCTCTGTACTATCTTTCAATTTGTTTTCAGAAAAGTTAGTGTTGGCTCCTGCCTCTATTGTTGATGAGAACCATCACCTCACTAAGTATACCTGCTTAAGACGCAAGGCTAGGTGGCCCACTTGTTTGGTAATATCGCACAGCTTAAGGGCGGGGCTACCAAGTGAAGCCTGATCTCTGACCTTAACAACAATGATATAAATATCATACTTGAAGCCACTTATGTGGTCCTCATACGGCTCTAGGCGTCTGATGGAGTAGTTGCATTGTAGCCGAATACATCCCGTCACCATCTGCTTTGCTCGTTCATCTTTTCTGCCTCTTCTGCTTTCTTCTTCATCCAGCGGCCTACCAGCTCCTCATTTTCTTCTTGGAATTTCTTTGCACGTTCATCTGCCATGTTGGCTTGAAGTGTCAAAGAAATCAGTTCATCCTGTGCTTGCTCGCTCATCTTTTGCTTGACTTTGATCTCTTCTTCCCTATCACGTAATTTGATCTTCAAATTGGTGATCTCGCGATCTTTAGAGGTGATAGATTTGGTTTGCGCTCTCTTCTCTGCCTCCAAAGTCGGTATTGAAACAGTCTGGGCTTCAAGCTGAGCACGTGCCTTTTGAGCTTCCGCGAGTTGATTTCGTAGTCTTGTGATCTCATCACTCGGTAGAGCCGGGGATGAGGTCTTTGATACCCTCCCTTTGGATTGGACATCGCTCAGGCGAAGCTCACCAAGTTCAGCTTCTATGCTCTGTTGTTTGGTTTCTGCAGCAATGGTGCGATCTGCAAGCCGCGAATCTGACAGATTTCAGTACGACAAGGTCTCACACGAAGCTACTCAGTCTTTGTCCATGACCCACACTGGTTGATGATGTCTCTGTCAGCATGATCACGCCTCTGTGTTGCCTCGAGGTTCAGCATATACTGCCTCAATCCATCATCCATGTTGGCAGCGCGTGCTTATTCCCCGCCTGCTGGGTTTTGCAATCTTTTTAGCAAGCTTGACTAGGCCTTGAGTTTCCTTCTCGTTGATCGGAAATGATTTGAAGAAGCATGTTGTAACTACTACTATTTCAATTGTGGTAGATGTAAATGTAGAGGTTTAGTTTAGAGTAAGCCAATGAACCCTGACTGTTGGCACACCCCTCCCTAAGCTATCGGTAACCAGCACCCCAACTAGGATTTTCTGCTCCTGTTTACTTCCAATCAACAACTGCCCACTTAAGCCGGACAACTGTGGTCACTCTTTCGTCAAGATACTGATGTTTGAGCTTTCTAAGAAACTTGTGAGTTCCTGGAATATGCTATCTCGCACGATGTCATTACTTCTACATTGTTTGGTATCAAAAGCTCTCAATTTTCCGTGTCTCACTATCTCTACGCTTGTACTCCCCGCTTCTGTCATGTGCTGCATCTAAAGAGGTGGAAATTTCAGGTTGATATCCCTGGTTGTACAGTCCATGAAAGAGCTTAACAAAGAGCATTGGAGGCGTGTTTCACATCAAATCCTTCATCATGTCTCTCTAATCCTGTGCGCTACAGCCCCTTGTAAGTTGTCGGTAATTGCCTACAAGAGGAAGGCAGGCACAATCTGATCATGTTGCACGATTCACGAGTGCCAAAACCAGGAACGATGTAACCACAAACTGGAGCGCTCATTTTCATTACGAGTAGGATGGTTATGATCACCCCTGTCTTCACATCCTCTGGTTCGAAGCTTGGTCACATGTCAAGGACAATTTTCACATCAATGCTGTTGTATAATAGGCCCTTTTGTTTATATTATTTCCCATTCAAGGTAGCATGCTGACGGCAACTCAAGGTACAATAACTTGTAAGTGTGACCTATATCAGAAGCACAGTGTTTCTTCGCATGGAAACATCCACCTTTTAGGACGGATTCTCCGAAGACTACAATACCCTCTCTTCGAAGTGTTTGGCTCCTGATCTTCTCCACCACATCCTGACTTTTAGTGTCTGGCTTCTCGCTTTTATTTTGGTTAGCATCCTAGACACAAGTCCAGCGATGAATAACTCGAGGGACTTTGCTCCACGGGGCCAAAGCCGTGCAATAAGTCTACCTGATAGAGCATCTCTTACAAGAAGGTTCTCATCTTTTCTTGTTTTTGATCATACTAGAGTTTGGCCGTATTTGGCATTGTTCATCAAAACATATGAGGCGAACGAGCCCTGATGATCTCCCGCGACACCAGGTCTACCCCAGTATTGTTACTCCGATTCGATGGACGTCCATACCTCGACACAACTTCAGAATCTCCGGTATGGTGGGGAATTAATCAAGAGCCGTTGTAAACCAGGGAGAAAGTGGCGCGCCCATGGAGTAAGTAGTCTCTCGTCGGAATGTGTATTTCGTCCAGGTATTTTGTCCGTATTTGTACTAATATTATTATGTCGATTCAAGGTATCAAGAGATTTTGATCCTGCTCCGATGTCGAGGATATTGCGTTTCTCTGCTGTTTTGATGTTGGCGAGTTTTGGCTATTGCATTCCTTTCCAGGTTGGTACATACCGACACGCTCCTTCTGTACTTAATCTGCTCATAAAACCGGAATCACCCAATGTTCGCATCCGCTCGCGAAACACTCTTTTGTTTCGCCGGAATTGCGGAGAGTGATCGGTCTACGCAGAGGGCGAGGTTTTCGTCACAGTCTGAAGACGATGTCTGCAGCTTTTGCATTGTTATTAGCGCTGAGATATTTGCAGGTTCATGCGCAACCTCAGGACGCAATCCCAGGTGCTGTCTACGCACCAGCAGCAGAGGCTATAGCAGCCAACCTACCGACCGAAACACTTCCTGTCACTAGAGTATACACTAGCGGTATTCCACCTGTTCAGTCCACAACAACGGAAGCAGAGCCCGGTACCACTGGCGTAAGTTCAGACCAATCATCATAATTCAACCTACCTAAGACATAGCTTATCATTACTTATCTTGCCTTTCGTAATAACCTACTAACTATATGTTCAGGATGTACATACTTCACTAGATTCTGGTGGAAGACTCTCCGCTGGCCCATTCGACACTTCGCGAGTTTTTTATCCTTCACTCTCACTATCCTCCTTGTCAAGCGCATCAGTTCTGGCCAGTTCTAGGCCCGTAGCCACTGCTTCAGCCAACATATTCGCTTCTACCGGCACTAATGCTCCGCCTCAAAACATTGGATTCCGATCAGATCATAAAGCTCTCCCTCTTGGTGTTACACCTCAAAATGAACCTCTTCACACCAACAAATTCTACGCAAACTTATACCTAGGAAATCAGAGTAATCCAGTATGGACTCACCCTTATAGCGTCGTGTGGGCAAAGGGAGGAGGCAATACTGGTAGTTGGGGATTCAGCGTATCTCACGTTGAACGCGATATGATTTCTTATGGCCAGAACAATCCTCCTTCAGGCGCCGCGCAGTACTTCGTTTATCCAGTAGGCATTCAAGATATTGTGCTCTCCGCTACGGAACTGAGCAATACCTCTGTCTTGACTACAGATTCACACCAAGCCTTTTCAGTCAATGCCAACTTTGCCCCACAAGCTGGCATGGATACAATTTTGAGCTTTCCTCTTGTACAAGGGATGGGGTTCGTAACTGCACTTTACGACCATGCTAGTGTCATTCTCCAGAGTGGCGTATACTTTCAATCAATTGCTTTTGGTGGCGGAGTCAACAACGACCTGACCTGGAAGTATCGCATTGTTCTGTCCGATAACTCCAATTGGCTGCTTTATGTCACACCAAAAGGAGCAGTTGGCGCGCCCCTTTTTACGTTAGAGAACAGCACGACCATCATAGGACCCAGTAATTTTCAGGGGACCGTTCAGGTAGCCAAGAACCCTGCGGGACCGGCTGGGGAAGAAGACTATGATGAAGCAGCTGGAGCTTATCCTATCGGTGCTTCGGTTGTTGGCTCTGTGAAAGGTGCTCTTGGAAGCTACAAGATTAAATGGAAGAAAGCTGGGCAGAAAACGCAAAGTCTACTCATGTTCGCTTTACCGCATCATGTAGAATCAATGGTGCCTGACATGGATAATCTCGCTACTAACATTCAGTTGACTACCACAACTAAAGGAATGGCAAAGGCGTATCTTACAGGTTCCTTCAAATTCATTGAACCAGCACTTCCAGTCGATATAGGCTTTGACCCATGGACACCAGCTCGGGGTACTATCAAATACGTTTCCGAGACGGCGGCTACATTCATCAATGTAGCAGCTAGTGTTGAGCTGGCGCAAGACATCGACGAGCAATCCAATCTGAACAGTATGTATTACAGTGGCAAGGTAAGGATAAGGTCAGCTCCTCATATTTATCGTCACTAATCAAACGCAGGCCCTGTCTAAATTCGCCTTGATTGTCTATGCAGCCAATTCATTTGGCGATAATTCAACCCTTGCCGCATCAGGTCTCAAAAGACTCCAATCCGCTTTCGCAATTTTCGTCAATAACCAACAAATCTACCCATTGGCTTACGATACCGTTTGGAAAGGTGTCGTGTCATCTGCAACCTACAGTACCAACGACCCGAATCAGGACTTTGGCAACAGCTTCTACAACGATCACCATTTCCATTATGGGTACTTTGTTCATGCCGCAGCTGTAATTGGGTATCTTGACCCAGATTGGCTTGATGATGGTACCAATAAGGATTGGGTGAATACACTTGTCCGAGACTACGCTAATGGGGTTGAGTATGACCCTTATTTCCCTGTCAGTAGTACTTGTGTACCCCTTGCCCAGATTAAGTTACTCATTAAAATGTAGTTCTCACGAAGCTTTGACTGGTATCACGGCCACTCTTGGGCCAAAGGCTTATTCGAGAGCTCCGATGGCAAGGACGAAGAAAGCACATCAGAGGATACATTTGCATCGTACGCAATGAAGATGTGGGGCCACGTAATCGGAGATGCGAATATGGAAGCAAGAGGAAATCTGCAACTTGCCATTCTAGCTCGCAGCTTGCGTAACTACTTTTTGATGACCTTCGATAATACCGTACAGCCACCCAATTTTATAGGCAACAAGGTCACCGGCATTGTAAGTTCCTCATGAAATACACCTATTCAGTTAAATATACTTAAACCCCATCACAGCTCTTCGAGAACAAAGCAGACCACACAACATACTTTGGATCCCAACCGGAATTCATCCAGGGCATACACATGATACCCATCTCCCCCATAACGTCCTACATCCGTTCCGGCACATTCGTCTCCGAAGAATGGGGACTGTACTTTGCGAATAGGAATATTTCTGCTATTCAGAATGGATGGAGTGGTATACTTATGGCTAATCTTGCTACTATAGATCCGAGGACGTCGTGGCAGTTTTTTGCGGACCCGGAGTTTGATGTCGTGCATTTGGATGGTGGGGCTAGTTTGACGTGGTATTTGACTTGGGCGGCGTGTTTGGGGGGGATTTAGGGAGGGTGTGTGGGGTAATGGTAATGGTAATTGTGAAGGCTATGTGGTCGAAGAGCGCAGAATTGTAATTATAGGGATATGTGGGGATTCAGTATTGTGCATATATTGCTCCTTCTGGAAGCGGGTCGTTACTATGGTTAGATGTATTCGCTGAAACAAGGATAGAATTGATATACAGGTACGATTGGCCTTCTCGTACATGATTGTGTTCCTTTTTGGTCTTATGGTTCATGCTGATAAGAAAAGGTTATCAGACACAAGGTTATTGATCCCGATACGTATGCAGAAAAGCAAAGCGACACGGCCTGTTAACAAATTAGAAGTACATGGGACGAATATGTGATGACCTCTGGGATCTCACAGAGAACCTATCGTGATAGCCCCCAGTAAGTGAGGATTTCGCTCAAATTAAAGGTAGAGCGTTGAAAAGCACTCTGATATACTCTTTCAGGTTCTTTGAAACTGGGGCGAATGTTTTGAAGGAAGTTGGAAAGTAGAGATTTGTTCCCACGTAGTAGAACCAGTTAAACGTACCCCGATCTTTAGTGTCACTCAATTTTATCCACACTGGAGGTGTAGGTATATATTATCATATCTGGGGCGTTTATCGTGATTCAGAGATTTTCCAGATCATGGGGCCGTCCCCGTTCCGAAAACTTGACGGCGTTCATCCTACGATAAGATCATGAGGTTTTTATTCATTCTGCTTGCTTAAGTCCCGAGAGGTGCGCATCGTACGCCCTACGAAAGTGCCATTGAGCTTCGATTGCACCTTTCTCAAAGTGGTCTGCGACGTGATCAACCCTCATTTTCCAGTCTTTGCAGTGCTGGCCACACAATCCGCAACGCAGTTCCAAGCAGCCAGGTAGAAGAGGTGGTGCGTCTTGTCTCGACCCGTCGGGCCAAGATTGTACGACACAATGACTCATCCGGTGGAATCCCACGAGGTGCTGTTTGAAATGATCCTTCCGGTAGAAGGTGCGATCGATTTCTCTTCTAAGGGCGCATTCAGCGTAGCGATGACTTGATAAGTGCCTCGTCCAGTCGTTATGCTCTATGATTTCCAGGCAATAGTCACAAGGTCCTTTTTCCGTTGGAATTTGGGTGTCAAAAGAACACACCCAAAGGGTGCGAGGCATGTGGATTGATTCTTCATGCCTGTTCCATGAGTAGCGATCGGGAAACGGGTCTGAGCAGAATGTGCAAAAGTAGCGATACTTTTTGGAGTTGCTGTCCTTCCAGATAGTCACACCTTTCTTGTTCTGAGAAATATGGGAAGTCGTTTGGTGAGACAGATACCTTCTGCGTCCTCGTCGAGAAAGGCGACTATTTGTGGAAATTACACTTCCAACAGAGCTGTGATTTGTGCTTGATCCGTACGTTCGCCCTGAGGTATCAGAATCTGCACGACTGCTGCTGCGGCCGTACGGGGAAAAGCGCGATGAAAACTCTCTCGAGTCAAACAATGCTCCGACACCTTCGAGATTTGGTTCCATCGATTGATCCAGATATGTCGATACGGGGTCGTACGCGTTTTGGTCAGACATGTGTTCCAGCGATGCGAGACTTGATCTTGTTAGACTAGCCCGATTGGAACTCTGTCGACTGTGCTGTTCGTCATGAGCTATGTCTCCATCGCGAGCAGTCCATTTCTGAGTAAGCGAGTTCGAGACAATTGGCGAGAAATTATGGTGATTCAAAGCACTGGTCTCTTGCTCATCAACTGACCGTCAATCAGTACAGATGAATTGGTCAAAAAGTCTATCAAGAACCTCTCAACTTACGTTTCTTTAGTCGACGAGCGGGGGTATTGCTGAACCATGTCTTTACCTGCTTCAATTTCAATTTGGTCTTCTGCGCCATGCTCATCATCTCGTGTTTTTCGGGGTATGGCTGCTTTTCAAAGTGGGTTTCGAGAAGTCTTTTCGCCTCTTGTTGTAGACGTTTCGATGTATTCCTGCTCTGTCGTGGTGGCGTGACGGGTTGTTCCAATTGACCATTTACGGCATCCAGAGGAACCTCAGCAAGCATGCCTGTAGGATTTTCGAGAGGAAAACTCTCTGGTTCGTCACTAGAATCGGCCACGTATCCCAGTTCGAGCTCGCGACTAAAGCAGTAGTCGGGAAGATGCTCTTCTTGTTGTGAGACATCCAGTTCATTGTGACGAGAGTACAATGTACCGCTGTTGTCTCCTGAATAGTCGTGATTCTCGACCAGGTCAAATAGATATTCATTCAAGTCGTGTTGCAAAAAGTCATGCTCCACATAGGAGGTCGTTGCAAATTCATGTTGAAAGGCAGATGGTGGAAGGCCGCCGGTCTGTCGGTATATGCTTTCCAAATCCATTTTAAATGGAAGTCAAAAGGTTGTGGAATAAATTGAAAAGCTGACATGCTGGAGGTCGACAGTTTTATATGGTGTACTTCGATAAGGCTGGGTGAGTGATATTCAGCGAGTTTGATATCTAGGGTTGTGGCGCATTTTGCCAAGTCGGAAATCCTGCATTCATGGAGCACCAATCAGACTATTGAATTATTAGGAGTGTCGCCCTAGACATCGTTGATATCATGACAACTCATCAATGAATCGGTGAGCTTGCGGATCTGTGCCGGAACCAGATGCGGTTTCTTCTTTTGAGAAATCAGGCAAGGCTGGAACCTGAATAATATCGAGGGAAGAGCCTTCACGAAAAAGCCCTTGGGAAAAACCCCTTTTCTTGAAGAATGGCATGGCTGCATAGTCTATCAATCTAATCGTGAAACATCACCTCATGAGTTTGCATCGTGTACCTACACCAATGCCCAAGCATGCCGTCAATCTAAACGAGAGAAAGTCATTACCAACCCAAGTGAATCACAAGAAGCAGAAGCAATAGCAGAAGCACTCAGCAAAGACCAAGACCAAACACCACCAATATTCTATACCCACATTCAAGTAGAAGGATCAACATGACTCTTCCTCAATTGCAGAGGCTGAGCTCCGGTGATAGGAGTCGCAGTACCAGAACCACCCACTTTCGGCGTCCCCAATCCCGACGTTGGAGAAACAGTCCCACTGGGTGCAATTGGCATTTTGAGATCCTCCGGCGATCCGGGTACAACATGATCTGGTAAATCATCGATATGTATTCTCTTAGCTACGTTATTGTAGCTTGATGGTATGATCTGTGTCATGTTTTCATTAGTAATGTTAAGCTGTGGTGGGTTTTGGGAGGATAAGGGGGATGGGGGAGAATTGTTGCATTTACCTCGATGATTTCATTTCTGGGAAATTCTAGTTTGGGGATGTCGGCTGCGTTGCAGGCCATCAGGTAGCCGTATAAGACGCGGAGGACGCTTTCGTGGGCTATGATTAGGAGATCGTTTTGTTCGCGTTCGAGTTCGAGGATTATGGGCTCGAGGCGGACGGCTAGGTCGTGGTAGGACTTTGACTTTGTTAGTAACTTAACATTTGATCGATATAATGTTTTGACATACTTCAGCGCGAGGATATCGGTGATGATAAGGATCCGCTTCGTGCTTCTTGACTTCTAGCGGGTACTCCTCCCTAATCTTCTTCTCCGACATTTTCTCGCACACACCGGGATTCATTTGGCTGAGCTGTGATCGTTGTCTCGTCCTGTAGCCTCGATCACTAAGATAACCTGCCGTTTCCACAGTCCGTCTCCGTGTCGAAGTCCACACTGTGAGCGGTTTGAGAGCATTATCCGGCCCGCCATTTTTGATAATATACTGTCGCTCTTCCTCGCGATGCTTGACCAAGGTATCAGCCATCTTCTTTGCATAGTCTCTTCCTTCTTCTGACAACGGTGCGTCAGCTTTGTAGGACTCTTCTTCTGTGGTTGTGCCCGCTCTGCAAAAGTATGTCTGCCGTGATTTGATGTGTAAATTTAGAAGGTAGAACACTATTCGCTGGGAGAGATAGCCAAAAGCGCAGTTGTTGACCACGACACGATCCCCAGCGTTTATCATTTTTATCCAGTGGAGATCTGATTCTTCCATCGTTTCGAACAGAGGTATCCGATCATTTATACGCCGGAGGTAGTCTTTGACGGCATCCTTGTCGCTCCAACCTGCGTAGTCTGGGGAGGATATCTTCACACTTCGGACATTCTCCTCGATAATACGCTCATCTGTGCAGGATGATTCTATGAAGAGAGTTTGAATGCCATGTTTGGTGAATTCTTTTGCGAGTGACTTCCGCCCTGCTGATAGAGGGTTGACAGCATCGTATATTGCTACTTGGCCATTCTCGTGCTCAAGAAACTGATAGATATCCTCTCTGCACTTCTTCAATATTTTATTCCTCAACAAAACCGAAGAAGGGGAAGCATTGGCATGGAAATAGTCATCTGGGACGTCCTTTCCAGGTCCTACCGTTGCCCTTCGGTAGTCTCCAAGATGGAAAACGTGAGTCTTGACACCTAGCCATCGAAGATAGCGGGCGATGGCTACGCTGATGTGTGTCTTCCCTCGAGCTGGAAGTCCCACTGTTGCTATCACAATTCGACCAGAATGAAAGAGTCGGCCTGATTCCGTGCTGTATAGTTGGGCAGGTGCTAAGTCCTGCTCCGGCAGGTCATGGATGGCATCAACGAATGTGCTTGATCTCCTCCTGAAACGGGGGGAGTTTGCTGCCACTTGTGAGGTGCTGTAAGAGATGTAAGAATGGGTGAGCCAAAGTACGAGAGATTCTGAAATGCAAAATCAAATTGGGACAGATAAGCAGCAAGCAGTCTCTTCTTTTCATTTACAACCTGAGGAACTGGCCATGATATTTGATTCTTTAGGATTTCAAAATTATTCAGGGTGCGTCGAATATACTCCTACAAACTCGCATTGACTCATGTTTGGACGGCAACCTGAAGTTGTAGAAGCGGTTGAACAGGATTCAACTTACAGTAAAGTGTCCATCCCATCAGCTCTTCCACCAGAAAACTATGCCGAAGCTTCAACAATAATGAGAGAAAATTAGTATAGTCAAGAAGTGCCTATCAATCTCCGTGGACTTGTCAGCACAGAAGCTTATCACCCGGTGTGATCGGACTTTGAGAAGGAGCAATACACGAAAAAGAAGAGATAGAAGTAGCGAAAAACAAGAGGATGGATAAGAAGCAATAATGAAATATGTTCCCTAAGAATTAGCAGATACAGAGTATATCGTGTAAATCAAGAAGTTTGTCGCGGCATCGGCTTAGATAGGCAATTATTCGCCTAAGGTTTCAGTTCAGGCAATAATATCTTTTTATTTTCGGGACGTGCACGCCCGAGTGGCTTCAAGGAGTAAACGGAAAAGTTCGAGTGGTTGACGTTGTTCGAATCGCGAAGACGACTCCATCGATATTTAGTTGTACTTCTTTTCGCAAATCCCATCCCATCCTCTCATCTCCGTTACCGAGGGCGCCCTCATATCCTCACATTCTCACTCGCATCCTCATCTAAACCGCCGCATCATCTATATCCATAATGGCGACGCTCTCGGAAAAGGACGAGACAGCTCTCAACTTTTACACATCGAATGCTCTCTTCCAACGGCTAGCTGACTCATACACCAGCCTTCAGGAGAGGAGAGAAGCATTAGGATTATCAAATCCCGGCACGATTGATAACATTGCAAAAGAAGTCGAGCGCGATGTCTTCCTCAACAATTCCGCCTTCTCAGGTCTACGGGCCGACATCACCAAAGCTTTCAGTGTCTCCCCATTATTTCAAGTGTCGCATTCGTTATCTATGGGATCGCCGAATGGAAACCCATACTCCTTTGCTGTATTATACGGCTCACCAAGCGTATTGCTCATTTGCTCGCAGCTTACTCAGACAAATTCATCTAACATTAGAAACAGGTATTCTGTCAAGCCAACATTGACAACGACTTTGGATTACTCGGGCGATTCAATTGGCGATGGAGTCAAGCTCTCGTAACAAAATCAAGCGTTCAGCTCCAACCCGGTGCCGCTGCCGGCAATATGTTCTCCCTCGAGCAGGACTACACTGGTGCTGATTTCACGGCGAGTGTCAAGGCGATGAACCCGAATATATTAGATGGTGGCCTAACAGGCATATTTATCGGAGACTACCTACAGTCCGTCACACCGAGTCTTTCTTTGGGCCTGAACGCCATGTGGCAGCGAGCGGCAATGAACCAAGGTCCGGAAACACTCGTCTCATATGCTGCACGGTACAAGACTAGAGAGTGGGTCGCAAGTGCGCGACTGCTATCTGCGGGTGGATTACAATGTTCATACTGGAGACGACTGGCGGAAAGAGTGGAAGCCGGTGTGGATGTGAATCTGCAATTCCAACCCGGTCTGGGGTTATCATCTGGGATGATGGGTGGTGGAATGAAGAAGGAGGGTGTTACTACTCTCGGCGCAAAGTACGAGTTCAGGCAGTCGGCATTCAGAGCTCAAGTGGACAGTCAAGGACGTTTGGGCTGCTTATTGGAGAAGCGAATTGCACCGGCAGTGACTGTCTCCTTCTTTGGAGAGATTGATCACGTCAAGGTAAGGTCATACAATCTATGCATGTGTTCGATGACTAACATCCCCTTCAGACGCAATCGCGTCTCGGTCTCGCCGTCTCTATAGAAAACGCCGCTGAAGAAGTCCTCGAACAGCAAGAACGAGGCGTCGGCAATGACGTCCTACCGCCACCATTCTAATCAACTCGCTCTCACCTCATACGCATCATCTCGACTTCTCGACGGACCTTCCCGAATCTCACAAACATCCTCCTTTTCACCCTTCTGTATTACCACCTTCTCAACCCGCACTGTGGCAGCTCTCGAGCAATGACCGCCCGAAGCCTTTCGATAGACGATCTTCTTCAAAACGCTCATCATCTCTCATGAAGAATCCTTTCTTCATTGCGCGTATACTGGGTACTTCTAATGTGGAGCACACGAATCTCGTCATTTAAATTCTCATTCAAGTGGGCAAACACAAATGGGATTTTTAGTAGAAGGATTCAGGGGATGCATCTATCTTTCGTTTCCTTATCTTCTTGTTTTTTGTTGTTGTTGTCTGAAGGGGTGTTATTCCTTGATATCTTGAAAGGCGCGCGCGTAGCATCTGTGGTAAAATAGTTAGGCTGGATGGAGGTTTGTACATATAGATGTCTGAAAATAGCAAAACACTTTACTCAAATGGCCTTTTTTGTGATGCTCACTATATGTCACGAAGATGTCTTTGGTTAAGTTCAAAGGTAAATGCTTGTGGTTGATTTGCATAATCCATGGAGAAGAGATCTAATTGTACAGAGTTATAAGGTATTTGAAAGGGTTTCATCAGTGTTGTCCATTTTCTGCCAGAATCGCAAATGCCCAAATCATATTACAAGAATTGAAAGCATTTGATACAAACACACCACCATTCCCCTTTTACCATGAGGCACCTAAAACGCAGGTTGCGCACCCTGTTGCTGTGTCGAAGCCCCAGGAGTCAAAAGCTACAAAAAATCATCAAATTAGCATCCAAATCCTACAACATCCCCAAAATAACAAATCCTTCCCTCCCTCCAACAAAAAGATAATGATAATGGTAACGATGATGACTGACCTCACTAGCACTCTGCTGCATCTTCATCTCCCTCTCCATCTCCACCATCTGCTGCTCCTCCGCATACGCCAACGCCCACGGCACCCCTAAAAGCAGCGCACTCGTACTCACAACCCACAACGCTTTTCCCGAAAGTGTCAAACCGGTCTTGAGCCAGGCGGAGGAGGTGTCGACGGCGCGGGTTAGGAGTTTGCGCTGCGAGGGGGGGAGGATGTCCTGCAGGGCTGTTAGGCGCTCGTAGAGGGATTCGTGGGTGAGGTCGTCGGAGGCGAGGGAGGAGGTCTCGCTTTGGTCGGATTCTAAAAGGGGGAATTGTGTTAGTGGTGGTGTTAGTGTTGGTGTTAGTGTTGGTGTTGAGGGTAGGAGACGGATGGGGGATGGGGGATGGGTGAATGTGTATACCGCTTGATGTGTCCCAATCGTCGTCTCCGCCGACGGGGCCGTCTTGGTTGACGACGAGTTCTTCATCGGGGACTTCTTCGAGTTTGACCATTTTGTTATTAGAGAGACGTGGTTTGTTGAAAAATCGGATCTGATCTTGGATAGGGAGTCGAGTGATGTCAATCCCTTTTCGGAAAAGTTCGAGTTGAGGTTCCGAGACAGGAAAAAGATTGTATTATGTCAGCAATGGCTTACTTCGCCGCAACTTGCCCAACATAATCTAACTCCCATCAAACAATTACTTTTTAGAATTCATATCATTTTCTGGAAAACAAAATGCCGGAGCTAGTAGACCATTCCCCTCACCAACCATCCGCTCAATCCCCCGTCTCAACAGCATCAAATTTAATCCTCATTGATAATTATGACTCTTTCACCTGGAATGTATACCAATACTTAGTACTCGAAGGTGCCACAGTCATCGTAATCCGAAACGATGAAATCACCCTCGATGAGTTGATAAAGAAGAATCCGACCCAACTTGTTGTTAGTCCAGGACCTGGCCACCCCGATACGGACGCTGGAATTAGTAGTGAAGCTATTTTGCATTTTGCGGGGAAGATACCTATTTTAGGGGTTTGTCTTGGGGAGTATGATACGCTTTGCTGTCTCTTTCTATAGATTCTTTTAGCTTATAATTTGGTTTAGGCAATGCATGTTTCAAGTATTTGGCGGGCGGGTGGATGTGACGGGTGAAATCCTTCATGGGAAAACATCACCACTAGCACATGATGGGAAAGGTGTATATGCGGGTTTACCGCAAGAATTACCTGTTACTAGGTATCATTCTCTTGCAGGGACTCATTCAACGCTTCCGGCATGTCTAGAGCTGTCTTCTTGGACGCCCATGGGTTCTACATCTGTCATCATGGGAGTTCGCCATAGGGAGTACGTGGTTGAGGGTGTACAGTTTCACCCAGAGAGTATACTCACAGCCGAAGGACGACCTATGTTGCGGAATTTCCTCAAAATGCAGGGTGGGACTTGGGCTGAGAATGAACGTCTTCAAAAGCAGACAGCAGCGGAGACATCCGCTGCTATTACTGGCATTTCTACGAAGTCAAACGGAACTTCCAAGGATAAGCAAACATCAATACTAGAGAAAATATACGACCATCGAAAAGCAGCAGTGGCGGTGCAAAAACAAATACCGTCGCAAAGGCCAGTGGACCTACAAGCTTCCTACGACTTGAATTTATCACCACCTCAGATATCGTTTCCGCAACGGTTAAAACAATCGCCGTATCCATTGTCGCTCATGGCTGAAATCAAAAGAGCCTCACCTTCGAAAGGCATAATTTCAATATCAGCATGTGCTCCTGCGCAAGCCAGATCATACGCTTTAGCTGGAGCAAGTGTCATCTCCGTTCTCACAGAGCCAGAGTGGTTCAAAGGAAGCATTGACGATCTGAGAGCGGTGCGACAAAGTCTGGAAGGAATGCCAAATCGACCTGCGATATTGCGGAAGGAATTTATATTCGATGAGTATCAAATTCTTGAAGCGCGACTCGCTGGTGCAGATACGGTTCTTTTGATTGTTAAGATGTTAGATCAGGCTTTGTTGCAGAGATTGTATCTTTATTCGCAATCGTTAGGGATGGAGCCATTGGTTGAGGTCAATAACGTGGAGGAAATGCAGATTGCCGTCAATATGGGGTCACAAGTCATTGGAGTTAACAACAGGAACCTCACGAATTTTGAGGTTGATCTGGAAACGACGAGTCGACTTATGAGTATTGTGCCTGAGGGTACAGTCGTTTGCGCGTTAAGTGGTATTTCTGGACCGAAAGATGTGGAACCATATCTGAAGAATGGTGTGGGAGCTGTGTTGGTAGGAGAAGCGTTGATGAGGGCATCAGACACTGCTCAATTCATCACTGAGCTTCTTGGTGGTGCAGATAAATCGATGCAAAGCACTCCATCTAGGAAGCCATTCGTCAAGATTTGCGGAACTCGAAGTACGGCAGCTGCAAAAGCAGCCATTGAAGCCGGCGTAGATGCCGTTGGCATAATACTAGTCACCGGACGAAAAAGATGTGTATCACAAGACACAGCCCTAGCAATATCAGAAACCGTCCACAACACACCGAAACCACACCCACCAAAACTGGCAGAACCACCCACACCCGCAGACATAGCAACAAACTACTTCGACCACACCGCAAATCTCCTACTAAATTCCCCGCGAGCCCTCCTGGTAGGCGTATTCCAAAACCAACCCCTCGACTACATCCTCCAACAACAAACCCTCCTCAACCTAGACATAATACAACTCCACGGCACCGAGCCCATAGAATGGGCGAAACTCATCCCCGTCCCCGTAATCAAGGTGGCGAAACCGCATGAACCAGGTTGGGGTGTAAGGGGGTATCATGCCCTTCCTATGTTGGACTCTCGAGCTGGTGGGTCGGGGACACAACTTGATTTATCGGAGGTGAAGGAGGCGTTGAGGAGGGACAATGGAGTGAGGGTATTGCTTGCGGGGGGGTTGGATGGGGGGAATGTGGGGGGTGTGTTGAGGGGGTTGGGGGATGTGAGGGAGCAGGTTTTTGGGGTGGATGTTGCTAGTGGGGTTGAGAGGGGTGGGGAGCAGGATTTGGAGAAGATAAGGGAGTTTGTTAGGGCTGCTAAGGAGGCATAGATACTTGAAGAACGAAGACTTTACCGGTTCACACAGAAGAAGACTGGATCTTTCTTGCTAAATGGTGATGGCTGAAAGGGCTGACTTAAGACCGTCAATACGGATCGTCCATCTATCAAGCTGGACCTTCATGGTCCAAAGTATCATTCTCAAATTGAGTGCGAGGAACTCGCGCAAAACCGCAAATCGAAGACTTATGGTCCCTGGACATGCCGTGTAAGTGAGTTAGAGGCTTCAACCGACTTAACGGAACATTTTAGTTGAGATTATATGCACAACAGCCCGGCAGCGATAGTTCTTATCAGGCCGGCTTTTCTTCCTCGAGTCGACGGAGGACCAGAAACAGCGGACTACGAGGAGGTCGTCTTGCAATATGCCTTGGCCACAGCTTCAATGCCTTTTTGGGCAAGACTGGCGACTCACCCGCTGTTACTGTTTTAAGCTATCTGCTTGATCGGGTAGGTACCCATCCATTTCTATATCTGCCTCAGTGCCACTCTTTGTCTTGGCATTGGGCCCAAATATCTTTCTTTTAACTCTTCTATTACTACTTCTGCTTTCTTGAACTAGTCTTCACTATAAGCACCAACATCATCTTCGCTTGTCCAGCTTCTTCCCCTCTCCTCTTCTAACACTGGTATCTGACGGACAGCTATCGAGGTTGATCCAAAACGCAGCTCACTTGGCTTCGAACCAATGCGCTAGCCACATCACTCCGCACTTATATTGCTATCTATCTACGTTACATTGTTTCACCTGCGTCCTTTCAGTACTCTTAAGACGTCTAAAGCTTTCTTCGGCACAGATTCGCCGTTCCCAATCATCTTACTTCAACATGAAGAGTCTCCTCAAGAAGGATGCTATTGCCATCATTGGTGACTTCGGTCAGAGCAGATCTGCTGAGAATATGAAGCGCTGGATCGAAGCAAATGGTGGTAGATACGCAACAAAGATCGAGGAGGGTGTTACCCATCTCATCTGCACAAAAGAAGCTTGGGCGAAGCACACAGCTTCAGGTGAGAACGACACCTCATCCCTAATCAATGCACAGAGATAGAGCTGACAAATACCAGTCGAGAAAGCGAAAAAGATCAAAGGCCTCAAAATCGTAACCTACGACTGGCTAGAAGATTCCCTCAACGCCAAAAGCCACAGGCGTGAAAAAGAATACCTCCTCACCACCGTTGAAAAAGCAGACAAGAAACTCAAGCAAGAACGAAAGAAGAAAGAACGTAGTGCTTTGAAGAAGGATGGTAAGTCCTCCCGATCCTACATTCCCTTTTCACATCTGACTCTCTCTTCCACCAGTTCGAGAGTTCAACACAGGTTGCAAAGAAGCTCTAACAGTATTACATTCAGGTAAGCCTAAGAAAGAAAGTGTGGCTAGTTTGGCTGCTTCCTTCTTCACGAGACATGCACAGGAGTTTAAGGATGGGACGTCGCCGTATGCGAGTAAACCGAGGATTGAGCCGTACAATGCGTATGAGCGAGAGGGGGGTGATTTGCTGGCTGGTATAGATGCTGAGGAGTCTGTGGATGAGAACGATGGCACGGGAGAAGAGGATGGTAAGGAGACGAAAAATGAGAAGGAAGTGCTGGGCAAGGGCAAGGATAAAGCAAAAGTCGATTCTGGTACCACGACATCGATCACTGCTGCGCCTAGCATTGCTGCATTGAATACTACTACAGATGTAGAGAAGGCAGAGCGGTCCAACTCGGAGGATTACAAATCTTCTTCCATGGACGCCATTCGCGCCCACATCGAAGCAAAGAAGAGGACCAGAAAGCCCTTCAAAGTCCCTCCACCCTCCCGTCTCGCAACAACATTCTCTCCAACGCCATTCCAGCTCTCTCAGCCCGCCATACCAGTCATCCGCAAGAGAAAGACCACAGAATCTTCTCCTCCAAATAAATCATCTACCTCCTCCCCTGATCCCCTAGCCCTTAACGAACACCGCCCAAAATACATTACTGACCCCATCCCCTCCGAGCTAGACAACCACCACCTCTACACCGACCGCACAAACTTCACATACACCTGCATCCTCATGCGCATCGACGTCTCCACCAACGAAAACGAGCGCTGCCTGATCCGCATATTCGAATCGCATACCCTACCCCACACATACGCATGTCACTTACAATATAGTAAGACGAATCATCGTAGTACTGGGAGTATTCTTACGCCTATTGGTAGTGAGTATCATGTCGCTTTCAAGGCTTTCCGGGATGCTTTCAAGGAGAAGACTTGTCGGGAGTGGGAGGATAGGATGAGTGAGGTTCCGTTGCCTCCCGAAGTTGTGGGGAAAGATGGGGGGAGGCCGTTTCAGTACCGTAGGCCTGCTGAGGGGGAACCGAGGGGGATGAAGAGGCAGAAGTTGTTGGCGCCTTTGCTTGGTGGGGTAAGTTTGATGCGTTAATCTATTCACATTGTTCCCTTTGATGGACCAAGTATCGTCAAGAGTTGAAGATGGAGTCCATTTTTCCCGCACAAGTTTTTGATTATCATTCCTCGCGAAGAGAGAAGTTGAACGCAAGAAACGCAAGTGAGCTTAGCTAACTCTGCTCTAGTTTCCTATTTGAAGCTTTCCTCCCGTTTCTTTCATGTCCAAGGAGAGTTATTGTTGATTAGGGTGGATTGGTTCGAGGTTTGGGGCGGCAAGGCTGCAAATGGATTTCTTCTTTTATTTTTTAATGCGGTTGTTTATCTAGTGGCTTTAAAGAAGAGACACTTCCGCCTGTTCGGTTCTGCAGGTTGGTCGTGGTTTTCAATTCCAATTCCACTCCTGCAAGGTCGACTTAGCTTATGCAGTGTCATTTCCTTCTACTTCTTATTTTCGCGGAAGCCGAGCTGCTTGCGTTATGAGATACAGGCAAGTAGGGTCGTCCTTAGTCTTTTTGGTTGTATCCATAGTTGAAAAGATGCCTTGGAAAGCTAGCTTTACATATCTTTAATGGTTATCTCAATTGGTTGTTGTTGAGGTTCGAAAATACTCCTCTAGTGAAACTCTCTTATGCAACTTATTCCACACATCTGCGTTATCTTTTATGTTTAGTCCTCCATCTCCGTGTGTAGGAACACCAGCTGCAAAGTTCTGGCATTTTGCACCGTGCCTCAATCAACATAGGATTGACAAACAGAGGCAACTGACTAACGAAGGAACTTTCCAGCTTTAGCAGGGCTCTTGTCTCCAAATCGGATGGAGCATACCACTAATTTGAGGAGATGCGATAAATATCGCGAGACGGCTCTTTCCAATCCCTTCAGTTTAGACTGGCCATCCAATCCTCCATATCCTGGTTATTCTCCACATTGTTGTCCATGTAGCTCATGTCAAACAAATCGTCAAACGAGTTGTCGTTATCATAGTTGGTAACTTCACCGTCACCAGCTTGCTTATCCGATTGGCCCACCTTAACCTTCTGGTCCTGATTCTCTTCCTGCCCAGGTATGCCTAGCATGTTGAAATCCAGGCCACCGGAGTCTAGACTTGACATGTTATTCGTGGTTGTGAGGGCTTCGGGTACTCTATTTTCAGGCATGCTTGCGCTTAGATCAGGCATGTTCGCGCTTAGATCAGGCGTGCTCGTACTTGGATCTGGCATGCTCGCGTAGTTTTCGAGGCCGGGGAGCAAGGACGAGACGTCGGCGGAGGAGTCGGGGAAGTCGTTCATGTCTATGGAAGTATCGTTGTTGTTGGTCGGTGAAGTTTCTGCGAAGTCACCGAATATAGCGTCGAAGTCGTCCGCTTTTGTGTCGCCCGTTGTTGTAGGTGTCTTGGCTGTTGTGTCTTCTGCCATTGTGGTAGGTGCTGTTTCTACTGTGGTAGGCTCTGTTTTCACGACCACTTCTTTCGCTTTCTGCTGCAACTTTGGCGGAGTATCTTCTATCACGATAGGCTCATCGGACATTGTCAAGTCGACGGCATCTTTCGCAGTGCCGTTTGCGACAGATTGCGCCTCCTCAACCTTTTCCACGATAATTGGCTGCGCATTCGCTTCAGCTTCTTCAGCTTCTTCAAACGCTTTGTTCGCCCGTGATAGCATAAGATCTCTTCTCATTACTGCTTGCGCGCGCATGATGTCATCTTCGATCCGGTCGAGTGCTTCCTGAAAGCGTTCGGTGGCTACGGGGAGAACCTGGGCAATTTTCTGTCTGCTTTGGGGGTCTTTTCGCTTTACCGGATCTGATAGCACACCGCCTACTATTTGAAGCTATGAAGGTGTGAGTGTCAGTTACATGTGTAGAGGATGGGAAATTACAATCAAGTTCATTGTGCCTTGGAGGGAGTCCAAAGGCGAAACAACACTGCCAGGTGGCCGCTGTTGTGGTTGAGCCATGCTGTTATTATAGAATTAGAATACTCCAAATCAAGTGTAAGAGTTTCTTCAGCCAAGATATGTAAAGTATTCGTATGATAAGTCAGAGTGATTTGAAACTCGAACCTTGAATGAAGTCAGGGACAATAGATATATGATCACGTGCAGCCAGTCCATCCCAACTAGGATGAATCAAGCCTAGTAGAAAACGAGCCGACCCTTTCGCTAGAGGTCCCAAAATCCCCTCCTTCTTCTTCCTCTCCTTCTATCTCACACTTCATCACAAAAGCAGCTTTAGAGGTTACTTCAAGGACCAGTTGGGTTCCCGACCTTTTTCCTATTTCCTCTCTTCCCTTTTGTGTTTCGTGTCATTTCCTACTTTGTCTCCTTTTTCGACAAGCAAAGGCGTCTGGATTGCCACGAACCAATAGTTATTCATTCAACGCGCTCCTCTTCGAATCCAGAGCTTTTCCATCACACGGGGGTCTTTTCAACGGTCGAAGCTATTGAGACTGCCATCTTTTCGTGCCTTCTAATTCTCGGAATATCTCAAAATTGCACTTGCGATCTCGAGAAAAACTCTTCAGCCTGCCTAAAGAGTGTATTTTGCGCAAGTCCCGACTCGAACTGCATTATATTCCTGCCGTGTCGCTTTTTGTGAGAAACGACTGAGCCCCCACTCGCTCATTACTTTCTTCTCATCAAACACCAGCAAGTCCATTCGACTTGAAATTCAAACATGGATCAGTCTATGTCTGATGCTGCTGATAACGCTGCGAGCTCTGGCGCTCCAGGCTACGATGGCAACGGCCAGTCCGCTCTGCCACCGCTCAACATCCCACAGAATACAAATCCTCTCCCTACCGCCATCACGTCTCCCATGTCCAGTGGCGCTAGCTACAGTGGCCAGCCTCGACGATCTGCTCCAGAGCCTAACAAGCGCGCACTTTATGTCGGTAACTTGAACCCTCAGGTCTCTGAGGACCTCCTTAGGCAGATCTTTGAGACGAGCGGCCACGTCCAGAGCGTCAAGATTATTCCAGATAAAAATGTCAAGGCCACTGGACTCAACTATGGCTTCATCGAGTTTGACGATCCCGCTTCGGCAGAGCATGCGATGGCTACCCTCAACGGCCGCGTTATCCTTGGCAACGAAATCCGGGTCAATTGGGCCTACCAGAACAACAGCAACAACAAGGAAGATACGTCCAACCACTTCCACATATTTGTCGGCGACTTATCCAATGAGGTCAACGACGAAACACTGTTGCAGGCGTTTTCTGCCTTTGGAAGTGTGTCTGAGGCGCGTGTCATGTGGGATATGAAGACAGGCCGCTCGCGTGGCTACGGCTTCGCTGCTTTCCGCGACCGCGAACAAGCGGAAAAGGCACTTGCCGCAATGGATGGGCAGTGGCTAGGATCGCGCCAAATTCGGTGCAACTGGGCTAACCAAAAGGGGCAACCCTCGATGGCGCAACAACAGGCAATGGCCATCACAGGACTTTCACCAGGTCCATTCCAACAACACAATCCATTCCCCACCGCAGGCATGGCAAGCTTTGAACAAGTCGCTTCGCAGACTCCAGATTGGCAAACTACAGTCTATGTTGGCAATCTCACACCCTACACCTCGGTCAATGATCTCGTGCCGTTGTTTGGAAATTACGGATACGTCGTCGAGACTCGCTTCCAGTCCGACCGCGGGTTTGCATTCATCAAGATGGAGACTCACCAGAACGCCGCGATGGCAATCTGCCAACTCAATGGATACAACGTCAACGGCCGTCCATTGAAGTGCAGCTGGGGTAAGGAGCGTCCTCCACAGACTGCAGGCGGTTCAGCCGGTGGCTACGAGAGCTACCCACCCAGCGCGGTCCCGAACTCTGCATACCCTGCCACTCCAGGCGGTGGCTACGGGTACCCGCAGTACGGCGGACCCGGTACTCCACAAGGTACGTTGAATCAACAGACGCTTTCGCGTCACAACACCACAACTGATCATTTATCAGCAGGGCCAAATCCTGGTCAACCAGCCTTCAATCAAACACCCACCGGCTATGGCAGCCCAGCTGGAATGGCTCAACCTTACCAGCAGCCACAGGGAGGGTATGGTCGCGGTCAGCCAGCACCGCAACAGTGGCCTCAGCAGGGTAGCGCTCAAGGTGGCTACGGACAGGGTGGCTATGGCGGCTACCAAGGCTAGATTGCTCTTCACTTCCCTTTCACACTTCACCTAATTCACCAACACCCAAAACTATTACTCCTACATTCCTAGACGGGTTAGCTTGCTTTATCCTGAACAATTGCTATTTTTACAGGATGGGCGGCATGGACTCTACATCTCACTCACATCTTGCACTAAATCAATCACAACTTTCGGGTTCGGGAAGGGAAAAAGAGGTGTAGTGGGGTGAAAAAGGTTTTATCAAATGCGGGGAGAGGCATTACGGCTGCTTTTCGTTGACCTCCCCTTATTCTTTAGTAGTGTCAATGTTCAGGGGTCAGGCTTGCATGCCCTCCCCCCTATTTTCTATTATCATCATCATCATTTGTTACTCATCTGTTGTCTCGGCCGGTGAGCCAATGTTTATTTGTTGATTTATTTATTCCCTTAATTGCTACTGAAAAACTTATCTCTATATCTCTACTCTTGCCTCCTGAATGCTCTATTGGCTCACACCGAGACTCATTCATGGCGTGTAATGAACTCATCATATTTTTGCTCGTTGCGAGCATTGGCGTCACCTTCACATACGATTACCCTAAAAGTTTGTTGTGCGGCTTTTGCCTCTTGTTGTCTTGTGTTTTACATACCCATCTGCTGTTTTGATGTTGTTGTTGTTGTTGTTGTTGTAGTGGCGGCGTGGGGGCGGCAAGTCAATTTTCATCTGGGAGGATTTTATTGCAAACATGGCCTCCATTTCGGCCGTCAACGGACCTGCCTTTCACTCTACTGTGGAGGGCTCTGTGTTTTCACATTCATCGGGGATGGATAGGCACTTGTAGTGAGAGTAGTGTCGTGATTCTGGATACAGTCATATTATTTTCCTGTTAGAACTACTTTTGCCATGATTGAGTTTCCATGCGTTCGATTAGTCTTTCCATAGTATGGAGTGGTGCTCTGTGTTAACTCACTGTGAGCTAGTAGAGAGCCCCGAAGTTATTTATGTTATAAGCTCCCAAAGTATGTATCGTTGTGTTTGACATGATCATTGAAGCGCATGCGGAAGTTAATTCGCGAAATAGGAGGTAGATATTGTTTGTAAGGTAAGTAGCTTCATCCAATGATTTGCTCGAGTGCGGGATCTAGACATGAAGGTGTTAACGCAACAGACGCACAGGCGAATGATTATTTCATGATAGTAGAAAGTGAAGAGAATATGCTGATTTCCTCACGTGATAGCGTAGATGGGGCAAGAACAACCGACAGTATTCGGTACTTCAGATTATCGAGATCAGTTACCCCATCTCATTCACCACCCCTCACATATGCTATTGCACAACGTGACAAGTTGTTTCCCATTCCCTATTGTACTTTTGTTTGTCATCACCATCGTTTCGACAGCGTGCTGTATGCTGGTCAGCTCCAGCATCAGAAGAGCAGTGCTTCGTCTGCCTGGCCTCCTGAAAAGTGTTCTAGCTTTTGGGGAAGCAGCAACACGCACACGCGCCACACTACCACCGCGCCCACATCTACAAAACCCCACCACCACGACGCGTCAATTCTCCTACACACGATTTGCAATGTTAAAAAAAGCGGTGGAGAGCCACCAGGCTACTGCTGCGAAGAAGAATCTCGCGCAATCCATGTTTCCTTCTAGTCCGCCGGCTGTGAATGGCAATGGCCAGAAGACAGGGAGATTGTCTCCGACGAAGCCGTTGGCTATTGGATCGGTGAATGTTGTCAAACGTGTAGAACAGGTCAATGGAGTATTGCATGCTGGAACGAAGAGAAATGCAAGTGGACTGGCGAAGACGCTCTCAACCCACGATGGCTTCGACGAACCACTATATCCAAATCTCGGCTCGCAAGAGAATCCTCCTGTCAACAATTTCTCCAATATGGTTGATTACGACGAGAATGATTTTGATAGTGATGTTGATTTAGATATAGAGGATCCGGCAACGAAGGGGCATGTCAAATACCCCGATTTACCTCCACCATCTCAGCCCCAATCGCGGTCTTATGTGAATCCTTCTGTGCCGAGACAGGCTTCTCCAGGTCTTGCTAGATCGCATGACTCGGGATATCACACCCAATTGCCGCCGGCGATACGGTCGAGTCAGGACGAGGCACTACCGTGGTCGTCGTCCCCTGCCGACCATTTCAAAACGCCTGCGAAATTGCCGTCATTACAACAGTTTGCTTACGAGCCGTCGAATGGCACAATCTCGAGCAGGACGCCTGCGACAACAGAACAGCCACGCCCAAGCAAGCGACGGACACTGCCCTGGCTCGAAAAGCAAGCAGACGAAGAGCAGGTAGATGTGGATGTGGATCTCACAGTTAAGGTTCCAAAATACAAGCAAGCAAAAGCAGAAGCAGCCCAAAACTTCTTCACCCCTCTCCCAAAGAATAATACGAAATCACAATTCCCGTGGAATACTACTGCCAGCGCCATCAAAGAGCAGCAGAAGCAATTACGACAAGCTAATAAAAAGCTCGTCAAGACAAACGAAGCTACGGACGCAGGTCGAGACGCTGCCATCTCAAGCAAGAAGAAGAAGCAGTTCCACAAGGTCTTCTTGAGTGAAGAGCAGCAGCACGTGCTCAACCTCGTGGTCGACCAGAAGAAGAGTGTCTTTTTTACAGGTTCTGCAGGTACAGGAAAATCGGTGCTGCTTCGTGAAATTATCGCCGCACTTCGTAGGAAATATCAACGCGAGCCAGATCGCATTGCTGTTACGGCATCAACAGGTCTTGCGGCTTGCAATATCGGTGGTGTCACACTGCACAGTTTTGCCGGCTTCGGCTTAGGAAAGGAGGAAGTGCCTGTTCTTGTCAAGAAGATAAGGCGCAATCAAAAGAATAAGCATCGGTGGATGCGGACGAAAGTGTTGATTATTGACGAAATATCCATGGTGGACGGACAGCTGTTCGATAAGCTGGAAGAGATTGCACGAGCTTTACGGAATAATGGACGACCGTTTGGCAATATCCAACTCGTCATTACTGGGGATTTCTTTCAATTACCTCCTGTTCCGGAGCGGAATGCACCTGTACGGTTCGCATTTGAAGCTGGAACTTGGAATACTAGCATAGAGCACACTATCGGTCTGCACCACGTATTTCGCCAAAAAGACCCTGGTACGTCTTCGCAAATGCCTCCGGGATATTATGCGGCTCTCCGAGATATTTTCAGCCATTCATGCTAACATGCTTTAGTATTCGCCAATATGCTCAACGAAATGCGCGAAGGACGCCTGACGCCACAATCCATAGCCCGATTTCGGACGCTGCAACGCGCGTTACCTTTCGAGCAAGAATTGGAAGCGACGGAATTGTAAGTCTTTATCTACAGCCTCACTTTATGATGCATAGTGCATATTCAAGGTTTCTGCACTGCAAGGCCAGCGCTAATGCATGCACAATGTAGATTCCCCACTCGTTCGGAAGTAGACAGGGCCAATGATATCCGCATGCAGAACCTGCAGGGCGAAGTGCACGTCTACGAAGCGAAAGATGGTCCCACCACGACAGACGAAGTGAGGCTCAAAAGCCTACTCGGCCAGATTATGGCGCCGGAACTCATTCGTCTCAAGAAGGGCGCACAGGTCATGCTTATCAAGAACATTGATGAGACTCTTGTCAATGGCAGTTTGGGTAAAGTTATTGGATTTATGTCTGAACAAACATTTGACAACTACCAACGCAATGAGGAAGAGTATTATGCTTCACAAGCCGGAGAGGGAGACGACTCTTCTAAAGGCTTGAGTGAAGCCAAGACCAAGATACAGGAATTAGTCGCTGGGACGTCACAAAGTTTCCCCGTCGTACGCTTTTCCATCGCCGATGGCACAACAAGAGATCTACTCTGCCAGCGTGAACAGTGGAAAATCGAACAACCAAACGGGGACGTCCTCGCCAGCCGTGCTCAAATCCCTCTTATTTTGGCTTGGGCACTCAGTATCCACAAGGCGCAGGGGCAAACCCTCGAGAGGGTCAAGGTGAATTTGGCCAAGATCTTTGAAAAGGGGCAGGCGTATGTTGCGTTGTCGCGTGCGACGAGTATGGGTGGGTTGCAGATTATGAACTTTGATCCTAAGAAGGTGATGGCGCATGAGAGTGTTCGGAATTTTTATAATGGGTTGAGTAGGGCTGAGGAGGCTGGTGTGAATGGGGAGGGGGAGAAGGGTGTTGTTAGTGAGAAGGCTAGGAAGGCGAGGGTTACTAAAGCGGAGGATTATGAGAGGGGTTTTGTGGAGGATGAGTGGGAGATGTGAGGGGAGGGATGTGTAGTGGGTTGGAAGTGTCTATCGAAGATATTCGATGCGTGTGGTTTGCTGCCTGTCGGAGTACGTTTTGTACATGTACATGCTGGCATTCTTTGTTGCGTGCATCGTCATCCGCGTTGTGTGGGTTCTGCTACGCATCAAGCGCTCAGACTTCTGCTTGGTTGGTACTATTGATGCAGTACCTTACGCTGGGATGTCACGAGGTATGATAGGGGTGCTCCATTTGAGTTCCACGGGCACGCAGCCGGATTTGTTCATTGTATTTGCCGAAATTGGTACATGGTACATTGGTGCGGTCGTGCATTATTAGCGGGCTGCTTATGACTAGATCACGGCTAATTTATTGATGAAAGCGACGATGCGTACATATAAAGGTTGATTGCTTGACTGAATGTGGTCGTGAGGAACATGGCGAATAGGTACCTAGCCTCTTGTACCGCTGGGTACTAGTAGGTATGCAGCCTGATTCTTGGGATCAAATGTGGTAACAGCTTGACATGGGTCTATGTGTAGAGCCCTCATGGAAGTGCATACTGATAGTCGATTAAGTATATTGCTCTTCAATCATACGGACTCTTGTGACCTAAAACGCGGATCGCTACAGTAGTACAACAATAGAAAAGTCCTTATGTGTTCATCATACGTTTCAGCCTTGTCTGCATGCGTAGCTAGCGCGCACAAATGTATCTGTTACTAACGCGGCACCACCGCTAATAACATCCGCCAAATCCGACGGACCGGTATTACCGATGCATTTATCTAGAATCTCGGCGACTCAGTTTTCCGTGATTGCGAAGTTACCGAGCCTATCCTACCAAAGGTGCAAATGGGAAGGGTGCAGATGCCGCCCGGCGTAATACAAAGTATGTGTACCCAAAAAGAGGCTGATCCTGCCTCCGATTGCGGCCATGCGAATTCAGCCTCATCGACTGTCCAATCGACAACTGGTCCGATGAAGCATAGGTATACTCCTAGTGGATCTCCAGTGATGATCGGTGTTCCGATATGGGAAACGCTTGAGCAGTCATGCATATACCACATCGTGTAAGATTGCTAGTCTCCATATTGTAGAAGCTTGAGTCGCCATGTATACGTGTACACCGCATTGTGTTAGATTGCTGGATCTCAGACATAGGAGCTCAGATCTGTTGGCTCTCACCAGTATCACGCCAGAATCATGCGGACACTCATACGAGGCATGAATGCTGTCATCACGTCGTGGTGGCTTTCCTCAAGCTATCTTGCTTACCGTACGAGACTATGTGGAGAGCTGACAAGCGAGAGTAGTGCTCTGTCACTGGTTTTAGGGTTTGGGAGATACACGGATGCATGATCATCAGGTCACCAGATCGTGATGCTATGCAGAGTACCTGCACCTGACCATGTGCAGCTGAGCGCCAAGTTAGAGGCTCAAATGAGCGTAAGGCTGAAGTTCACCGGACATGTTTCCCCATCTGAGCGAGGCCTGCAGTGGCTGAGCAACAAAGGTAAGATCAACGCCAGGGGCGTAACAGAAACTGCCGGAATTGTCCATTTTAGTCGAATGGCCTAGAAACATAGTAATGGATTCCGATATATTGGGAAATAACATGATGTGGGAGTACATGGGCCCCTGAGACCAGGGTTTTGTGTGTCCAATTGTACAGTATTATTTGAGGTGACCCGACAGAAGCAGTCTGTTGTATTGAGTGCTGGATACCCGAGGCGCTGGTTGAAAGCATCTCAATGCTCCCATGGAAAATAGACTGACATAACAAGAGTCTTTTATATGACAAATACTTGTCTGCATATGTATGTGAGCACATGTCGAGTTTGCACATCAAGGTGTAGTAGGCTTGTGTAAACGTCTCAAAGTCATGACGAGAAGAAAGGATTAACTTGCCTTGATGAAGGAATAACGATACCGAGATCGAGATATCAATGCTCAGAATTGAAGCAAGCGGCTGGACTATGGGTGAGTTTAATTAAGCCTTACATAACTCAACCAATAAAGTAGAAAAGTTGTAGCTCTAGGCAGATCGCTTATCTAGAGTGGTGGAATGTCACCAAGGAACGTAGGTTCGTCATTGACTACTCCGCCTTGGTAGATGCAGAGACGATTACGAGCCCGAATAGATCCCTTTGACAAACTTTTCATACAAGCAAGGCGTATGGGGCGCTGGCGGGGTTCGATATGGTGCAATTATGACACGTCAATAGATCGAAAAACAGTAAATGACTTCTTTGTGTCACTAAAGAAGAACATGGTGCTCCTCTCGTCAGCTCAAGATGAGGTCTTAAGACTAACACACTGAGAAAAGGAAGTCAGAAAGCCAGATGCGCTAAATCTCTATAACTCTTTCCATTGGTTACTGATCTCCCATCCCTTGTTGCAGAGCCGCAAAGGCGCAGTCCAACGTCTCGGCACCTCGCAAATTATTGTGTAAGTTCACTATCATCTCCACTCAGTTCTACAATCCGTAGCCTCCTCGCTTTCTGCCAGCTGTACACCGGCGTCACCGGTCTGCGCCTAAGAATTTTTATTATCTTTCTTTAGCAGCAGAGCCTCATCCAAGACCAAGAAAATGCCGTATTATGTGTGGGCCCTTAGATCTCGCCCTGTTGTGCGCTGCTGGGCCTTCCTCTTCTTGTGCTCAATATTACGATCTTGGAGAATATGGCTAATTGAGGCTCTAAGTGTTCGCGCCTACAGAACAATTCTTATAGTCTCTAAGCTCAAACTCCACCGTTACGCCTATCTGAACAGCATGACCATCTGTTTCTTTAGTCCGCCAGCCACATCTACACATCTCATGTATTCCATGCTCTCGTCTCCAGCATCTCTTTCATTCTTTCAACCTATATCGTTGGTCTATGCGCGGGCACTCTTTAATTTCTGCACCGGAGAAAGCCTCGCTCACAGTCGTTCATGACGTTTAGTATCGAAGGGCTGTCTTACGATGTGTTATTCAATATCTGTCTTTACTTAAACATTGACGAGGTTCTTCATTTGAGTAATAGTTGTAAATCACTAAGGTTTTTGTTGAAGGAAGAAACGTTATGCAGGCAATTAATCGTGGTCAGTTTGGACAAATGTCAAATATTACAAGTCACCTGATAGTCCCCACAGAAATGCGCAGAACACACGTTGGAAGCAAGCCTAGCACACGATGAGGACACCAAATACTGCTATGAACAGGCAGTTCGCAGAATCTATAAGCGTAGAAAGGCTTTGAGCGAAGGCAAACCAGTTTCTGCTTCCATCATTGCATATGCCAGCGATTTCATCTTCAACGAAGGTGTGGTTTGCTTACTGGGACATGATGCTATTCAATTTTTGGACCTCCAGAAGGCTTCTATGGCTCCGAGGATACCTTTTAAGTCGCTTCCAAAGCCTGCCGCATCATTGGACCCTCACAATATACATTACCGGCTAATGAACTACAACGAAAATATTCTCGCTCTGCTTTGCCATGACGACTCAACTAATACCGACTATCTCTTTGCAATTGATATATGCACCGGAGATGCTGTGATGCCTTTAAAACGCATCGATAACATCAATCGACTCTTCGTACGTCATACGAGAGAGGTCCTGTTCTTTGGCTGCCACACGGGTTATGGGACTCATGGACACCGAGAATGGATAATCCAAGCAGTCTCATTTACAGATCAGCGTTTCCAGAAGTATTGCAAAATATCACAAGATCATGTTCTATCCGACGAAAGTGAACCGATCCAGCTTTACAACTTTCCTGGAACTGACGTAGGTTCCACTGTGGTCTTCAAAATATACAACGGCTATTTTTATGCCCTTTCTAATTGTTCCGCTTTTGAGGTGGTGGAAGTTGACTGGACCTCATTTTATCATTGTATCAGATTCCCAATCAACGATCCTCGGCGGGAGCGTTGTCACATCAATACTCGAATATACCGGCGGCAGCACCACGAAGGACCCATCAACGATAATTGGACTTGGCTCGATTTGCAGGTTGATGAGCGGATTGATCAGCTGCTTATTGTTGAAGCACGTACTGAATGGACAAGTGGTGGGACCACGCAAACACGAACTTTCTACACGCAAAAGATTCCGCCGATGGATTCGTTATTGGCTGTGGAAGAGGAAGATCGTACGAAAGTCGGACCTGTGGGTGATCTGTTCTCTTCGATTCCAGATGACGACTCGAAATACAGCCCTTGGCAAGAACGAGAGCCATGGCAATTCCATCCTGAGAAGGCTCATGGTGGAATGTACGATGACCAGAAATTGGGATCATCCGCACCTTTCATTCTGGCCAGGACCAAATTCCGCTCGTACAATCTCTCTACAGGGACTTTTGTTGATCTTGTTCAAACTACCTGTAACTGTCGAGGTGGGAACCTCTGCCTCCATTTACGCACTGGCACACGTCAGGAAAAGCCACCCTTGGAATTTTTAGGCTCTTCTTCCTTCGAGGATACATCGTGTGAAGGCAAAGCTCCTACGACTTTGGCGCGGAGTAGCTGTCCCTCGCCAATTCCACCAGAACTCCTACAGACTATTCCATGTTCATATAACTACAGAAGGATAACAATGTGGCCGCCGCATTTCAAATCGTCCAATAACGCTGCTCGAATCCATGCCGTAATGAATGCCGATCCCCAGCATATCTCTTTGGAGTCAGGAATCCAAGTCAAAGCACATATGGATGAACGATGTATTGTCTACTTGGTCCTACCTTGCGAGCCCTCTGGCTCGAGGCACAGCATGATAGGTAAGGTGGTCTGCCTATCCTTTGACGGCGATGTGGGTGTAGAAGAACCTCCTGCTTGTATGGATCATTCAGACTGTGAACAGTCCGTAAGGACCCCCCAACAACTTATAGAAGACGAGGATATGAAAGATACATGTTTCAGTCCACCACCCAACCGACGAGCTCCTAGCTTCGAGCCTTGGGAGGCTAATCGAGTCGCCTATGAGACGATATGGGACGAATACCCGGATGCGGAAGACCTTGATTTCGAACAAGTTTGGGCTGAATCGTTCTGCGATGGCTTTGGTACTTGTTGAGCCCAGTGGAAAAGAAGGAATGTTTCTTTCCCCGATGCTCAAGTCTCGGAGTATTTGATTTTTTGTCTGCTGAGTCGAAATTAGGCGCATTGACGTTAATGAAAATATCACGTCGTGTTTTTCTTTTTGAAACATTTCGAGTGACACTCGTCGCAACAGCAAAATCAACAGTGATTATGTTTTTCGGCTCAAAAGCTATCCTGAGTATTTCCGCATTGCATTCGTAACAGAAAACCCAAGTGGATTAGGTCAAAAATTTCCGCATCCTGTTGACGAATAGTTGTGGTAGATCTTGGTCTTTGCTAGAGGGTGCTCTAGTGAAGATATTGTCTTGCGAAGGCTTTCACTAGCGTAGATGCAAACAAACAGGGCAAATAAATCTTGATTCAGCAATCTATTTCAACGATGGGCCTAGCACAATCTACTAGCCAACGACCAAGCAGCGGAGAAGCAAGCACCAGTACAAGGCTTTCCGAAGTCTTCACATCCCAACCTCCACTTTGCTATACCCCCAATCGAATTACAAACACTGCAACCATAAAAACAAGGTTTAACTCTCTAGTTCTTTCCGAGAAGACCACGAGCCATGTGCCTCTTGCGGAGGTTATACTCGACACTGTTCCTTATTAGTGTTTGCTGCCCAAAAGATGTTGGAGTACTCACGCTCGCTTCTTAGCACCTGCGGACATGGTGAATGCGGCTGAGCCACCGAATGGGCCGGCAAGAGCAGCGTTCTGGAGACGGACGACGCAGACATTGTTGGCGCCACCTGCAGATCCGGAGCAGGTCATGCCAGCTGGCATCTGGACCTTGACGGGGAAATCGGTGGTCTGAGCAGCTGAGAGGCCGCCGATGCCGATGCCGGGAACGTTCTGGGTGACTTGAGCGTCCTGGAACGCAGCTGGGTCAGTGCCAGCGGATGTAGGATCAATCTGTGCGGTCAACGGGCCGGCACCATCCTGGTTGACTTGGTGGAAGGTCATAGTGATCTCTCCGCTGTCAGAGCATGTTGGGAGACCAGCAGATGCACCTTGGCCAGCAGCCTTGGATACACCCTGTTCAGTGGCGCCCTTTGCAGTCTTTTGGCCCTTCGCACCCTTGGCAGCCTTTCCAAGCTGACGCTTGGTGGCAGCAGCTGGTGCCGCAGCACCACCCATGAAGGTGGAGATGGCAGCGGCTGCATCAACTGGTCCACCAGCCTTGGTGCGGCCAAGAGCAGAGGCCCTGTCAGTGCCCATCTCACGTGCGCGGATGATGGAAGTATCATCCTCTGAGCCGCAACCTGGGGATGCGCAGTCACGAGGGGTGCCATCAATGGCTATGGTGGGTTAGTAAATGAAGAGATACACCAAAGTAGCCTAGACTTGCCGGAAAGACCTGGCATGACAACCTTGTTGGCACCCTGAATTTCAGTGATAACGCCGTGAGCGGAGACCGAAGCCGCGAGGACAGCAAAGACGTAGGAGTACTTCATTTTGAATTAAGGATGGCGTTTTCCTTCAAGGAATGCTTTTAAATGATAGTGGGGAAAATGAAATTAACTGCACAGCAGTAAAAAGCAGAATTGGAAGTAGGAGGGAATGGAAACGCTGAAAGATTCTGATGATGGATGAAATCAAAATTGAGGGATGCAACCTACTTATGCACCATACGGAGGTTTTCAGAGGCTTGGAGGCAAAGCTTACTCGAGCCAAGTCGGCCGTAAATCTTGTTCCCGGTTGGTTTTCCAAAGCTGTACTCGCTTGATGTTGTTTACCGCCAGTCCAGCATGTTGTTCGCGGGTTACCGCGAGACATGTCGTGAATGGGTGTATTCATGCTTCCAAGACGTTGTTTCCGTTGACATGGACCATACACAACTGAGCTCTCAGCTCCAATGCAGGCAGAATAATAATCATGCAAGAAACAAATCTGGAATGAGTACAGCTTGGAAGAAGAAGCAACAGCACGAAACCACGGAAGGGAGGTATGATGGCCGCACAGGTCAGCAATACTTGTCATTTAGCGAGCCGTGGCATTGAGCTTAACCATGAACACCATAAAATGCCGGGTTTCCAACGCCACAGTTAATGCTACTGCCCTTTACAGATGCCAAACAGGAGGTCTCTCGCACGCCTGCACATCTCTGCCTATACTATAGCCACAATGAGTAATGGAGGCAAGTAAACAATTATAATCAGGGGTCTGTTCGTCGTTGAAAAACTTCTTGGTGACAGATGGTCCACTATTTGGTCTGTATTTGTGTCGGGCTTTGCCTGTACTGTATCACCATGCAAATGACAGACCAACTTCGTAGCGCACGGAGATAGTTCGAGCCGGAAGGCAGATCGACAGAGCCGTGGAGGCACGTAAATTAAGGTACAGCAAAGATCTCGAGCTGGCAGTGCCGTTACCAGCCACTGACCGGGAATGTGGATGAGCTCTGCCACTGTTCTTGCGATTACCTGTATCTGTTTTGTACTTCATCTACACAACCTCTGCACAAAGTAACTGATGAGACCATTTATCGGGTCTGAGAGATTGATAGTACTTTGCCAAATGAGAGCATATTTGATGTCCGCACTCGTCTCTTTGGCTGTGTGGAAAACACTCCCTGACATCGAAGTGTCGGGTGTGAGTCTCAACGAGGCTCTGAGACACGAAACAATTTCACCGGGAATTTTGACCACGGCACTTCCACCGCCCCAAAACAGAGCACCGCTACTGCCCTGATAGTTCCTATGGGAGATACATAAGGATCGTGGAGATGGTGAGACGTTGTCGGTTCGAGAAGTTTGGAAGAAGCGGCCTGAGGACGAGGGTACTGTACCTTACATAAGCGGATCCTCCTAACCTGACCCACAAACGTTGGGGACCCTCACTCAGACTTCCACAGTTCCCAATGAAATTGAGGCTGAGATACTCCAACTTATGGCCCAGTGGGCCTTTCTCTGATCCACGCGTGACGAGCCGACCGGCGTTTCCTGGTATGGGGCGATGCTCATCTTCATTTCCAGCTGGGTTAATAGAAGCATGCCAAGTCGATATCGCGCCTCAGTTAAGAGTTAGCAATCAACAGGACGAGGAAGATACTCTACTCTTTTTCTTTGTACTCCGTAATAGCCACTTTCTTAGAGGCAGGCTTGCACTTTGCAAGGACACATAAAGACGGGAGCTCAACAAATCCCTGCGCACATCTTTTGGCACAGTTCATCTGCTGCCTTCTTACAAGTCCATCAATCCCACGCACCCGTCTCCACGAACCTCGATACGACATTAAGTTTGCAGATGTGCTCTCATCGCTTCATGATCTCATCCTTCGCCTTCTCACGATGTCTATGTTCGGTTTTCTTGTTGAGAAGAACCTGCTCCCTTCCTAGAATAATGCCTCGGTATCTTGGAGGTTCGGCACTGCAAAGCTGCGCCGCAGTCTCCCCCGCAGACCTGAGTCGAACGCGCCACATCAAGATGGCTTGTCGACTAAATCTCGTGATACCGACATTTTCCTCCTCTGTTTGTAGAAATAGGAACTTGACACTTTTGCAATTCGTACTAACGCGCGTAATTCTGTAGTCGTTTTTCTTTTGCTGTGGTGGCCCTGCGCCCCATTGAAGTACGGCATTGGCTACATCCTTACAGCGGTCCAAAGAACCAATTCTTTCGGCTGTAAAGATCGTCATTTGGGATTCTACGTTTCAGTATCAAAGCTTTAAGCACAGTGAAGGACGAGGCTATTCGACATCAATAATCCAATCGGGGTCCTGAAATCTCCAACATGACAATCAAGTCTCGTTGGACATGCGATATACCAAATCAATCGGTTCCAAGCTATGTATTTACCTCACCAACCGCAACGCTCCCTGATACTCCTCTTCTGATTGAAAGTCGAGCCCCGGACGATCACTATCTAACCCTGGCGACATTTCGACTATGGTGTCAAAGATTCGCCGCCGGGCTAAAAGAGAATGGTTTCCAGAAAGGAGACCGTCTACTTCTCTTCTCCGGCAATTCAATTTTCTTTCCTGTTGTTATTGTGGGCACCATCATGGCAGGAGGTGTATTCACAGGTGCCAATCCGACATACACGGCTCGAGAACTAGCATATCAACTCACCGATGCTGGAGCCAAATTTTTAATCACGAGTGATCAGTCCATCAAGGTTGCGGGAGAAGCTGCAAAGCTGGCCAAATTGCCTGAAAGCAACGTGTTTCTCTTCGACGATGGTTTCGAGACTTTTGAAGGTCGTGACAAAGGTCAGGAGGATTTTAGGCACTGGACGTATTTAGTTGCATCCGAGAATGTAGGAAAGGGATTTGCATGGGAGGAGTTAAGCCCAGAGGAGCTCAAAACCACCACGGTGACTCTGAACTATTCTTCTGGGACCACAGGTGTACCAAAAGGCGTCGAGATCACGCATAGAAATTACGTTGCCAATTCCGCACAGATGGAATTCCAGGGACAATTAGCACCAGACTACGAGGAGGAATTGAAACGAAGTAAATGGCTGTGTTTTCTCCCGATGTACCACGGTAGGTACGCCCCTCTGCGAAATCCTGTAAGAAATATGCTGATTTCAAAATGAAAGCCATGGCACAAACCATCTTTGGGATAAACGCTATGAAGCAGGGAATACCTGTATACATGATGCCGAAGTTTGACTTTATTACCGTGCTAGAAAACGTCCAAAAATTCAAGATCACGTATCTGATTCTTGTGCCTCCTGTTGTAGTGGCTATGGTCAAGCACCCCCGAACCAAAGAGTTCGATCTAAGTTCTGTAGAAAGGGTTGGAAGTGGTGCTGCCCCTCTTGGAAGAGAAGTCTGCATAGAGCTGGAGAAACTATGGCCGGAAGGTCAAGTAAACGTCAAGCAAGGCTGGGGTATGACCGAAATCACATGCTCCGCCATGGGCTGGGATCCAACACACCATAGCGACAGCTTCTCCGTTGGGGAGCTGAACGCCAATTGCGAAGCTCGAATTGTTGATGATCAAGGAAAGGATGTTTCTCAGGGGGAAGCAGGTGAGATTTGGGTCAAAGGTCCTAACGTCATGAAGGGATATTGGAGGAAGCTAGAAGCGACGAAAGAGACTCTAACTCCGGATGGGTGGCTCAAGACTGGTGATGTGGCTTATATTGATGAAAATGCTAGATTTTATATCGTGGACCGAAAGAAGGTAAGTTGTCGTGTTTCGACTTCTATCTGAGTATGCAAAGACTGACGGCGCCTTATCAAGGAACTCATCAAAGTCAAAGGCAACCAAGTGGCACCCGCGGAACTCGAAGCACTTTTGCTAGATCATGATGCTGTTGCAGACGCGGCAGTCATTGGAGTTACAATGGACAACGAAGAGTATCCTCGCGCATATCTTGTGTTGGGAGAAGGCAAGACAGCCACAGAGCAAGAAATCCACGAATGGTTTAATAAACAGGTAACTTTTACCAAAAGACTGACAGGAGGGATACGTTTTGTGGACTCCATACCAAAGAATCCGGTAAGTCGAGACGAATGGCGCCTGAAAAGTGAAAAAACTTGCTAACTTCATAAACATAGTCCGGGAAGATAATGAGAAAGCTATTGAGAGACGAGGCTAAAGCCGAAGTGGCGTTGAAGGCCAAATTATGAGCCATGTTGTAATTTTGGAACATCGCATTATCCTCTGATGAAAGAACGACTAGAAATAGGTTGGCAGTGGACTGCAAGCTGAAAGGAGTGGTAGGCGGCTGTACAGCGTTTACCGGAGAGGATTCTTGAGATACCATAGCTTCTGCAATCTCGATGTAGAAAGACTCGGTATTACCTACTTGGAGCAACGACTTGTGTGAATAAGGTCTCAGTCCCGTCTTGAATTGTCTGGAGAGCCGTTTGGTGGGTAAAAGTATCGGCCTCATGCTGCCTTCGGACTACTCGTAGGCCTAGGCGATTTTGATTCTATCAATCGTGACGACGCAGCCTGCTTATCATATGTCCATGCAACATCCAAATTCTCAATCCTATCAAGAACGATTTCCGGCCCAAGAAGAAGCATACTTTCCACCAGGCTAGGCCCGTGAAAACCCCATGTAATATATCCACGCAGAGTTCTCCACACGCGATTCTTCATCATGATTCTGAAATCCTCCTCTGTCACCGCCTCGATACCGTGAGGCTGACAATAGAAATGTGCGATTGCTCTCACAATAGCACCATTCAACGAGTCGTAGGTCCAATCATCACGTATTAAGGAGATCTCCTCTAACAGCTGTGAACGTATCTGGGCATCTGACCACAGTTCGTGAATCTTGAGTTTTCCCTTCGTTTCTCTACCCTCTCTTCCATCGTCGATAGGTTTGTATGGGGGGTCATTGAGGAAGTAATACGGGTGGTTCTCAACAAAATGCAAGGCTGTGATATAGTTCTTGCTATCCGATTGTACCGCGCGAGAAACGTACTCCCTCAGCACTTCTGGGGCTTCGGTGACGATAGGTAGCGTAGCGCTCGTGTGGCTGACCTTCACAAATTTGTGGACCGCTGCCACAACGAGATCTACCATTCCTTCGAAGGCAGCGCCACCGTCCAGCACTCTTAGCTGCGCATGCTTGGGCGAGAGATACCAAAGTTTTTCCAGTGATACGGTTGGGTTACCTTTAGTCAATCTCAAGTCGAACTGGCATCTGTTAGCGAAGCATGAAACGGGAAGAACGTAATGTATACCTGTTCTTTGAGTGTTGCCATGGTCGCAAAGTCGCTCTTTTGCTGTTTGTACTCCCAACCGAGTAATACTAAAAAATTATTGAGTGCCTCTGGCAATACCCCATCCTCTTGCATTTCTGTGAGATCAAACGCCTTCTCCCTCTTGCTCAATTTGCTTCCAGCTTTATCCAGAAGCAAGCCCACGTGTCCAAAAATAGGAGGTGTCCATCCGAAAGCATCATACATGATAAGATGCTTTCGAGTAGAGACAATCCATTCCGCACCTCGAATCACATGGGTGATATTCATGAGATGGTCATCCACGACATTGGCTAAATGGTACGTTGGCAAACCGTCGGTCTTAAGCAACACAGGGTCATCGAACGAATCGTTTGCCTTTTGTAATGCCGTTTTGACTTTCCCATCCCGAATTTGACCCTGAACCAGATCTTTGAAAAAAGGCTGTCTCTCGGGGTCTTTGAGACGTACAATAAATTCCTGGCCTTGTGATGCTCGATCATCAGATTCTTCCAACGGTATGTGGTAACATGTGCGATCGTATTGTGTATGGAGACCAATTTTCAAATTAATTTCCGCCACGGCTTTTAATCGTTCAGGCGAGCAGAAGCAGCGGTAAGCATGGCTAGTTCGTACAAGTGTTTCGGCGTGGCTTTTGTATATCGAGCTTCGTTCAGACTGCACACATGAGTATTCTATCCGTACATGAAAAGTGCATGAGACTAACTTGTCGATACGGTCCGTATGGACCACCAGAATCGGGACCTGTGGTATTTAGTGGATCACTTCGACTAACATTTAACTTAATTTACCCTCGTCCCAGTCCAACCCGGCCCATCTCAAATCTTTGATAATTCGTTCTTCTGCTCCAGGAACGGTTCGTTTCTAGGCACAATTAGCAGATTCGATAGCAAATCCAGTAGCTAAAACAAACTCTGTCTGTATCCTCTATTCGCAGAAGAAATTGACCGCCCGTACGCTTCGCGAGAAGATAATTAAACAACGCTGTCCGAAGTGATCCTAAATGCAAATATCCCGTTGGAGAAGGTGCGAATCGTGTTCTTGCAGGCGTAGATGGGACTCGCGCAGCATCTTGAAATCGTGTAGAAGCATTGCGATTGGACTGTTTTGAGAGACGCAAACTACATGATGGACAAACATATCGAGACCTTGGTAGACGTTGTAGCATCTCGACAAATACGAGAGCACTGGACGCGACGAATAACTCCAGATGAGGAGATCAAGCTCGGCATGTCGGCGTTAAGTCAACAATCCAGGGTTAAACATTGTCTAACCTTATGGGGAAAGAAGCTATGCCTGTTCTTGTATTGGTCTATAAGAGAGCCTAGTAGTCAAAACCTATTTTCGTGGTGGGCACGCAAAAGATGTCGTCTTGGTTCACAGTTTCTTTTCGATTTAAGTTGAGTTGACAACTTGATTTGATTCTTTTCTCAAATTGATATGTATACTGTGGAAATCTTGGTTCTGGCTCAACACAGCCCTGCCAATAGCTTGTACGGAGGATCTCACTATTGAAGGTTCCAGCTTCGACAGAAAACTTAAACCTGGCTGATAATAAACACACCCGTGTCAGGAGAAGATGGAATAATCCATATTCTTCAATGATAATTGCTCGGAGGCGGGATTGCTTTTCACTTGCCACGTCGGCCGAGGAATGCAAGTCCACAGCGCTGATGACGGCCTACCAGGATTGCAAAATGTGATAAGGTACCAGAAAAATGACAGGATTAATGCAATGGCGGAATACGATGTCTCACAAGGCGTGAGAACGTAAGCGAACCATCCTCTTACCGTAGTCTGATTCGAAAGCCGTTATCCCGTCCCACACGTGGACACCCGCCGTGACTAGAATGGGGCGACGGGAGCCATGCCTTATCTCGAAGAACTTGGAGGTGATAACTGATCAGTTGCCGATCATGTGGGGATTAGTGGTTGAGAAGATGGGAATGTATGGTATTATTCTCTTCAGACGTACGCTAATCAATTCCTGCTGCTATTTCGGCCTTTAGATATCCCAAAAAGAAAGGCGTTATTAGCTGGCAGATATCGAAATGGAAAACAACTTGATCAGATTTTGGTAACAACCTGAATTCCAGCCTGCATTTTTGCTTCTTATGCAAGCACCGCAAGGATTCGAGCTGCTCTTCAAGGTTCGTTATTACCAGCAACCATAGGAAGTCAAGAGTCGGGATACGGAATGCTGGAGATGGAGGATCTACTTATGTACTCCAGTTAGTCTTTGCACCGTTGGACTTCGAAACTCCGCACTGCTTGAAAATGAAGTCAGGAAGGCGGTAACGTGATCGCCATTAGCCTCAAACTCATTGGCAAGGCTCGATCTGGAGTTTGCGGACCACTAAACCTACATGCAGTAATTCACTGCTTTGCAAATTTAGGGGCAATCAGGTTCACCCACACCAATTACTGCTTTAGTCTCCGCTGTTTCCCCACCAAGTAATGCGAGTTAAGCGTCACTGAGACCAGAAGCCTGTCCCAAAAATTGCTGCATCCTGAAGGTGTAAAAACCGATCAACCATGATGCATGAAAGTAGTATGCAACAAATAGGTCGTCCGTAGTCTACCTCGTACCTACCTTCGCAGGGTACGGCGGATGTGGGTCCCTCTAACGCTTCTGGTCAGGGGTAAGCTGCGCCAATTGCGCTATGCGGAGAACTGGGCTGCTTGTGCCCGTACCGAACAATTGTAAAACCTGCCATATACGGAGTACGAAGAACTTATAATCCACCAATCGAATATTGTGCCAGAGATCCTGCAGTCGCAGGTTTGGATGGCAAGGCGAAGCTACAGTGTATGATGTTACAACTATCTGCAGTAAATATTTTGGTTCGATGCCAGCATTTCTCAATCAGAGAATTGAGTCGATATATTGACTATACTAAGCGATGGAGTTAGAGAGTAGCTCCCTTTTGTGCCGTCGGAGCCACCGCCTGTTATGCGGCATGCCAGTTGCTTCGTTCTACACTTTCAAACAAACAAACCGTCGTTGTTTCTTGCATGCTGCAAGAAGCAGCATGGATGTTCCGCCTGTCGAACTTCTCCCCTGGATAACCAATCCTCCAATCCCAGCTTCACATCGTCTCTTCCCACAAGGTTTTGCTTGATCGTTTAACGCGAATCATTTGTTCAAGCCTCCTTTGATGGATGTGATGGCGCAAGCCACCGCCCATCCGCCGATAAGACGGCATGGCCCTCCCGAGGCGATAAATATCCCGGTCTAGCTACAAGCAGATCTTTCACTACTCCATGTCGACTTGAAACGCTCAAGCTAGAGATGCATCTTTGGTCAGGCTACCCACCACTCTGCCAACTTGTAGCTATGCTTGCCGTTTTCGAACTCGGCTAGGATTACTTGACGCCAGATTGGCTATGAATGGCTTCGGCTAGGTGGAGGGGTGGTATACTCCTGGCTCACCTCATTTCCTGAAGCTGTCTCAGCTGGCTTAAGCCTGGTGCGTTCATGCATTCGATCGTTGGGCTCGTACAAATCCTCGTTCATTCCTCCTTCTTTTTTGCATACTAATCTATACTCTCCTTTCTATGATTGTTCCATTGCGTGTACTACGAGGGGAGTTGAAATGGTGGTGATCTGCTGTAATTGTACCTATGCACCACCTTTTCGAGCTTGGCCCAGCCCGTGCCAGAACTAACAACTACCTCCTGCGGGTAAGGACTGGGGAAGCAGTTCTCTGATCGTCTTTGTCTATGCGTAGTACGCCATGAATTACACAGCAATTTACATCGGAAAACTATAAGCTTGCGTGGCGCACTGCATCAACCCGGACTTTGCAGGTTCAAATTTCAAGATGGTTACACAGGAGGATTGTCCTTCATCCAACGAGGATGGCAAGGACCGCAAGAGTCTTGCTGCAGCGGCCATCCGCCGGGGAGAAATAAGTATCAGCGAACCCATCCTATGGGTGGAAGGCGTTCCTGATGCATCGTCCGCCCAGCGCATTGTCTCAAGCGCTGTGCCACCAGAGGAGACAGGTACATCAGGGCGAAAATCAGCAGGAGAAGAGACACAGGGAATTGCGGTATCAACACATGAAGAGCATCAGCCAGCGGAACCCATCAGAGAATCACTTTCTCCATATCCTAAAGCTTCACAACGAACAGGGAAAACTCGCGAGTCCCGTCGGGCCATTACACCCGTTGATCGACCCATAGTTCAGAACAGTAGTGTTGCCGAGACACCATCTCCCGCTGCCTCTAACCAGATGCGAGCGAAGAAGAGACGTCAGAGCGGCAGCATTCGGACAGTCTTGCGAAAGGTATTCGGAAGGCGCAAGGTCTCTCCAAAACGCACCACGCCTCCTCAATCAAGGTCAGGACCAAAGCATGAATATAGTAGTAGTGTAAGTAAGGTTTTATCCAGGGTCATCTGTTGTGCTAACAATTTTAGGATCCTTTTCCCTCCATAAACCAGACACCAGAGAGCAAGCGAGACTACCAACCAAAAGAATCCTTACGAAAACATCCAATTGAGGAAGAAGAATACACAGCAAAACCTCGAATGCCACCTCCTATGCTCCCATTTCCTATGAATATTAACGCACCCGATCCTCAAAACCCGGCGCAAAACATCAATTCCAACTACATTTCATTCGAAACGTCGCCCAAAGTGCACCGTCGGCGAGCTACTTTACCAAGCCTGGTAGTATCACCAGCAGATGCAGAGGTCCTCCAACGCATGTGGAACAGCTCGGATTTACATCCACCATCTCCAAACAAAATTGTCAAGCTAAATATTCCAAGCCCGGGGATAGGCGTGGCCCTCACAAGCGGTGCAAACCCAAATCGCAAATCTCGTAGTGTTGGAGCATTGCACGAATTGGCAAGGGCACAAGGTGAATCGACAGGATCAAGACGGAGAAGTTCAGAAATCAGATTCTGGCGCGAGAGCCGAATAGACTTACATGATGTGAGGCGGCCTGAATCGAAGGAGATAACTGACTGTGGAAGCTCTAAGGCCAGCTCCACCAGTTCGGATCATCCATCTTTGACTGAGCTGTCGGACGCGTTTGCAGAAACTGGTTCCTCTGTTCGTGGGGGCCCGCATTCGTTTGATTTCGGATCAATCACTACTGAGACTAACACCGCAGAGAGACAAGTACACATTGTGGAACAGCGGCTCTCACAGCTTGAGTTCAATATGCAGCATATCTCTATTTCTCTACAAGAGATCGCCACAAGACCACCTGAGCGAGAAGTCGTAACCATTGGAAAAGCGCCGCTAGGTCATCGGAGTCACAATTCCCTTGGTCATCGAAGTCAAAACTCATTGATATTGGACCGACCCGGTCTTCCTTCCAATCCAAGAGACACAAAGCGATTCACGCAAACATCACAAGCACCACCAGTACATTCATCTTCGCCGTCGCCTATCAAAAGAATCCAACAGGCCGTAAGTCAAGTCTCACTACCAAGCTTGGGGGCTACTAGCGGTGCCATGGGCTTCGCTACACCAGCGCAATTCCCATCACCGAGACCAAAGACCTCGACTGGACCACAACAGCCCGTTATACCAGCGGCTCCCCTCTCACCAAATGTATACGACCATCTAGCACCTCTGTATAACGCCCTTCGCTACGAGCGCGGCGTGCGCAAAGCACTAGAATCGCAAGTGCTGCAATTGCGGAAAGATGTGGTGGAGCTAACTAAGGTGGTGAATCACCTAAGTGGTGCTTCATTTACGCCTAGTCCCGATACGAATGTCACGCGTGAGAAGAGTAGGTTTAGTGGTTATGATAGTGATGACGAGAATAGCAAAAGTGCTGCTGGTAATGGAATGGTGAATCCTGAAAGGTGGGCTACACCAAAGGAAGAGATTGCTCCGAGGCCTTGGGGAAGAAGTGATGGGCATATGTTTTGAGTTTTGAGTTTTGGGAGTTCTGATATACGTTGACCGAAGCCATTTTGTCCAGTCTTTTTTGTAATGTAGTACTGTAGTTTAAGATACCCAGGCATGTATTTATTAGCTCTTCCCTTATATTGGTTGATTCTCTACTAGTCGATTCTCTACTGATCGATCGAGCTTCGGGAGCTGTGGTATGTGACTGAACCTGCACAGGAGCCGTTGTTTGCGTCCTTTGGAAATACTATCGTATATGCTTTGATATAAGAAAATAATTCATCCTGACTGACGCGTGAGACGCGACTCAAAAACGCTCGGACATTCTCTGTACTTAACCCCACAACACCAAATAATTGTTGTTGTGTGTAACAATTCATGCTCACGAAATGCCACGGTAAGTACAATGGAGAAACTTAGCTAGAGCTATTCTAATACATGTACAGGGAAATCATAACAATTCAAGCAGGCCAGTGTGGTAACAGCGGTGAGTTCATAGACAGTGCGCCCCAATTTCAGCATCACTCGATTCCCCTCCATCTTGGAAATCTTGCACCCAATCGCATTTTGCGCCAATGAGTTAGGTATACTTGTTTTGAACAAAGGCTAATTTCGAGTGGAATAGTGGGTAGCGAATTCTGGCAGCAATTATGTCGAGAACACGGAATAAATCAAGATGGCAATTTGGAGGACTTCGCAACAGAAGGAGGTGATAGGAAGGATGTCTTTTTCTACCAGGTACACTCTACATTTTGTAGGGCATGGAACTAGGAGCTGACAAAATATAGTCAGACGATACACGATACATCCCACGAGCTATCCTACTAGACTTGGAACCAAGGGTGATAAACAGTATTCAAACTGGCGCATACAAGAACATTTACAATCCTGAGAATTTCTACGTACATAAGGAGGGAACTGGCGCTGGTAACAATTGGGCTGCTGGGTATTCCATGGGGGAGCAGGTTCATGAGGATGTTATGGATATGATTGATCGTGAGGCTGATGGGAGTGATTCTTTGGAGGTGAGAGGTGATTATTGAGCTACGGTTGAATTATGCTAAGAAATTTATAGGGCTTCATGATGTTGCACTCAATCGCAGGAGGCACAGGTTCCGGTCTGGGGAGTTTCCTGCTCGAGAGATTGAATGATCGCTTCCCCAAGAAGCTTATACAGACATATTCTGTATTTCCAGACACACAGAACGCGGGTGATGTCGTAGTACACCCATACAACAGTTTACTTGCCATGAGAAGACTGACACAAAACGCCGATTCAGTAGTAAGTCTTACAATGGGACAATTACCCGTCCTCCTCACTAACATCAACAAGATCGTCCTCGACAACGGCGCCCTCTCCCGAATAGCAGCAGACAGGTTACACGTCCAAGAACCATCCCTTCAACAGACAAACCAACTGGTAGCGACAGTGATGTCCGCCAGCACAACCACGCTCCGCTATCCCGGTTACATGCATAACGACCTCGTCGGCATAGTAGCCTCCTTAATCCCGACCCCGCGCTGCCACTTCCTAATGACATCGTACACCCCATTCACAGGCTCCTCGGTCGAAAGCGCCAAAACAGTACGAAAGACAACGGTTCTAGATGTAATGCGACGACTGCTACAACCAAAGAACAGAATGGTTTCCACAAACCCCAACAAAAAGAGTTGCTACATAAGCATCCTGAACATAATCCAAGGCGAAGCAGACCCAACCGACGTACACAAATCCCTCCTCCGCATCCGCGAACGAAACCTAGCCCAATTCATACCCTGGGGTCCCGCATCAATACAAGTAGCCCTCACGCGCAAATCACCCTACATACCTACCTCCCACCGCGTAAGCGGTCTCATGCTAGCGAACCACACCGGTATTGCCACATTATTCAGACGGATCGTCCAGCAATACGATAGATTGAGGAAGAGGAATGCTTTTTTGGAACAGTACAAGCGGGAGAGTCCTTTTCAGGATGGGTTGGGGGAGTTTGATGAGGCGAGGGCGGTGGTTATGGAGTGCGTGCAGGAGTATGAGGATGCGGAGAATGCGGATTATTTGACAAGGGATTTGCCTGGGGTGGGTGGGGGAAGGGATAATAGGGGGGAGAGTGTTGCTACGTGATCGTTTGTTGGGTCTGTCGTTTTGAGGATGGGGAGTTTTGGGCACGGGTGTATGGTTATGATGGCATGAGACAATTAGCTGGCATAGTTCTGCGTATGGGATACCAAACATCGAGGGAATTTCCAGGGAACAATTCCGTTTCGTCAAGGCCGGAAAGCCACTGGTGGGATCTTAGTATCTGAATTCCATTCTGGCTATACTGAAGCAGAATTATTATACTAATCGCTTCCAGCACGAGCTTGTTTACCTTAATTTAGAGCATGTAGGAACATTTGATTTTTTCTAAGGCTGCTGAATTCTTTTATTCATTCCAGGATCTTAGCCCCAATCCGGCTTTCAAAATGCTTGAGGGAGTGCGGCTACGTATTTTTGCTATTTTCTGAAAGTTTTCCAAGTTCCACCATTTCCATCATCCTTCAAATAAAATCCTTTCAATCACGTCCAGTCTCGGTCCCTCACCCCTTAAAACCTTGACCACTTGATCATAAGGTCTCCGTCTTTCAACACCAGAACCCCACCAAGGCCCTTTTCGTAGCAAAGTCGATCGTAACCACCACAGCAGCAACACCCTTCAACCTCCAAATCCCCTGCTCAGCACAAAAAACAACTCAAATACCATCCTCCCAGAAAATCGGCTCCAAATCCCTCGCAGACATAATAGCAGACTCCTTGATATCATCCGGAATGTGCGTGCGCTTCTGCCTCTCGATCCTACTATAATATTCAGGTGAGACATATTTCTTGAGAGGATGGTGCTTGTGCAAGCCGGAAGCTCGGAGTTTGACTTCTACACCGGGAGTGATGACATCGTACCTGCCTTGAGCGATGAGCTCTCTAAAGACCATCATATCCTCCGTCTGCTGAGCATTGTGGCGCTTCTCTGACGCGAGTTGTGTTGCTAGATCTGTGGAATTGGATCTGGTGGAGGAGAGTTGGTATGTAAGATCCTCGATTTGCTTTGTCTTGACTTGGTTAAGGGAGTCTAAGACATTGATTTCTTCCTGCAGGTCCACTAGCTTTTCGGCGTAGTCGCTGGCATTAAAGGAGTCAATGGAACCATCGAGTTGGTGACTGCCGAATTGTTGCTTGAGGTTCTTGATCACCAGTTCGAGACGGACCTTCTCATCTTCGAGCTCTGCGTTCCAGGATTGGAGTTTCTGGACTTCGGCACCACGCTTGTCACATGCGACTTGCTCTACGGCCACAGCTTTTGCGAGATTGGCCTTTGAGGACTCGAGTCCGGAAACTCGCTGCTTCAAGTCCCAGATCTCGACCTTATATTTGGCATGGACGGTTTGAGCTTCTTGGTATTGTTTCTCGATGTTCTCCAAAGAAGACTTGATAGCAGCAATCTCGTTATCCTTCTTGGCCATGTCCCTTAATAGGCGTTCGTTGTCCTTGAAGGATTCCTAGGACCTATTAGTTCAGCTAATGGAAGTACACATTGGGATGCTTGCCTCAACCGACTGCCTATAGTCACTGAACTTGTCGGCTACCATCTTGACCTCGGAGGCATGTTTGCTTGCTTCACGCTGACGCAGGATCATATTATCGTTGTCTTTCTTTTGAAGAGCTTCAACGGCCTTCTTGGCCGAAACAAGAGCCGACTTCTTCTCCTCTAAAGCTTTGACGGATGCGTTATACCCAGAAAGCCACTTGCCATTGTCTTCATTCTTCCCGGCTACATGTGGCGAACTTCCTTTCTCGGGCTCTTCTTTTAACTTGGAGTTAGCCAGAGTCAATTGACGGACCTTCTCAGTTTCGGCTTCGAAGCTCTTTTTGATGTGCTCGTTAGCCGACTCCGCATTACGAAGCCTTGATTCCATGAGTGAAAGCTGCTCAGTATAGTCTTCCTTCGAAACTTCAAGTTGATCAACTCGTTGCTGAATGCGCGCTACTTCTTGCTTGGAGCGCAAGGCATCCTGCTGAGCATAAGCCGCGTTTTGTTTAGCAAGAGCCGCATGCTCTTCCGCCGCCTTCTTCTCAGTGATCATCAAACCAGAGCGCAGGGTAAGATTTGATAGAGTCTGTTGGAGCTGTGCGATAGCGTTGGCATTACCAACGTTATTCGCGGATTCCGCATAAAGCTGCTGTTGATACATAGCGAGTCCATGCTGCATGTTTGCGCGCTCCAAAGCCAATACAGCGTTGAATTGATCATGAAGAAGCTGTTTATATTGGAAAAAGTGCGTATTAAGAAATTCCTGCGACTCGCTGCAAAGATCTGAGACGACTTCGAATTGATCCTTCAGAAGATCAATGGCTTCCAAGCTCATACTCTTCTGGTCGGCGGTGGAGTGCTCGTCCCCTTCAACGTCACTTCGGAGGATTCCTAAAACCTCAGAGTAGGTGGAGACGGCCTGCGCAGACGTCTCGTTGATGGATTCGCGATGTGCATCAAGCTTGGATGGGAATTCCTCGAGCTGCTCGCCTATTTGTTTCACTTGATGTGCAATCTTGGGAATATCTTGTGGAGGCGGAAGGGGTGAGAAGTCTCTATAGAAATTGCTTTAGTAACGTTGAGTCGCATGATAGAAACGGACTCTTACACAACAGATTGGCCTTGGCTAGTAAAAGACAAGAGAGCTTGCTGGCTCACAGGCAAGCTGTTCGTATTGCTAAAAGCATCGCGTTGATGCGATGCGTCTCCACCTCTAAGGCTGGGAGTTGGCGTTGATGGACCAGAATCCATGGTAACTATTAATGGGGGTCAATCATGCAAGACGTTGAAGGGGTAAAGCGTAACTCTCGAGAAGGAAGTGTGACAAACGAACCCAGTTCTTGAAAGAGAGTCAAAACAAAAGAAGCGAATGCGCTGTCAAGCTTTTGTGTGCCGGTTGCGATCTCGCTATGTTCTGAAGCCTAGCTCTCGCGCTCAGCTGGCGCATGCCTCGAACTAGTGGCAGGATCTTTATATAACTGTCTGACGATCTATCAAAAATGAAAGTCGTGTTGATGGTGAGGAAGTAAACAAGACGGATCAAAACTAGATCGAGAGAAGTGGGGTCCAGCGCCAAGTGGTCTGGTGTGGTATCCGAGTTAGGAAGGCACAGATGAGAGCGTCACCCGAACAACTGGTGCTTGTCAAAAACAGATTTTTAGTCTCCACGAGAGACATTTCTGGGTGTCCAGGATCGGATTCCTGCCTCAATATAATCGTCACGTTTCTGGAAAATGGAGTGAGCTAGGAATTCTGGGAGCAGGAGCTCTTTTCTCCAGTGCTAGAATTAAGGAAGTATACCCGTGGCTCCTAGCACTAAACACAAAGATATTTAATAGAAGTCGTAGATATACTTGCTTAATTTTAGTATGGTTAATATAATACTTGTATGTCAAAATTCTGGGAAAGGCCGGTCCGCCCTTCAAAACCTGAAGGGAGTAGATGGGTCTTGCCCCTTAGTATTGCCCGGGCGAGAATTAATGAATAGTGTTGTAGCCTGTAAGCTGCTGTAGCTGCCAACCTATTCTCCAAGTCCCTGAGATGTGTCTTCAAGTGCGCATGACTGCGAGTTTAGCAAGAACGTCTAATCTTGTGATTTCGAAACTACTCTTACGGATAAGTCGGATACCATGCCATCCCTTCACCAAAACGACATTAAGATCTTCTACTTTGACCAACTCAAATCTTACCATTGCAATTTCGCTCAATATATACCAATGAATTAATGCTTCCCCAAATATTATCCACAAATTTAACTGAACCAATGCCCATCCATTTTTCTATCAAGAGAAGGACAGATCCAGCACAGCCCAATGAACGCCGCCCAAAGCTAGTCATGAAGGAATGGTGTCGTAAAAGAATGGTAAAATCAATGCACTCCGAATAAAATGCGTCCAGAAAACAACAGAAGGTAAAGCCGCTCAGAATAAACCAGCGAGATTTCCGAACCACGTGAAGGAGAGGCTTGTAACGGTCATCATACCGAGGAGGAAGCCCAAAGTTTGGCGTTCCATCTGTGACATGGCTGCACTGCATGAAGGGCATGTGTATTCTATTCAAGCAAGAGTCAGCGTTTCGATTCTCATATTATAACAGGACATAGCAGGAGTTTAAGCACTTACCAGCCCAAGGCGTGTACGGCTGAGGAGTATACATTCCAAACACCGTGCCTACACCACCAGACAAATGCCCGTATTCCAAAGAATCAATGCTAGAGTTCGCATCATAAATGATCAAATGATACTGCTCCGTTAAAAGCTGCGGTACGCCGGTCTTTTGGTATTTCCCTGTATCCCACACCACTCTCGCTGATTCTTCAAACGTCTGGTTTGCAGCAATGGTGTATATGGCCTGGTTCTTTTTGCAGGATGCCACGACATTAATTGCTGTTGGCGTAGCCAGGAGATTCGTGTAGTTCCAGCCAAATGTTACATAGTCGCCGATCTTGTAGAAGGCACTCCCCGAGAACGGATTCGGTGTTTTTAATACGACTGCTCCGGCAGGCACATCGTTGCCATAACTTGTCGTTAAGGACGAGTTTCCAGAGTCTCCACCGCTGCTGGAGCCAGATGTTATTGTTGATGATGCTTCTTCTGTTCCTGATGCTGATGCCGATGCCGATGTCGAGCCTGTGGTTTTTGTGGCGCCGGGGCTGGCTGTTGCTCTGCTTGTAGCGGATGTGGTTCTGTCCGTTGATGCAGAAGTCGCTGGAAAGGAGTCAGCCTCCGTTGAACACAAAATTTCCCATGGAGATTACTCACTTCCGTCCTGCCGCTTATGTAGCATGCCATCTGTTGCCTGTACAGCCTTCTCACCACCGAAATCGAACATGGGCCATGCGGAAGAAAGGGCTGAGAAGGACGCGACGGCCACCAGTAACTGTGAAGAACGCATATTGAAACTATTTTCGAGAACAGTCCAAGAGTATATATGAATCGTGAATCGGATGAAAACCGATAAAGCAAGCGCAATTGTGCTCTCCTAAATGTGGTGTCGCCGATTGAACTCGTCAATTGAGGAGTGTATGCGTTCTGTTGTGGCACCCCTAACGAGAATGAGAAACCTGCGTAGTTGTACCTTTTATTTCTCTCCGCCGTGAACGAGTGAGTGGCCAAGAGAGACGCAGAAATGTTGGAATGAATACAGCAACGATAAGAAGTAAAAGTATTGGTTTCGTAAGAGCAGTGTATTGAGGTCGTTGAGATGAGAGGCAAAAAGTCTCCCCAAATTCCATGGGGTCCCGAACGCCAGCCTGAGATGGTCTGCGCCCCCAGCAACCGTCTGATCCAATGAAAACAAAGCGGGTTTCATCGATCCACTGCTAAATTAGGATTGATTTGCACAAGGATGCTGAAGATGATGCATTCCGTTTTTAATTAACGGTAAAAACGGCCTGCTTTCGTCGTAGACGTTGAGCTGATGATGTTCTGATTCGTCCAAGCACATCCCGTTTTGCAAAACATGGTACAATTGGGGGTGGACGCGTTGAAACGCATATGTACCCCCTGTCGATATTTTTCAATATATCCTCGATTATATTACGCACTGCCCTCCATCGAATTGTCGGGAAGGATTGAATCTTTCTAGATCTTCGGCATGGCAATCTTTTTCTGCTGGAAGAAAGGTGTTGGTCTTCGTTATGTTCACGGACTTCCTTTCATTTTTTTCGAGTTACCATGAGCAAGCACGAAATCACATGCCAAGCAGTTTCGATTACGGAACTCTCTCCGCCCGAGCTGCAGGCTAAGCTGGTTCGACGATAAGATCATATATCTCCGGTGATATTGGTGTCGTAGAGCTCAACGTAACTCATCTTTTTAGCCCCTCCAATTTTGACAGTTTTGCTGTCTCAAGAAAAGGCGTTGGCAAGGTTTATGAAGCGCATCGAACAGGAAATTTTCCAGCACTGGTAATTTTGTGCGTTGACGAGAACACTATAAGAGGATCTATATATGAGATGATTGCGCTTTACATATTGAGAGATCGGTGAGCAGAAGAGATGTATTGTTGTGTTCATCATGTTTTGGAGTCTCGTATTTCAATCTTGGATGAGAGGTATTAGAGAAAACATGTCAAGCAGCGAGTTCCAAACTCCGAGAAAGCTCGCAACTGATGCGTAATTCTGGAAGGGAGGTCTCCGAACTCCATCAAGCATGGAGTGAAATCTGGTGTCATTAATTCTCCCCTGAAATTTGATTGATCGTAAAACATTGTCGATTTGTTATTCTTGCCAACAAGACAGTAGGGAGACAATAATAACGGCTCACGCTCAGACGAAAGATCTCCTCCTGACCGCAGGCGAGTCAATAACTGACCAATCTGAATCCGAGCTGTATGCCTCCTCGAACTCTCGCGCTTGAAGTGGCTGATTCTGGGTCATCGGCCTAATCGTTGTGGTCGAGGCATTCATATCGGCCTGCATATAGAGACCTCCATTGTTATTCGGTAGCTCTGAAATGCCTAACCATCCTGTCTCTGTATCATCGAATATATCTCGAGCCTCTATGCTCGTGGTCTTTGGTCGGTGAACCAGTGAAAACCCTTCCACATCGGATAGAGACCCATCACTGACCGAACCATCGCTATCATCGATCGTCGCGTTGTTGTAGTGCTTTCCAGGGCGATGGACGAGGGCGTAGGTGGGATCGGGGGACTGGGTAGTACTGGGTCCAAAGTGTGGGGTCGTCATTGGGGTTGAGTCACTCCACAGCTCATAAAGAAAGTCGCCCAGTGCTGAATTCTGCTGCGCAAGGGTTTGGGAGGGATTTATTTCTTGAACGGGTAGGCATATGATCTCGCCCGCTCCTGCATCTTCGAAACCTCTCTTGAAGTTGGTCCGGCAGAGATCGTTGTGAAAGGGTCTAAGCTCATATGCTACCTTTCTGAAGGCTTCATTCTGTGCCAGGCCGTGGTGAGTGAATTCAGAGACACAATAGTGTAGGATGGTGTCGACTAGCTCGCGCTGTTCCGCCAAGTGTTCATAGATATAACATATGGCATTGCATAGATCTTTGGGTGGGTCAGGCTTGCCGCAAGCGAGCTCGGTTTCGCAGATGACATTGTAGTGCGCCTGTACGGTCAAAGCTGGGAGGTCGTAGATATCTCCCAGACGACATAGTTCTGTGTGAAGAAGCAATGAGACTGGCCCGTCTCTCCAATCTTCATATCCTTGAGGTATGTAGTTTTCAGTATATATGAAGCGTAAGAAACATATGACCAGAGTTGCAGAATTGGCTTCAAATGAGTGGTGTAGTCCACGTTGACCATCCTCGAAGCAAAGTGCGAGAAGTGGACATCTCTGTGCTATGAATTCGACATTTAGGAGTGGAATCATACGATTATTGCCGTTAGGTAGTAGTACTGTAATAACAGCGTCACCACCATCAGAGTGAGCATGTAGGAAGCTGAGATCATCCATGGCTGGCGGCTTGCTGCAGATAATCTCTGTCTTCTTCTGCGGGGCCGAGACGTGAAGCCGCTGGTCTTCAGACTGACGCTACGGGTGGTACAAATTGAGACAGGTGCTACAACTCTGTTCAGATCAAGGGGTTGAATATTCTTCGGAAGTTTTGAGAAGGAAGAAAGGTACTGAGGATAGAGAACAGCTGAGTTGCGCGAGGCTGTACCAATTAGGCACCGACCTGCAACCCCAATTGAAGTGGGGTAATTCTGGATGCTGCATTGCAGCTACTATACCTTCAGACTCACCGTTTCAGACAGATTTCTTACATAGATATTGCGAATTGGTCAGTCATGAAATGATGATCCTTCGAGGAAGGGAAATTTTATGGTAAGAAGAGGATGTCGTCAAAAAAGCAAGTTATCTTAGACTAATTTCCGGGCATGGTTAGCGCATAGATTGACGCAACGCGCTCTCAAGCTTTATTACTTGTACTATCAAAGATACAATCCTTCTGAAAATAAGTGTTCACTGCGTTCTCGTTCTTCGACAGTCTTTTTTCCACTACCAAGCACGGAAAGAACAGTGATTGGAGGAAAGCATGACATTCATGCGTGGTAGTTTCCAAACGAAGCACTGCCCTGAGCTTATTAGCTCTTGACTTGCGACTACCAGTATTACTAAAGTACTGACGGTTGGGCGTGGAAACACTAAAGCTTGCTGTCCTCGACGGTTCGAATAAGTATTTCGCATATACTTGCAAGTATAGAAACGTTCAAGTTCTACATCACCGCAATGGACTGGATCAACCTTCTCCCTGATAATTTGAGTGTGGTCGAGGGTTGGATCAAGACTTTCTTTGTAAGAAGCTCGATAACATTGTCACTGCGCAATTGGAACCGCGCTAATGGTGCTCACAGCTATTCATGGCACTTTTAACAATTGGACCATGGGCACTGGTCTTCCTTTACGATCTTCTCCTGTATCTGTGGCGGGCAATTCACTATGAACTCCCCATTGTTGGTGGTCGAGCGCGAGGAAGGGCTCGACCCCGAGCACCAACGCTTACAGAGCGACCTAGTGGGAATCCACGAACTTTGGGATTGGCAAGAATATCGTCTCGTGGTGAGGACGATGATGTAGGCGTGGGCACCAATATGGAAGAGCGGGACACTATCAAGGCACGACAACGACATACAGCTCTTGCGGATGGGAATGACGGCAGTTGATGTTTCAGCGGAGCGCTGGCATGGTTGTTGGTACTTTAGAGCACAAGGAATTGCCCAGATGGAGGTCCAATCAACACTAAAATCATGTCGATATTGAACAGCCTTTGATCCATCAATGCGTTTCAGCTGTGGATGGCAATGCCAGACTATGGCGAAATGCCCATACCAACGCGGGTTTTTGCTTTAGCTCTAGAAGTTCTAGGTTCCAGGCATGTCATCCTTACGGCACGCCTGTTCTCAACTCTGCCGGACCCATACGCAAATATCGCGTGGGTATACTTTTTGACGCTTCTGAAGACCGCCGACAGCCTATAATCAGCAGCTGTTTCGCCATACAGACCAAAAGGAGAGGCCACGCTGATGGACTCCGGCACTACTGACGCACAACATTGGTCCCTGACCTCGGAGATGATCCCTTTTCTTAGGTTCCCATCAGGCAATCGCCGCTGGAGACAAGATTTGTTGGGTCGTGCTTCCTGGCCGTCACAGTGTATTTCCTGTGACACTGGGTCTTCAAGGAAAACTCCACGTGTTTGTACGGGTGCATTACGAGACGAGATTTACATCCAATGGAGAAGAATTTGTAATTCCCACATTCTTTCCAAATGCTGCGATGTTAGTGCGGCATTATCTAGTGTGGCATTTGAATGGTAGACATTCCGGTTTCGGCGATTGTCGCTAGTTGTGGTATAAATATGCTGTTTGCTCTTTCAAAGCTGTGGCTCGCCGAAATCCGTCACACAGTCCGGCCAAGAAGCAAACCTGACCCTAAGTCGATAGCTGACCCTATCAACTTACCCGGGGCTTACGGAATGTTTCTTGATAACCAAAATTCTCGTCTCGATCCTCTTACTCGCATCAAAATGCCGCACCTCCTTGTGCACAGCCCAACGCTCGTTGTCTGTTCAACTCGAAGAGCATAGTCTGAACACATGATCCGCTTCACCCTTAGAAGTACTGTACCTCGACGAATTCGGATGCCGCCATATACATTCAAAAGTGCTCTCATCCCACATATTCGTCTACTTTAGCTTTTGCTCTGCTTCGGTGGTGTTTCTCTTACAAACAAATAGTTCAGTTCTGTTCTGTTTCCATTCGCGGCTACAATGCACAATATGCCTGGCAGGTCTAGCATGCACGGCGATGACCGTGACCGCTACTCATACAACTCGGCAATGCCGAACGATATGTATGGCGTACCACCACCTCCGCCTCACGGTCACATGAACTCCTCATTCAGCCACAGCCACGACAGTCTCCCTTGTGGGGGAGGTCCCGACTACTTTAGCATGCCACACATGGGCCGATCATATTCCTATTCGGCGGGGATGAGGCCTGGATCTCCGCTCCCTAGGTCGCCACAGTATGGCTTTGGACCACCCAGCTGTGAGGCCACTAGTTTTAGACCTTCCAACTTCAGTGTCACAAACCTCGGGCCCTCGGACTTTGGCTCCTCCAATCATGGACCCCCAACTCTTGGGCCACCAGCCTTTGGTTCATCAAGTTATGGGCTCTCAAATTATGGCAGAAGCGGGTCGTATATGGGACAAGAATCCCACTATAATTCTGAGGGCGAAGTGGAGGACTATGTACGAAAGTATAACACACCACAATCGCTTATTATTGCTGCACTGCTAATTGCAATATCAATATAGAACAAACCTCTCTGTACAGATAGCCAACAGTCACATCACACCCCAATCGCAATACGCCCAGTTACAGCCAAAGGTGTGCTGGTCAGGGCGATGTCCAGATGCTTTTCGTAATGCAAAAACCATTGAGCAAATAAGTTGCTTAGGTTGTATGTATCTAAGACTCCGCACTTAAAGGATTCCATATTGACATATAAAAGCAACTGCTATCGACGACATACTCTCAAGCTACCAACTGCCTACTGATCTCAGAGCTTTCAAGCTTACGTCTTCACGTGAGGTGACGCCCAGAGTTGCAAAGCAAGCGAAACTTTGCACGTTGTATGATTTTTTAGGGGCAGTGCAATTGGCGATTTATGAGCGTTGCGCGTTCCGGGCATGGAAGAAGAAGGCCCTGCTGGAATATTGACTTACATCGCGGCGCTTCTCAGAGATTGTTCTGCAGTCACGAATTGCTTATTTGGTTCTTCTAGGTGTTTGCGTCTACTTACGCTGAGTAGGTACCATTCCTTTGCATCTCGGTTATGGATCAGCTTTTGCGCGATTTGGTTTTTGTCTTTTTGGATTGGAAGACTGAGCTGATGGGCAGTCATCGCGACTGTCAATTTTGTATGAGTTTTTATCACTGTACATTGGTGGTAGTTGGCTATCGCATGCTGTTGACGTGGTAATGAACTGGGGCAATTAACCCCGCTTAGCTTGATCGGGCATGTATTTCCAGACCCCTAGTACCATGACTACTACCTCATAATCATTCAGAAGTTGCGCCCTTCCTTTGTACAATACCATTCATTACTTCTTCTATTTTTCTGCTTTAGTATTCCTAATTTGTTTTACCGTTTTCTCTTGTTGGGAGTCTGTGTTGTAGAATTTATTCCATGATGTTGTTCTTCATTACACAATCACTATTGTTTGTGCCGTTGTTAGCAGTGATGGTTTTGGTGGGAATATGGATTGGGCGGAGGAGGATTAATAGACAGGTATGTAATTACTGGCTCTTTTATTTATTTCCAGCTGTACGATCGATTTAGTTCTTGACCGTTCAGCCTTTTCCTAGTGCTGCCAGTACACAGTTCCTTTTTCTTATTTCCCGTCAAAGGATATATAATTCTACAAATGCAACGACTCTATCGAAGATCAACTGACTCAGAAACGTTTAATATATGATGCTGATTTTCCCTATCAGCAAAAAGACACAACACAATCACAGTTCTCACAGCACAATAACTATAATGATATAGAACCCCTCAAGGATCTCCAATGGGAAACAGTAGAACCACTCCAACTACGCCCTTTCAAAGACACATACCACCTAACCATGGCCATCCAATCATGCACCCTCTCCGACTCCATAGCCTTGGACAAAACGTACCTCGATAGAATCAAACTCCGGCGAGAATTAATCGCCACCCAAACGAACAGCGTAGTGGAAGCCAATCCCGTCGCTTCTGATGCAGTCAAGGAGTTATACCAATGGATCTTTGGAGTTTACCTACCTAAGAGATTTCCTACCATGTTCTCCCTAGACTGTGAAGAAAAAGGGTTGCTGCGTAACAAAGTTACGAGTGAGATTATACCATTAGATGCACCAGCGGATTCTGTGGAAGCACTCAAAATCCTTGGATCACATGTGGACACTGAGCTTCTCATTTTACTGCCGACAGCAGATGCAAATGCTGCTCCCATACGGGTATATCCCACGCAAGATCCAATGGCAACACCGTATCACCTGCACGCTTATATGTTGACCTTCCCATCCGGTTTTGACACTCCCAAAAAGCTTGGGCAAACACTAGCAGGTACGTCGATATGCCAATTCAGCCCAGCAACCAGAACTTCAGAAGAGCATTTTGTCCATTTTCTAATGTAGATGTTCATCTAGGAATACACGCACCAGTCCCGGGCTACTCCACCAAACTCGAAAAATCAATGGACAGATTCTTCTCCGCTCTCCCCCTTGGAAAAATAGTAAAACGCGCAAATTGGTCCGTTCAAACTTCGTCTCAACTCTTTAAGCTTCATGGAAACCACCTTTCCACAACAGGTACCCTCTCTCCATCAACAATGGCACCACCCACCCACATCCCCACGGAATCCGAACTCGAGGAATGGAGGAAAGCTGCGCAGGATGTGAGACCGGAAGAATGCTTTTTGAGGTGCGAGAGGCAGACTTTGCATCGGTTGGAGAGGACGGGGGCGTTAGTTTTTGGGTTCAAAACGTATTTGTATGATTTGCCGGGGTTGAGGGCCGAGGGAAGTGGTGAGGAGTTGGCGAGGGCGGTGGAAGGGTTGGGGAAGGGGAGTGTACCTGGGATGAGAGTTTATAAGAGGGAGGTTATTTGGGGGGAGAAGGTCGCTGAGTTTCTGAGGAGTTAACGAGGAAAAGAGGGGAGTGTAATATCAAGGAGTATGGGGTAATTGAATATTAGCTGGTGAGGTGTTCTTGGATGGATTAGATTGAATGATCGAGAGTGAATGGGATAGCAAACATATATATTCCATTCGAATATTTTACATTCAACCAAATTCTAAAGCTCATAAAACAGTAGTACAGTAAGGGGGGGATATCAAGTGTGTGTCCAAAGCAATATAACAACAATAAAAAAAACACCATCCTCTACTCCTCCCCATCAACCCCATCCACAAACCTAGCATGCCTAAAATACTTCATCCCAACCCAAGCAACCACAACCCACACCCACGCCATAACAGCGGTCAAAATAATCAACGCAGGATAATACCCCACAATAGGCAAAGTAGGATCATCCTCCAATTCCGGAGGCGCGTAGGGAGTCTCCCCCACATCCCACGCCCAACTCCAAACACCCAAACAAGAACCCATGCCCACTACAAAGACAATCCATGTTATTATGAGTATGATCCAACCCCACCATTCCGTGTCGCTGTAATCGTGGTCTCTAGGGTCGGGGGCCACGACGTGGACGAGCGAACTGGATTGGCCGAGGGTGGAGCGGGCGCTGCGGCGGCGGGTTAGGTCCGCTGCGCTGGTTATGGTTGGGGCAGAGAAGGTGAGGCCTTCGTCGTCGTCGGTGGTGCTGGCGTAGTGGCTTGTTGGGCTGGTTATTGGGGACGTGAGTGTGGAGGGTGGAGAGGGTCCTTGAGGGGGTGATTTGTCGCCTTCAGTATTGGTGGTGGTGGTGGTGGTGGTGGTTGCAGTGGTGTCTAATGTGAGGACTGCTGAGGGGAGATCTAGTTGCGTGAGGCTGGTTTCGTATGTGTTGTCGTAGCCGAAGCGTTCGGGCCCAGTATTGTTCCGATCCGAGGCTTCAGACCCATGATTATCTGAGGCCTCCAATACTCCAATTGATTGTTGTTGCGACGGTGGTGGACTCTTCTCCATATCCTCCAGACTTTGATGATTCGCATGGTTGAATCCTTCGACTTCTTTCTCCAATCTCAATTTCCCCGTCCCAAGCAACGCCGTCTTCCGCAATGACCCTTTTCTCTTCCGCGTCTTGGTGGCCCTCATCACACTCGCCATGGCGTTGTTCTCGCGCTGGCCCGCCTCATGTTGTGGCACGATGGCGCTAACATTGGCTTGCCCACTCAATGGCGAGGATTTATCCTCCGGAGTAGACCGTAAAAAGGCGAAACGATTTAATAATCCCCCGGAAAGACTTCTGCGGTGGTTTTGGGCGAGTGGTGTTTCCTGTGGGAGGGAAGTCCTACGACGGAGGGAGTCATTATCGTTGCCAGTGGTGGTGGATGTCGTGGTTGGGTGGCCATTTTCCATTCTTCCATACTGTGAGATCCATTAATTGTGATTGACCGCCGTCATTCTTTCTGTCATATGTAAATTGGACGCATGTTTGGTGTTTATGGAGCGTAACATCTGAAAATGATGCGATTGTATGGAGTTGATGCCTGAGGCCATCAAAGATTCTCTGCTAATACCGTGAGCCGCAATATGTCTACAACAGATCAACAGTTGCTTTGACCTGTCCAATTTATAGGGCTAAGAATCTTTTTCATGTATGGAGAGATGTACATCACTCGTTAGAAAACTGTACCTGTTACGACCGCGGATATGGCCGCCGACTTGCCTATTCTGATACGCGAGCCATCTTCTACTCCACCCCAGGAAGCTACTCTACATGACGAGGAAGTCCCAGCGTTTGATGCAACTGCCCTTTCCCCGTTATCTAACCACTTCTCTCGCTATGCTGCCATCAGGGAAAGCACCACGGGCTCTCCACGTGGACCATTGAGCCCATCTAGTGGCTTGCTCTCACCGTACAGTCCGCTTATGAGTGGGAGTGAGAGCGAGTCCTTTAGCGGGTCTGATAATATGAGGGCGCCGTTCAATTTCCAGTCTACGCAGTATACCGTTGGGAAACCGCCGGGGACGGCATCGCCTGCTGCTAAGCAAACGGTATGACCTCAGTACTCTCGGATACTTGTACTATTGCTTATGTATACACAGGAACTCGGTCGTCGAAGAGGTCACAGATACGCTCGCAGTAGTATATCGCATCAGATAATCCTCTCGCCTATGCGACCGCAATTACAACTGCCAACGTCACTTCCAATACCGACTTTTGAAGAGATACGCGCAAGCATGACCAAAGAGCAACGTAACCGCTGGATATGGTGTACATGTCACCTACTCGTAGCTGGATATGTTCAATTCCAAGCACATTCCTCCTTATCCATGACAGCACTGTCGCATCTCCTCTTCTTCGATGCATTAGGAGCATTTCTATGCGTAGCTGTAGACATGGGCAGAAATTTTGAAGTCTGGACAAGGGGTAGTTTGCGAAACCCATTCGGATTGGAGAGGAGTGAAGTTCTTGCCGGATTGGCCATGAGCATTATACTCCTCTTCATGGGCTTGGATTTGATATCCCACGGCCTCACACACGCATTGGAAAGCACCGGTGGTCACGAGCCCCACCACTCTCACGACCACGACCACCCATCCCCAGGACGCGTAACCACAGCAGTCCTAGCCGCCATGATAAGCACACTTGTTTCAGCCGCGACCCTCGGAAATCACACCCGCATGGGTCGCGCCCTGCGCCCTTCCTGCTTACCCTCCTGGATCCCCTCCATTCTCCGCAACCCCTCCCACGCACTCACACTCTCCTGCTCTACCCTCCTCCTCCTTCTCCCCCTACTGAACCCAACTCTCTACCCCTACTTCGACAATACCCTCGGTTTCACAATGGCCCTCGCAATGGCCATACTCGGATGTCGCCTGTCCTACACTTTGGGACGTATGTTGCTAATGTCGTATTCTGGTCCAGGCGTCAAGGAGATTATCGCCGATTTGGAGGGGGATGAGGGTGTTGCTGCTTTGGAGGGCGTCAAAGTTTGGCAAGTGCATTATGGGCTTTGTATGGCTAGTTTTAAGGTTAGGGTACGCGCGAAGGAACAGGTTGATAGGGTGAGGGAAAGGATTATGAGTTTGGTTAGGAGTAGGCTTGGTGGTGGGGTTGGGGTCAAGTGGGAGGTTAGTAGTATGATTAGTGTGGATAGGGATTGATGTGTTATGCTTTTTTGGATTTATGTTTGGTATGATACCCACGATGTTAGAAATGTAATCTTTTTCTATTTACTGCAATTAAAACCTTCTTCACTTGTATCGAATGTGGACTTCCACAGGATGATAAATTCAAGTTGTTTTTCTCACCTTCAAAGGCTACGCAAAACTACCTCACTAACATAACTTATTTCGTTCCAAAACAACCTCAACACCCTTCGCCTGGGCCGCCAACCCAAGAGTCCCCTGGATCGGCTCCGTTAAACCCCATTTGACAAGCACCACAACCTGGCAGAAGATCTCGTCCCTCAGAGCCGTATCCGACTTCGATATCAGAGCGCACCCATGGGCACTCCTACGAAGCATTTAGTTCCGGGCACCCCACGAAATCATACTACGCCTACCCTCCGAATACCATTCCATGCCTTCAAGAAAGCGACCCGGATTTCTCACTTGTTTGACACTAGTCGAGAACATGTTTTATACGGCAGCAAATGCGAAAGACGCCAAGGCATCGTAACCATTAGGTGAACCAACTCCACCGGATGATCCGACAGTTGTATTGCTTCATGATTTGGATGTGTTTTGGTTGAAGGAATAGATACTCTTCATATCTGCCAGATTTTATTGATTGCCAACACAATTCAGTGGCTGAGCGGATTTGATGGCAGGTTTGGCGGAGGGAGTGGAGATGCTTGTAAATTGGTTTGATTTCCCATCGCTCAATGAATCTGAGGTGGCCTTTTTGTTTTCGAAAGGGATTGCGGAAGGTTTTAATCTTATTTTTGGAGCAGTAGCAATTGGGGTTCTCGCATGTGTATGATTCGCTGGTGAGATGTCGTGTTTTAAGCGGGTGGGGTGGTACAAGGTGGGAAATCAGGGCATAGATTTTGTTGCGTACCTCTCCTGGCAGAGCTAGGAAGGGAAATATTGCGGGTTCGGAGACATCCTGCTCTTTTCTTTCCTGGGGAAATTTTTTGCTGCGATGTGGGACCCGCATGTCGAGAGTGAAATTGACCAATAAATTATTCGAAGACCAGGCTCTAGTGTACGTGCATGGGAATCCGTAGCTGGTTTTGCGATACTCGAACTTCAAGAGAGAGTTTTTCCCCCCAGGGTAGGAGTAGCAAGATCAGGTGGTATGTTGAATAACGGTGATTGTTGTTGTCTTGAACCGTTTGTTGAATCGTGCATTAAGCTGGTACCGGAGTGTTAAGCCATAACGGGCAAATGTCGACCTCTCTGTTTGCCAGTTTTTATGAAACGTATAGTCTGAAATTCAGACTGTGCAATTTAGTTTAAGCTGTAGAGCCTAGCTATTGGCAGCTATGGAGTTGGTGCTATCCTCGTTTTCGAAGCGTAATAAATACACGCTCTGATAGACTCCAGTGGTGATTCTGGCATTGACGAGAGGCGTTATATCTTTCAGTATCAGGTCTCCAATTCTTTTCTGGTCACGGTCGTAAAAATCGCTGCTATTGACACAGTTCCGAGCCATGACGCCTGCATCTCGAAAGAAGTCTGTGGTATCCAACTTGTCTATTACCTCCAACTCCACAACTTTCAGATGTGGCAAGTGTCGTGGCACCATTTCTATGACCGAGACATGTTCCCCGCTGATATTCCATGTTATCCTTAGATTGCAGGTCGTAGGATGTAGTCGCTGTAGATGTGGAATGACGGCAGTGAAGAGGGCAGCGTCGTCTCTGGTGAGAATGCGGCAATGGAATGTCAAATCTTGTACGAAGCGCTCCAGCATAGGCGAAATTTCAGAACGTGTCTGCTTACACGCTTGATGAAGACCGAGAATTCCTTTGAGAGATGGAGAGAGTGTTCGTTCGCCGATTACTCTACGTTCAGCATTGGACCAGGCACTGTCGTATGTGATGTAATGGTCCCGGTTCGGAGTGTCAAGGTGGAAGTATATGGCATCTCTCAGTTCTCTTGGTAGATTCAAAAGCGAGAACGTAGAAGAAGATTCCATTTCGAATGTTGTTGTCAGCGCGGTGAGGTTTTCGACAGTGAAGCCAGTGTGAGCTGTGGAGATAGTATTTATGAGGGCAGCCGGCGTTATCTCCGTGCATCAGCCTAGCCCATTGAGGTAATAGTTATTTTGGTACTCCCAGACATGTTCTAGCATACTAAACCGGCTTGAATCGCGCTGATATAACCAAATCAATAAATCGTGCCCATCTGCTTGAGTCATAGACACGTGAATCGGTACTAGAAGTTGTGAGATAACTTTAGGAACGAGTCCATTTCATTGTGTGCATGAACCTAACCAAAGTTACTGCCACATACTTCATTTGGTTCAGTTTTAATTCAAACTAGAGAGCTAGTTATTGGCAAAGCACAGAAAGTTTCCTATTATGTCCTGCAACCTCACTATTTATGTCCAGATTCAATCATAAAAGACCAAACAACGGACCTCGATACTTTGCCTTCCAGGTGCATCTGCTGGGGTATCTGGATCTACAAACGCTGTGTGGGGCGTCCTGTGTACTGTGAGTCACTAAAATTTGGTAGACTCAGATAAATACGTACCCTCTTGCAATCCCCTTGATACCTTGTGGAAGACCTTCACCTCGAGAGTCGAAACACTTGAGGAAAATAGCTTCGTCCGGCGTCATATCTTTAACATAATAGAATTTGTGACCCTCGTTTGGCGCAACAGAATACGTCTCTCCTTTGATTTCATACCCAGTCGTCGAGGTATAAGAAGTGGGATCTGGGATGGCTTCCTTGCCCCTATCATCGCCATCAAAGTCCTCGGATCGCTTTGGGTAAAGTAAATCCACTTTAGCAAAGTCTTTAGGCGATGTCGAGCGCCAATCAATGAAGCCGAGCGGAAAGTCTGAAGCAGGATTTTCAATGGGTCTCCACACGTTGACGATCTGGTAACGTCCCATCAAGAGCTCTTCCGCCTCTTCTGCAGGTAAATGTCTTCGTACTCTAGCTTCTGCAGCGCCCGGAGTTTGATCCACATGGACTGATTGCACAGGCTGGCGAGGGGCATCTTTAATCCTCCTTCTAATTGTATGATCAAAAATTGTGACTTTCTTAACTCCAGGGAGCTTCTCTCGTAGTAATTTCTCGACCTCGGGATAGTACTGTTCTCGGATTTTGGTTTCGTCTGTAAATGACTTCTCTTTCGCTGGCGACTTATGGACCGCAAAGCCGGAATTGTCAGTTGAGAACTTGGACTCTTGTCCTCGTAAATTCTCAACAGATCTTTGGCGGTCAGTCATCTTGAAAGACGTACCAGGGCCATCTACCTTGGCCCATGGCTTGATGAACGGTTCAGTACTCTCGGTGTAGGAGGTTGGATCAATGTATTTGAAAGTTGCCGTCGTCATACTATAAATTGATCGTCGACCTTTAAAAGAAGCAGAGATGTTCAATGTTTTTGTATGCAGTGATGCCCTTGTTGTTGCCACTCGGATCGTTTGCATGCAGGAACTGAGTATCGAGCAAGGTCAGTAGGAAGTCAGAACAGAACGTTGTTAGATAGAAACTACTGTAATCTCGATGCTATGTGTTCAAGCTTATATATCCTGTAGAATCTCACCACACCATGCAATCTCAATGCTATTGCGTGCTCTTCCACGTCACGTCTAGACAAGCTTGCTGACAAAAGCCTGGCCAAGTTTGTATGACGTTTTGAAGGTGGGTTTCTATTATTCAGCCGAGTTTGTCGGATGTGATCCGCGCAGATTATGACCCAATTTGGACTAGTTGTGCCACGGATTAAAGGGGCATAAGCAAAGTAACCTCACCTCGCCTCAACAAACTCGATAATACAGTCTCCCTGCTCTTCTTGTCTCACTGGACTTTCTCGGCCACTAGAGCGGTATTCCATTGTTCAATGCTTTCAGACTCGATCTCAAGTGTTTGAAGCAACGTACTATCATTTGATCATTCGGGCGGACTCCAGAAGCGTGCAACATACTGGGAGTATCTACCACCACTGGGCTGCCGTTATGATGGATGACTGCGAAAGAGATTGTATGACGGCTGGGAATCTTCGAACACGGAATAAGTGGTCTACAAGCCGACAAGGAGTCCTTAGAATTCTTATCTTTTCACTCCCAGTCAAGTGATGAATGTCATCCCGACGGCTGGCGAAACCATGGACTTATCTTATTCAGCTCCCTTTCGAAAGGTTAGTCAAATCGTTGGAACTATGCAATGTTCGAAACTAGTGATAAAGGCGATTTCCAGATTTGTCTGTGGTTTGAATGGATAAGTTTTCTTATAGCTTCTCAATATTCTTCTTAGCGATCTTCTTCGTTAAAATCTACTTTGGAATCCACGGTGGTTTAGTGTTGTGTGAAATGGAAAAGATTCGCGCGAGAACTTCGCAAATGGTAATCAGGCGAATTTGTTTTCTTAAAGATTTCACGCACCTCATGGGCTAGTTTTTGCAGCAACTTCTAGAACACCACAACATTTGGCTTCCCTAATATCTTCACGTCTCTTAACTGCCAGTTCCCAAAGGCAGGACTTGAGCGCCACATTTACCAGTGTTAGGCATTTTCGACACCACCACCAGAAATTTGGGAGATTGCTCTCAACGGCGTACTTCCATTCTTCCCTGACATCCTTCAACCACACTTTTCGCGTTTTCGCGTTCAACTCGCATATTCGCATGAACAACGATGACCTATCATGGCGGACTCTTCGACACGAATCCACGAATCTAAAAGTGCCCACACTGTCCACAGCTGTCAATAATTCTCAGGTTTTTTGAAAGCCGGACATGATACTAGGATCCTAGAGAGGTTGAACCATTTTAGTAGGCCGAATCTAGTTAACTATATTAGACTACCTTAATTATTAATAAATTTAATAGTACTAGAGGTCGTGGATATACTAACGGCCTATCCGGCTTCAAAAATCCGAGGGGTATGGCGCAATTATGTAAGTTGTTTTCGAGTTTGTTACCAATCACTATCTAACCCTGAATTAGCTCTCATTACTGGCCGCCAAAACGAAGCGAGCTTACCAGGATTGCCCAACGAGCTGAAGACCATCATCGTCTCTTACCTCGACCTGCCCGCTCTAAAAAATGTTAGACTAACATGCGTCACACTCGCCAACAATGCTGCTTCGACGTTCGCCACTCATTTCTCCAGCATTCGCGTACAGATGACGGCGCACGACTTGTCAAAAATCAGCGCGATCTCGGTCCATCCTCAATTCTGTCATCAGGTCAAAAGTAGTGCAAATTCCAATGTTCGAATACTCTCGCTCCGCGTTGAGTGAGATCTCGTGGCCTCGACAAGAACCGTATTGGGAGTGCCTGAAGGGTCAAAAGGACCTCATGGAGTCTGGGTTGCAATGGCTTATCTTCGGCCACGCAATGAAGCGCTTACTCAATGTTCACACCATTGAGTTTCTTCCTGGTAGTAGGGTCTGGGAGAATTATCATTCCGATGATGTCAATTTTATCTGTCAACAGCGTAGGGGCACCCACTGGTCATATATCTTCGAAGAATCCTGGTCAGACAAAGTTATTTTTCGTTCTCTGAGAAGCTTTTTCTCTCATTTCGCCTCCTGGTACACGAGTGGGACGGTCCGAAATTTGCGCTAAGTTCCCAACAATCGTGAAGATTGTGTATCTTCTAGCGTTTTCAATGACCACCCATCGGCAGGCTTTGAAGAAGTTGCGCGTCACATCACCGACTTTCAATGCAGTATAAATGCGGATGGACATGAGTGGGGCTCGTCACCGTCATTAGTGCCATTCCTTCAGATGTTTGAAGTCTTGGAAACCCTCAAACTGAGATTCAAAGAAACAGATGGCACAAGTTTTCTGCTGCATGATATTTGCGCCCGAGCAACTTTCCCGTCACTAAAATGTGTCAGCTTCAAATGCTTTTCCCTTGATGGTGTAACTTTGGTCTCGTTTTTGAGCCGCCATGCAAACACCCTGGAATATCTATCGCTCTCCTGCTTCCAAATTGAAGACATGTTTCCGCAAGGGTTCCTCCAACCTGTTGGCGAAGCTCTTTCAGCAAAATTAAGGACTCTGGTCCTTGACAGAATGATGACTAGGGAGACTGGCGAGCAAGCACTATATGATGGGGAGGCGGTGTTGAAGTGGGACATTGAGTTTGAATATTCACTCCAAGAGACATTGGCCTACTGTATGAACGAGCTTTCGGATATCGTTGAAGAAGGGTTTCATATACAAGAGACATGGCAAGATCACGAAGTGTTGACGTTGGATGAACCGGATCTTGCATATCAGTGTGAACCTGGCAAAAACTACAGTGGATACCATGGACGCGACTTCGTTGAGTCGTTGATGGAGAAATACGTTCGGCATAGGTAATCAGAGTATGAGGTGGGTTGAGCGTTGGTGAATGTGTCTGGCAAAGCAGCAGGGAAGGAGCATTGAGTCTTGACTTCCAAGAAGGAACATAATTGACGTATCACGACTTGTATTCACATTTTACATAAACATGATCAATGCTCATTGAGTGCTTAGTTCCTCACCTTGCTTCGATAGAAAGTGGCCTAGCTAACCTCTTTTCGGAAGGACAAAGTGAATGAACCGTCACCGTGGTTTTATTATACTAACACAGCTACTAGAAGGAACTAAGGTAAGGCAGATAATACCAATGCGATGCCGTTACTTTTCTGATGTTGCGACATGCTTTTTGGACAGAATATCAATCGTCTCCAGTGGCTCGCCAGCAAAACAAGCAAGGGTTCATGTAATTGTAACACCAGGTGAAAGATATTCCTACTGAGAAAGAAAAACCCATCAACCATTTTGCAGGTATTGATGCTCGTGGGTTCTAAATGGGACAATGCTGTAATGAAGACATGCAGTGTTGCGAACCTTCGGACGCAACGAAGAAACCCAGTTTTCTGTTGGGTAAATATTATTAGAAGAGTAATGCACCAAGTTCTTCATGATAGAGAGAGCAGACACACCTTTTCTTTCGGCATCAAACTGAATTTATAAGTGAAGAGTAGCACATTCCCAATGTAATACCACTCACAGATGTTAAAAAGGAAGTGAAGTCAAAGATTTATTCCGTATTTCGAACAGTCGCCTGTAAAAATCACGCTAGTGAGTCACCCACCCTCCTAATTTTCTGGATTTCGTAGCCTACCCCACCACGCCGGCAATTCTTTCAGATACTTTTGAGTAATTTCTTCAACCTCCACACACAGCTTCAACGTCACAAACTGCCCAATCGCTGCTCCCTCTAACGCCAAAACTAGACAGACCAAGGCTGAGATCAGTATACGGCATCAGAGTCGCAAAACCGATGAGCATGAAGTTTTTCAACACATGACCAAAGTTCTCAGCTCATTATCGCATGTCAAGTGACATCTCACTCACTTTGACTCACCCTTCCGACCTTCACATCAAACATGGCTCCACCTGCTGTTCCTACAGCGAAGCCTCGTAGAGCGAGGCTTCCGAGTCTTCGTGGAACTCCAACACCCAGCGCCCGTAGTACTCCAGCTCCAGAATCCATCGCTTCAACCGCAATTGTACGCAGAAATATCCGTCAATGTCCTGGCTGTTCAACACCTGATCTCCATGAGCAAGATGGCCAACTCGTTTGTTTGTCTTGCGGTACCGTCGTCAGCGACTCCGTTATTGTCAATGAAATCACTTTTGGAGAAGCAGCTTCCGGAGCCCCATTGGTTCAAGGTACTACCGTCCATGAAGGCCAGCGATTCGCAAAGACCGCAGCCATTGGACTCCGTAGAGGTGCCCGAACATCTGGGGAGACTTTCGACAATAACATGCGCCAGGGTAAGGATGAACTCGCCAGACTTGCAAATGTACTTCAAATCGTTCCTATGCTAGAGAAAGCGGGTAACTACTATTCATTGGCGCGCATCCATCACTTTCAGCGTCAAATGAAGGAAAATGCTGCTATCTGCCTCTATATCGCCTGCCGTCAAACTCCAGGAAATACCACTATGCTTATCGATTTCGCCGAGCAGATCAAGATGAACGTCTACGATCTTGGTGCGACCTACAAGGCTTTCATCAAAAAGATCTCTCTAGTCGAAGAGTTGGAACGCGTTCCCATTATCGAAATCGAACCACTTCTATTCAAGTTTGCCAAACGCTTAGAATTTGGCGACTCGGTCAAACAGGTTGCCAACGATGCTGCAGCTATTCTGTCTCGCATGGATCGTGACTGGATGGTCACTGGTCGCCAGCCCATGGGTCTCTGTGGCGCTTGCCTTATTCTTGCCGCTCGTATGAATAACTTCCGTCGCTCCGTCCGTGAAGTCGTCTACGTTGTCAAGGCCTCCGACATCACTATCATCAAACGACTCAACGAATTCCAGCGTACAGAAGCGGGTCGTCTTACCGTTCAAGACTTTAGACAGTATGGTAATCGCCTCAAGAATACCCATGAACCTCCTTCAGTGTTCAATGCCCGAGAAGCGAAGCGCCAGAAGCGAGTGCTCGAACTGGGAGACGACGATCCCGAAGCGATTGGTGAGGATGTCATGGAAGAAGTCGTGCGAGAGGCATCAATCGTCTCTAGCTTGCCACAGGAGAATCGCCGCGATGCCGACGGGTTTGCCATCCCCAACTTGCCAGTCCCCCACCAACTTCCAACGCCTAGCCCATCTGTGCGTACCACTTCTGGTAGCAGGGAGGCTACCGAGCGTTCAGTGGAGGTAGAGCAAGAGGACGCCGAAGAAGAAGAAGAAGAAGAGGAGGAGGCTCCGAAGCGCAAGCGCGGCCGACCACCAAAGGTCATACTTCCACCCGTGGAAGTGCGCCCAGAAGATCTCGTCCTCGAAGGACAGCTCGAAGAAGAGATCATTCACCTCGTCGAAGCCAATGCTGAAGCAGACACTGCCACATACAGCATCGCCGAAGCACGCGCGAAGCGTCTGGCTGAAATCGAGAAAGATAAATTACGTCGCACCTCAAATTGGCAGCACTCCGACATGCCCACCACCGAACTAATCGGCGACGATGAATTTGAAGACGACCCCGAAGTAGCAAACTGTCTCCTCGACGAAAAGGAAGTAATTGCAAAGGAACAAATCTGGGTAACCCACAACCACGACTGGCTCCGCGCGCAACAGCAACGCCTCCTCCACGAACAGATGGACGAAGCGCGCGGAAAGAAGAAGAAGACCGCCGGTGAGCGCAAGAAAATGCCCCGTCGTGGTGATGGCAGTGTCCTTGGGAATACACCAGTCAGCAGTCCTGCTGAAGCTAGCTCGCGCATGTTGGAGAAGCGTGCCAATCGCACTGCTTTTAGTAAACATCTCAATTACGATAAGCTCAAGAGTTTGTATGCTCCTCGCGAGGAGTCTGAGAGTGGTAGTCCTACACCTAGTTCTCCTAATTCGCGCTTGAGAGCTTCTAGTGTGGCTGAGTCCAGTGGTGGGTATGCTTCGCCGGCATCTTCTCTTCCGATGACACCTGTCAAGCGTGGAAGGGGACGGCCATCTACGAAGAATAAGCAGTTACCTACCCCGGCTACATCTCAAGTGACCACTACCGCATCACAAAATACAGAGGCAACAGCTGGTGCGAGTCAAGAACGACCAGTGGAGATTGAAGATGGGAATGTGTCTGATGCGGATACCGTGGAGGAGGAGGGTACAGTAGCGCCACAGATGCCTTCGGCTTGGGAATCGGAAGATGAAGAGGAAGAGGAAGAATACGTGGATGATGGAGAAGAGGTTGAGGAGGCTATTAGTCTCGCTGGAGAGCTCAATGACGACGAAGAATTCTGAGAGTGAACTGGCTGGAGTTGGGTGGATTTCGACTTTTCATGCATGGCCTTGGGAGCATGGGTTTTCTTTGATACGATTTATGGCGGGAGGATGGATTTGTACACAATAGCATTGGGAAATACGGGATTTTTTCGAGTGCGCGAGCACTCTGCAAGCGGCGTAATCGGCGTTCATCACAGGCATATCCTCTTGAGATTAGCTCAGGATGCCTGTTGAACATATCATGGATAAGCTGCATTAATAGGCGGTACCGGGCATTACGGAAGGAAATGGATGACGATCATGGAAAGTCTAGGATGCATTATGAGCCTGGATATGGATATGGAGAACACCTCATGGTTGAAATCAATCAAACAAATTGCTTTACTCAAAGCCCTTGCTTCCAATTTTGGACACAACTACCAGTGATTATTTCGAATCCCAAGAATCAACAGTTTTTCTCTGCCCTCTTTCAAAGCATAGTTGTCTTACTCAATTCGCCAGTACCAATGCCAAATCGCTAAAACGGTCTTCCAATCAAGTATCCTCGCTAAGTACGCCATAACAAAAATCATTGTCCTCATTTTGCAAATCCGGGCTCAATGCAGCAGAACTGACAATCGGACTTGAATGAGATGAGCCATTTTTGATGCGGGGTTTTCGATCCAACAGGCGTGTAACAAGTAGCGGGTGCCTTTTATGTCATGTCATTTAATCTGCCTTAGGTGATAACGGTCGGTTGCGAAATACCTCCAGAACATTGGATCGGCATATCGTCAGAAGCCATGAATTTGGGTCATAGCATGTGTATGAGAGACCGGTCAAATCAGACTGTTCCACCCATACTCACGTCTGCCGTAATATCTTCATGAGTTCCATCCAATTCTCCACCTCCAACTCCACCACCAGTGCCATTCCCATTCGTAGCCTCATCTCCATAATTAGTCTGATGACTGAAGACTTCAAAATTGTCGTCAACAAGCCATTGTAGATCTTCACTCTCCGGGCGGAGATTACGAGCTATTCCATTGCCAGGTTTTGGATAATGTGCTGGCGGATCTGTATCGTAGCCGTCGTAAGGTTCCACTTCTCCTATCGCGTCTGCTTCGCCATTTTCTGCGCCAGCGGTTGTGTCTGCATCGGTGTTTGGTGGTAGAGCTGGCTTGGTAGAGCCTGGTGGGGAAGGTATGGATGCTGTGGGTGCGGATTGGGTGGCGGTTGCCGGGAAGACGGAGAGGGTTGGATGAAGGGAACTGGCGTGGAGGAGGAGGTCGATGAGTCGGGGCTGTGGGAGGGAGGCAAGGCGTGCTCGTTTCTGAGTATTGTTAGAATCTGAATGGACGGTAAGTAATAAATTGCATACCTCTTGTATATCCAATGCCTCCCCAGAAACCATTCCATCAGCATTTGGAGCTTGTGTGTTCTCTCTACTCCGGACGCAAGTAGAGCAAAACCACTGCTTCTCCTCAATCATGACCACATCATTGTCAATTGGTGGATCGTGACAATATTGATGATATGGTACCCCACAACCATCGCAAAACACAATCTGATTCGTATTTGGGCTATGTCCACGCTGGCAAGTTTTGCAAAGCGCAGCTTCTGGGTTTCGCCTATATGGTCTCCTCTTCTTCGTACTTGTGCTAGGTGATGGGATGACAGGTACGTAACTCGTAGGCTTGTTGACCGCGCGGCCGGACTTTGTCTTTGCAGGTAGTGGAGTGTAGGAATTGGAGACATCAGAGTCGTCACCCTGGAGGAAATCAGTCTCGTCCGAAAGTTCTGCTTTCCAGTCGTGCGCCTGTTGCCGCTCAGATGACAATTCCAATTCTTTTTGAAAGGCTGCAATCTAAATGAAAGATTTTATGAAGATTTAACTTACATCACTCTCTATCTCTACGCTCTCTGAACGTTTCCTCTTTCCACCACGGCCACCTCCACCGCGTCCTCGACCACGAGGCCGTCCTACTTTCCCTTTACCACGCTCGGAAACTGGTGTTGACACTGAACCGGGCGTGCTCGATGTGCCGGCCTCCGCTGGAGAACGCGCACCGGCTGCCCCGCGCCCACGTCCTCTGCCTCTACCGCGACCGCTAACAGGAGCTGCAGAGGGCACTGGTAGTCTATCACTGGTAACCATGCCCTTCAACACTTGCTCTCGCGCCGCTTCGTAGCCGGGTGTGCCTGGCTGAGTCGCAGCATTTGCGCGGGCGCGAGCTAAAAGCTCAGCAGTGGTCGATGAATATGCGGGAAAGACAAGCATGCCGCTCTGCATACTGTTGCCATTGCCATTCGAAGGAGGAGGAGGCGCAAATGTAGGGGGTGTCATTGAAGACTGCTGCGCCGTGTCCGCGATCATGGAAGACATTTGCATTGTTGGAGGAAGCGGAGAGAGGCTTGAGTCGGCGCCCGAGCCGTTGAGGGCGTCGTAAGGAGAGTGAAAAGACATTGTTTATGTGCTGCTAATTGCGCGACTTAACTTACATGTTTTGGGAACAATTGCGTTGTGAGGATGAAATTCGTCGAGACTGGTCGATCTTGTAGCTCCGCAAGTTGGGGTATCTTGGCAAGGCACGCTTCTGGTGCGCCCCAATCGCCAGAAGAAGACAGTAGCTACAGAAATATATCTGATTTCAAACGTAATCGAAACTATGATCTTCCTAGTACACTATTTAATATCAACCTTGATCATTACACAACACAAACGCCTTTCTCAAAACTGTATATGACATGATCTTGCGGAGCTTTGAGCTCGTACCGAATCGGGCAAACGCCAAACCTTGCCGGTGGGTAACTTATTTACAGCACGAAACGTTACCAATCCATGCAGCTGCCTGTAATGGTAAGTGGTACCTGCAATTCAACAGTCCTTTTCGTTACGCGAGTTTCGACTCCGAATTACGGCTCGAGCTGGCCTCCGACCAAATTCCACCCCCGGTCGGGGAGCAGGTTGTCATAAATCCTCATTCTTCGCACAAATCTCGACAAAAGTGCTAATTTTAAGCTCTGAATAACGACATAATTAGTAGGCATATATTGAAAGGGCCTCAATGAAGACGGGATACGCCCGTTCGCAATGATATAACTTTTGCTTAATTAGGCAGGCGCATCAAAATGCGTCTTCCACCCTTGGCAGGGCCCGCAACTAGTGCAGATTTTTGGATTCCCCACCGACCACCTCACACCTCTGTCCTTCGAGAAGGAGCATCCTCAACCCCCACCAGGAGTGATCACAACCCTCCCAGTGACTGTTGCCGTTTGGATATCGATATACGGTCCTGTGGAAAGTGGGTTCTTGATGAATGTGAGGGTCAGAGCGATACATAATGCGACCAGTGTACACAACGCACTTCCGACAACAGCCAGTTTTTAAAACACACTCCACCTCTGTACACCAGGACACCGTTCCGTCTTTACCGTAATACTTTAATATTACCAACTTACCAAATCGAGGTCTTGACTATTCGAGTCACATCCCGATTCGGCTAGTCCGCTCGTTCTTGAACAACTTTTTCAGACCCAAACCTTCCACCCTCCCAACATGGCCCGGAATAAAATCAAGTTCGACAACCCTTTGACGCCTTACAGTACAAAATTCAGCATCAAAGACTCCTCTCAATCGCAATCAAGGCCAACAACTCCTACTATGGCGCCAGCTAAACCCTCTAAGCCGTCGGCGAATGGCAAAAATTCTGCAGATTCGCCAGTTCCTGCTCGGCTATCAACTGCGTCGACGTCAAGTCGAAGCGAATCCCCACACTCCATCATCCACGTAGCCTCTGGATTTGTAGCTGTCAATGCGCCTCCGGCGAAGACCACTACTACGTCTAACACACCTGATACTGCTGCTAATACTACCACAACCACGACCACGACAGCACCGGCCCGTGCTCCTCTGCCGCAAACGGCGCCAAGGCCTCCTCCGATCACTATTCCCGGAACTCTAACCTTTGAGCCGATCAACGAAATCGTCTTCAAGCCATATAATCACTCCGGCTTTGACCCTGGAACCTTCAGCCATAGCAACTATGCATACAGGCAATACAAGACCAGTGCGCCACCAGACTTCAAACCATTCAAGCACGCAGAGTTTCCGCCCGGTACTTTCGAGCACAGCAACTACGGCTACCGAAACACCAAAAACAGTCTCGGCGGTCCAACGAGTAGGGATAATTCCATCTCCCCTACTGACTCTGAGCCACGGCCAACCCCCTTCATCGTGGAACCACCAGCGAAAAGGCAGAGACTGAATCCTGAGCCGCAGCATCGTCCAGATGATAGGCCTGGCTCCTCCTCTTCGAGTCTAAGCAGTCTCGACTCTCTTCATATCGACTCTCCACCCATAACTCCTGGTCTGCAAAATCCGCCGCCAGGTGTACAACTTCCACAACCAGCCCCACCAGTCGACAGACCTGTACGATTATCAATCTTCGTGAAAGGCGATCCTCGAAAGCAAGCACAAGCGCAAATACAAGTGCAAGCGCCAGTGCAGGCGCCAGTGCAAGCGCCAATGCCAGAACGAAGACGAGAAGTCACCTTCGCAAAACCAAGGGCGAGGAGTCCATCACCGCCGCCGGACCCAGACGACTCCGAAGACGAGCTACTCAAGCCATCAGTGATGACGCTGCGGCCTTGGGAAGAACCAGATGGTCGTGTCAAAATGGTACGAGACTACCGTTTGCTGGTGAACGGGGTGTTAAATGTTGCCAAAGTGGAGAGTGAGTGGTGAAAGCGTGGATTATTCTTTTAAAAGTTGTGTCATCTGTTTGCTTTTTGCTTTGCATGATTATTCCCACTGTACAAATTGGATTGTACAGTACACGACTACCGAGAGAAGTTGGATTAATCTGGGTATTTGCTCTGTTCGGTTCGGTTCGGTAATGGATTGTAAGGTGTTGATGGGGTCTGTTGCTTTGTTGCTTTCTTCCCTTTTGCTGTTGGGATATGCTCATTTAGATTATATGTTCGAGAGTAGCAGTTGATTTTGTATGGCTTAGTTAGAGAGTAGTAACAGAACAGTCTGTATTGCTATATCATTATCCTTCTCGGCCCAAAATTGATTGTGACAATTCTCGTGATATCACCTTGAGTCGTGAAGCTACCTACTTTGTATCAGCCACCTGCGCTCTCCATATTTTGGAAAACGCCACCTACATCAACCAAAAAACCTTAATTCGAATATTTCGAACACGTTACCCTCCCACATTTTTACTTCAACATATACAATGCTCAAATTTCAAATGTCATAGCACAAATCCCATCCATCTCTCCACCATGTTCTTCTCCCAAAACCGTAACCCCTTCGAACCGCCCACACTCCGCGAACGCATCCTCTCCTCTCCAGTGAAATACCTCCTAACCCTAACCTACACCTTCTTCACCCAGCTCCGCTCCCCGCCTATCCCCCTCAAACCCACCGTCCGTGTAGTATGCATATCCGACACCCATACTCACACATGGGACGACATACCTTCAGGCGATATACTCATCCACGCCGGGGATTTAACCAACGCGGGCACCATAAAGGAATTACAACACCAAATCAACTGGATAGATTCCCTCCCACATAAACACAAAATAGCCATCTGCGGTAACCATGATACATACCTCGACACCAAATCCCGGAAACATTTGACCGAGGAAGAGAGGAACGGAGAATTAAACTGGAAGAGCATACACTACCTCCAACACACCTCCACAACCCTCACCCTTAAAACCCCCGACTACGGAACCAGAAAAATAAATATATACGGCGCACCGCAAATACCTCAATGCGGCGGTGAGAATTTCGCTTTTCAGTATAACAGAGATAGGGATGCTTGGAGTAATACTGTACCCGATGATACGGATATACTAGTTACGCATACACCACCGCGGTATCATAGAGATTTATTTGCGCCGTGGATGGGTTGTTGTTATTTACTGGAGGAGGTGTGGAGGGTGAGACCCGCGTTGCATGTTTTTGGGCATGTGCATTCGGGGGCGGGGAGGGAGGTTTGCTTTTGGGATGAGGGGCAGAGGGTTTATGAGAGGGGGTTGGGGAGGGATACGGGGAAGGGGTTTGTGAGGGGGGTACTGAGTGTGGGGAGTTGGGTCGATTTGGTGGGGGTTGTGTACTTGGGGGTTTTGGGCGTGGTGTGGGATCGGGTATGGGGAGGGGAGGGCAAGAGTACGGTTATGGTTAATGCGTCTTTGATGTATAGGAATACGGGGAGGTTGGGGAATGGGGTGCAGGTTGTCGATATTTGAGATGGATGTTCGGCCGGAATTATCTCACCGCACGCGGAGCGCGTCTATCCTCGGGAAGATTATTCGACGATGATGATCTGAAATTATATACACTCGAATCGTGCTGTGTCCAAGGGAACTTTTGAGGGCAAGACTTCGGTGGCTGAGATATGAGATGGACGCTCGGAACACTACTTCATCGCTGTTCGCCGAACGCATCTACCCTTTGGATGGCTATACATGGCTAAGACCGCGTTGCATTCACCTACATCATGTAGTAGCTCGGGTTTACAGGTCTTGATTCACTAGGCCTAGATGAGTTGTATTCTGGTAGCTGGCCATGTTGGAACAGTATGACAGCTCCGATGTCGAACCACCAAGTCTGCGGGTATGAAAGATTCGAAGATGACTTACATCGGGCCTGCTGACGATCTTTGTAGGTAAATTATGGAGACATACTTCACAAAGCACCTCAAAGCATGAATTCTATAAAGCTAGAGGCGTTTGTATTTTGTAAAATTACCAAATATCAGGATATCTGGTGTAATCGACTTTATACTCTTGACTTTTTTTTACCACAACATAACAGCATCCAAACACAAATCGTTACTACAACCAAATATGACAATCAATAATACAGCCTCTATCGTGGAAAACGATACCGATGGCGGTGTCGCTCTACCTGAAGAATATAAAGACAAAACACTTGCATGGTAGGTTGAACTGAACTACTACAGTTCGTTAGAAGATAAAGGAGAGTGACTGACACCAGGCGTAAAGGAAACCATCCCGTAGTTCCAGCCCACAGATCGAGTTTTCGGAAAGCGACCCCACTTCCAATTCGACAAGTCCTGTCGTATCGGAGACGCAAGAAGCATACAAACCACCAGGAAGGAGGAGTGAGATCTTGAAAAGGGGCAATTGGAGACAAAAGGAAGCCAATGTTAGCTCATCATCTTCCGAATCTTTCGCCAATAATTTTGATCGCCTTCACATAGGCGGTGCCATGGGCAACTTCCAATCACACACCGAGCGACCAGGCCTCTGGAGTAGCGAAAATGCAGCACTTCCTCCTCTACGTAAATCAATAGCTCCAACACGCAAGAAAACTCATTGTGATAAATGGATCCAGACTGGTCAGTTCTTCCTCTCCCTCTATGATATCACTTCTAGTGAAGTCCTAATCATTCTCAGGTACATGTGCTTTCTCCCAACAAGGCTGCATATTCAAACACGAAATGCCCGATCCTCAGACTTTGGGGAAATGGTTCGGATCAACTAGCATTCCTATTTGGTATGTTAAGAGGACTTCGCAGGCGTATCTGCAGTTGCAGGATGGAGTCAAAAGGGGGCTTGCTGATTTGAGGGAGAGGGGAGATGGGGATGAGTGGAGTAAGGCGGATAAGGAGAGAGTTAGGGAGTTGGCGGTTTGGGTGCTTGGGAAGGCGTTGATGGAGGGAGTGGAGGATGAGGAATTGGAGGGAAGGATTTGGGATGCGGTTTTGAGGTGATGAGGCAGACGGTTGGTGGAGTGTAGCTGGGTTTTCTCGTTTGAGTCATAGTTCTGCTGACCTTTTGCTGCTGCAGATGATACCACAATTTGCTCTTTGCACAGATATCTTAGAACGTGATTGGTAGAATTACTGACACCACATGGTCGTTTTCTCAACAATATAAAGAGGATGTCGACTGCGCTCTCGCATATTCTTCCCATGTCTTGCATACTGCGTCATCAAGATGAGTGACCGCCCTTGGTATCAGCCTGTTCAGAAGTCGTACGCCTCGGCCTTAATGGCATCTACAGCGCCAAGCTCACCCGATATCCAAGAATCCCCACGCCCTAAGACACCAGAAGATATTTCTCCACTTGCCAGTCAAGCAACAGAACCGAAGCAAGATGATCGTCTCTTTGCTTTCCAAGATAAATTTGGCGGAGAGGATGGAGCAATATCACCATCAACTGCGATCTCCTCCCACGCCCCTGATGAAGGGACGTCGGCTTCCAGTGTTCCTCTTTGGAGTCCTTCATGGAGAAGGGGTGCTGGATCCTCGATTTCTGACACGCCGACCTCCCAAGCTTATGGATCCAAGAGATTTTTTTCTGCGCCGATGCCTACAGGAATGCGGGACTACTCGAATAACTCACCATCGACACGACGCAATCCAGAGAAGATCTACTGTGATTATTGGATCCAGCATGGATCTTGTGCTTTCCATCCGAACTGCATTTACAAGCATGTTATGCCCAAAGCGTCCATCTTGGAAGAGCTTCGAGGTTCAGACCAAATCCCGGATTGGTATGTAAGAAGTACTTCTCAGTTCTTTATCAGGCTTCAGGACAAAGCCTCGAAAAGTTTGGTGGATTTGAGAGGCCAGGTTGAGAATCTAAGTTACGCACAAGAGCAGCGGGTAAGAGAAGTGGCGGCTGATATCTTTTGTGAGATTTTATCCGGGGCACTTGACGGAGTAACGGACAAAATCAAAGCGGCAATTAAAGGGTGAATGTTCTTGTTGCGGGTAGCTGGATCATCTGATGATATATTGTGCTTTGTATTTATGCATGTGTGCAGAGTTCGACATCTACTTAGAACATAACAATTTTCTGTTCGTAACGGAATATATTCAACCTTCTAGATCATAGACTCTAAGACCGATGTAAAACTGGGCCTAGACTGTGTTTGGGTTATGACGCGAAGCTCAGCACTCAGTTATAAGGATGCTCTGGTAGTAAAGTATGAACGCCTACTCCTCACGTTATTTGAAGGCCGGACATGCCAATGCCGGAATTTTAACCTATTACTGTTATCTTAGCTATACAAAAACTAAATAAGTATATCTACGACTTCTAGTACGTTCTATTTATCTCTCCCCAGAGCATATAAGAATACTATAATATTTTGAGAATAGTAAGGCGATTTAAATCGCTTTCGGATCCTAAACCCTGGCCAGCTTTCGAAAAACCCTAGGAGTAGAAATTTACTTAATTGAAGAGACAAGGCTGCGATCTGCAATCTCTTACCTAAAGAGGTAATAAATAAAAAAGTGGTTAAGCATTAGCATAGAATGAAACAACCTACTAAGATGGAAAAATGCGAATGAAACAACTGTTTGAAAGAAAACTAGAGATGACCCATAGGCTCGTTCGTGGTTAAGAATGACCTGAATTGATGGTTCATGAGCGGACAAGGCTGATGTCGGGTTGTCCAGTCCATGACCGAAGCTTCTCTTGTCACTCTTGTTTCTGGTGCTTAAGATAGACAATTACATTGCAGAGTTCGGGTTCCATTTTGGCAACAACATTTCGTAAAACTAATCCCAACTTACAGGCTACAATCTTTTGGGGATACACAAAGCACTTTAGTGAAACAGGTTAGAGCCGCCAAGGCTTGTAAGGCGTCGAAGGCGGCCTCAAACCGTGAACTCAGTCGCGACGTCGGCACCACCTGTTTGTTTCCCGGAGCAACACCTTCCTTTACTACTTCCGCCGTTCATAGCCTCATCACAGCCATGACGGATCCTCCACCCCATAAAAGGGCACGGGCGGATGTGGACCTCACAATCAATAAACAAACCACCAAAATGAGTGGGAAATCTGCATTACTAAAACCAGATCTTGAGCTCTACTACGAGGCTCCAGTGATTACCGCAGACAACAACAATGCGCCGCGGCATGCTTTACGAATTCTTGCGCTCAAAACAAGCGCTGAGCCAGGGCTTGTGCCATGCACCGAGTTAATTCCTGGCTGGAGTAAAGCTTTCGGATCTGTCAATTTATTTCTTGAGGCTGGACTTCAAACATCAGTTCCGAGGCAGTGTCACTTGCAATTCGCACCCGGCTCCGCTGCCACAGGTGGAAGTATCCGAGGTCAATTGGCCTTGCATTTAGGAGTCGATGATGTACTAACTATTCAACTGGAATATCAAAAGCTGTGTTCTCGGTCAGATACAAACATGATCAATCGAGAGGAAGGAACCTGTCGTCGTTCGCGCGCTTCCTGGCTTGATATCACGTTCGATGATCGCAGTCCTATCAATATGACAATTCCTGCTTCTGACAACCCTACTCCAGGGGACCACAGATGGATCCGCGTTTCTAACGTTGAATACATACTAATCGATATCGCTGATCAAGGTCTGACGGCAGCTGTCACGCCAGATAGGAATGCATTGGTAGGTGACATACGCACAATGGCATCGAAACTATGTTCCATTACAGTCGAATCTATGCATGCGGAATTGTTTGATCAAGAAGAACTTTGGGATGAAGTCCCTCTGTTGGCAGCTGGTATCGCCCCTCAAATGGTGATCAATTGCAGAGTTGAGTGGGTCGAATGTGTGACGTGTGGTGAGGATGAAATCCCCTACCTGGAATTTTCAATCCCGATCACTTCCACGTGTACACACGATAGACAGACTTGTAAAGCCTGCACTCAGCGGTGGATATCAACGAAACTTGACAAGGGAGACTGGGACAAGATCAATTGTCCTGGTGACTGTCCGGCTACACTACAACCAGAAGACATGAGGAACCTCGCTACTCCAGAGCAGCTCGAACGCTATCAACATCTTTCATTTCGAAGTGCCCTGGGAAATATGCCCGACTTCGTTTGGTGTATGGCGCCAGGGTGCGACTCAGGCCAGATTCACACTCAAGAAGATGGTACGATACTCAACTGTGTTGCCTGCAACTCGAAGTCCTGCGTGGACTGCAATCGACTTTGGCATGAAGGAGAGACGTGTGAGGATTACAAGCTACGAACTGGCACCACGGAGGATCACGAGAAGGCTTCCGAAGCAGAAGTCCTCAAGATCTCAAAGGAGTGCCCAGGCTGCAAGATGCGATTGCAGAAGGAAGGAGGTTGCGAGCATATCACTTGTGAGTTCAATCTACCCCTGGGATTACTCATATACTAACTACTAACGACTTCAATAGGCCGAAGATGCAACTATCAATTTTGTTGGCTTTGCTTGGTCAGTTACATCGACATCAATAAAGACGGTGCATTTGCACACAAACCCACATGCATGTAAGTAACAGACTTCTCCGTGCTTCCGATCTCAACCTACATGAATCTCTTGAAAGACATACATATCGTGACAGACGCTCTTGGTTTTTTTAAAGCTGGATGAGAGCTGGAATACTCAACGACGTAGGCTCGAGTAAAGCATTGAAACTATTGAGTTATATCCACAGCTCGGATACACACTTTTGTTGATGTTACCAGAAGTTGTGGATATGCTCAATCTTTTTAGAGATGTCGAGTTCAGTCAGTTCATAATAGGATTCCAGAGGCCGCCCACGAGGGTTTCCAAATACCTGAGGGCATACCTACAGATATCTAGTTTGACCTCGGATAATGTTTGAATTCCTGAAAGCTCTTTAAAATCTCATGTAGCTTGGAATTTTAATGACAGCAAATGGCTCTTGAGTTTCCAGGTTCATCTAGGCTAACAGCTTTGGCAGGTATCACGATGGATCGGTTCCAGATCCCCACAATGTACAAGGGAGATTTGGACGACCCCCTCCCCCTTTAGGAATGCCTGGAAACCCTCCTGGATATCGCTATCAACCTGTTCATCCCCTTCCTGACCAGGATCCATTACCTCGTTTTCCTTTAGCTCCACCTCCTGGGCTACTCAATGTGCAGCCATACTTGCATCCCGAGATCTATCAAGGACACGAACCGCGAATCAATGACCCGTTGGCTAGACATCAACGAATTGCCGAACTTAATGCTCGGTTGGCTGTACTAGGCGAGCAACAACGACAGATGCAGCAGCGACAAATACAACAGCAAGAGATGCACCTCGCTGATGGACGTGCTCGAAATATCGTGCAAATGGACAACCAGTTGAGAGAAATGCGTGAACGTTTGAACCAACGAGTACAGCGGCAACGGGAGGTCATGGATCAGATGGACAATATACGAAACGGCCCCAATGCTGCACACGTTAATCTGCAGCAACTACAAGGTATTGACCCGGTCAGGCCCAATAGGCTTGCACCAATTCCTGTGCCCGGAATGCCTGGACGGGAGCAATTGCTCGATCAGATGGCTGCGCTGGAGCCAGCATTGCCTGAACGCGAACAGGTTGATTTCCTCGATTGGATGCAACAGATGAGAGCTGGTACTAGACCTGGAGCTCCGCCTGGATTTCCGCCTGACAACCACGTTGCAAATCAAGCTGCGGAACTCGATAGACAACGTCGTACTGCCGAAATGGAGCGTCGTGTTCGTTCTGCATACCACCGAACAGGCAGAAGTGCTCGGCAAGATCGCGAGAGGGAACGACAAGCTCAGCAGGTGCCACAACCACGCCAACGGGATCAGAATTTAACACATCAAAATCTCCGGCGACATGATCTTCTGCCGGACGACGCTGCGCCTGGTCCAGAGTTCGTCGCTCGCCGAGCTCCAGTTGCTCCCCAATTTCCGCGTGCTTTCCCAGCTCCAGTACCCCCACAAGCTCCAGCTCCTCCTCCCGCTCCACGTCCCATCCCTCAAAATGTCATGCCTGCTGTGGGAGTTCAGCAGATCCTTGAACCGGCAGTCCCCCGGCGAAATAGAGATAATCGGCCAGTAATCATTGAGATCTCTTCAGATGAAGAAGACGGTTGAGAAAGATGGACTAGGGTGGGGGAAGTGTTATTGTGGTCTATCGTTGGCCGGGCCTGCATTCCAATGCTTTCATTTCTTCAAGCGTTCAGTCTTTTCGTACATGCTTTGGTTGGAGCGGTAAAGCTCAGTCAGTTTAGGTGTTTGGCGGAAGGGCGTTAGTACGTGAATAGGCCGAGATTAGATACCCCAATTGCATCAGTCCATAAAATTCAAGCATTCACTCGCATTTGCGCCTCTGCTACAAGTCCTGGAGCTTGGAGTATATGCAATTATTTCAGTATATTGAAAGTAATGAATTGAGCCGACCTTCTCCGATTACAGACGAGTTAAATACTCCCCTTCGCCGAGTGAGACTGGCGAATGCCAAGCATGCCAAGACTTTTTGAAACCAGGGTCCAAAAGTGTAAACAAAACTTGTTTACCTTTGGATCCTAGCTATTTATTAACCTTAAATATGCCTCCAAAATCACGAGCAGGAGCCAATACTACCCCCCCTTTATTATGCGCCTGTATTATTACTCTAAAGTATTTTACTAAGGATTCCGAGCTCGTAATCTCGGTAAAACTAGAAATTCCGGAATCTATATTTAATAAAATATATAAAAGAGTAAAAGAACGTGCCGGAAACGACGATTTTAATAATATCCTAGCTACTTTAGATCAATAGAGTCTTGACCCTAGTAGGGGCTGTCGCCCGAGCTAATAGAAGTCTATACTAAAGGCACGGATACTATTAAGGAATATATATACCCTATAGATTCTCTAGAGCTTCTATTTTCTTTAGCTAACTTAGTTAATTTATCTATAACGTTTAAAGTATATACTTATACATTCCGTAATATTAAGTTAGCTTAATCCCTATAGCTAGGAATCCCTCCTATAAGAACGAGGATTCTATAATAAATACCCTAGTTACTAAAGAGTAGATACTATCTCCTAACCCTACTATCGAATAAGTAATATAGTAACTAGTAGATAGGTAGTTATAGACGGACTCTATACTTAGAGTAGTAGAAGAAGTAGTTTCTAACGCGGAAGTATATAATTAAGAGATACGGGTACAATATAATAAATAGATAAGAACTCTAGTAGAGGCCTTTAGCGTATTAAACGTAAGGAATAGCTAGGTTATAATAGGAAGCGAGATTAAACCGATAGGACTAAGAGACTAAAAGCCCCCTATATAGGACGGCAAGACGGTAACCTTTTGAGATTACCTCCTACGAATATAAAGCTCCTATAAGGCGCGCTCTAGCTTAAATCTACTACTATCCCTAGACTACTACTAGGACGCTATTAATAATTCGCTACTATATATAAAGAGAGCTCGAATAAGGAACTTATAGGCTAAAGGGGGGGACTCTAGGAATAAGAAACCCGAGAAGTTCTTTATAGTATTAGAGAAGGTATTCTTAGATATAATAGAAAAGACGTAGGCCCTTAAGACTCTTATTATATTACGGTACAAATAGGGCTAACTATAGTATAAATACTAGCTAATATTCGATAAAGCCCTCTATAGATCTTACGGAGACTAATAGCTAGACGATATAAAAATCGAATACTTTAAGAAAATATTCTCAAACCCTATTCGCCTAAATACTATTACTATAATAAATATTAAGGAGTACGAGGGGTACGTTAAGGAGGTCTAATAGATTATAAATAACTATAAAGATATAGTATAGTTTAAAGCAAAAAATAAGATATAGACTTCTAGGTATAGTAACGCGGAAGCTGTAGGTACTACGCCGGTAACTAATAGAAGGAGTATATAACCTATAGGACGACTAGACGTAGATAGTAATACGATAATAGCTCTAGTATATACTATATAAAGAACCGTACTCTAATTAAGTATAAGTAGAGATCTAGTAAAAAGTACTAGTATAAGAGAGGCTAACTATCTAGCTCCTTAAGCTAAGTAGATCTCTAAAATAGAATTAAATATAAGAAAGAAGAGAAACCTCTACTTCTAGTATAGAGAAAGTAGATACTATATAGATAGAGTGTTGACCCCACCAATGAACCAACCCTA